>RCWM02000644.1:0-565293 GCA_003667255.2 Euschistus heros
TGTTCACAAAATAACATAATAAAAAAATTGAATCAATAATAATATTATATAAAACAGAAGGTAATAATGCGGTTATTGGTTGCTAGGTAACGAATTCAAAACAGTTAATAGAAATCATTTCTGGGGTCATCTGTGGTGTAGTGGTTAGCGTAGCAACCTACTAAATCCAAGATCGCGGGTTCGCAGCCCGGCAGATGACCTTAGGATTTTTTAAAGGGAGTAAAAAATGCTTAGCTATGCCGCCCTTCGGAAGGGACGTAAAATGGGGGTCCCGAGACTGTGCGATGTCAGGTACTCGTTAGAGATCCCTATCCTAATTATACCTGGATAGGCAAAATTTAGGACTCCTACCGTAGCATCGTCCGATTAGCCATAGCAGCATAAAGTGACGTTAAACGAAATAAACAAAGAAAGAAATAATTTATTTGACAAATAATATACATGACAAGTTGCATTCTTAAATACAAGATTTTCATCCATAAAAAATAAAACTTCATTTATTATTTAAAATGTATTTAATTTCTTTACTTATGAGAGCTAGCAAAGCCGTGGCAGTGTATGCTAGTTTTAATTTATATTTTTTAAACTTTTAGCAGTGAGTGTGTTAAAAGGTAATCCATATTTTAAAGACAGTAAGCAATATTGTTTACATTGGGAAAAGGTCCAAATTAAAAATAGAATTATAAAAAAAATAAATTAAGAATTATGAAAAAACGAAAGTACTTTCAACAAGTGTGTTACCTTGTTTTAGGAATGACTGAATGAGACTTACAGTTGGCGAGGTCGATGCAGCTGATTGAGGCAGAACACATGTTTCTTCAAGCGAGTCCTTCACTGCTTGTGCCAGTCGGGTTTCTTCTGTTTTCTTCGTATGGGACTACGCATTTGTTATACCAAGTAAATAATATAATAATTATATCAACTATAATAAAATAAATGTTAAAGATAAAAAAATATATTACATTGTCTCCGAGCCCAAAATTAGATAAAATAGCATTATTACTGCTATCGACAGTGGCATCTGTATCATTTAAATTTCTGCTTGTCACTTCTGGAAGCACGTCTGATACACAGTCCTGTTAAAAAAATAACGGGATTTAAAAGGACGTCATAAATAAATTAATCATTAACAATAAATTGTAATCAACTTATCTATATGTTTTTTTCAAATCCAATTTTTTTTTTTTTTTGCCTTTGTTCACAAGAGTCAAATACATAAATTGACAACAGCGAATGTCATAACTGTAAGTATTGCCCAGTGGAAAGGTTCCATCTCTCTTGTTAAGCTAGGAGATCTCTCATTCTGCTCCTTTTGCAACCTTATATGGATATTGTTGGGCACCACTGCTGATATTTTATTATAAAATATATATATTTTTTTTTTAGATTCATCTTTGCTAAAACGAAAAGAAACCGCACGTCGTTACAGATAAACTTCAACAACATTTACTAGACAAACGTTCAAGGCTCCTAATTAATTACAAAAGTCTCATATACATGACTCTGATTAGACCTATTTGGACCTACAGAGTTGAGCTGGGGGGCTCCACAATACCATTAGATTCATCTCGTATCCAATCCTTACAATCCAAAATCCTTCGAAAAATCCTCAATGCTCCTTACTTTGTCACCAATAAACTTATCCATAAAGACCTTAATGTTCCATATGTTGCTGATTTAGCCCACACCAGATACCTATCCTTTCATAGTAAGCTACATAATCTCCCAAATCCGTTAGTTTCTCAACTTGCTTTCCACACCATTCCCGATAATCCTCCGAGACCTTGAAACGAGAGTGTAGAATTTTTAGTGAAGTGCTACTGATGAGTAGTTTTTTCAAGTTTTGACATGTTATTATAATCGTTGTGAATACATTTACTTGATATATATATATATATATATATATATATATACATATATATATATATATATATATATATATATATATATATATATATATTTTGTACAGTTGTAAATTTCAATACATGTATAAAAATAAAAACATAAATCAGTTTTTCATTTACAGTTTTTTATTCATTGTAGAAAATAAAACTTTTTTTTTTGTAATAAATTATCGAATTTTAAGAAAGATTATGATATTAACAGAAAATAAATTCCATAAAAACTTTTACAATAAAGTATAAACAACTTACACAACCTATTTTTTTTTTTTTTTTTTTTTTTTTTTTTTTTTTTTATAAAAGCTTTGGTTTAGTATCATGTAAAAAGTATTAATTCTTAATTGAAATTTTATATAAGGGTTGGAGCTCGAAAAGGAAACTAATATCACCATTTTAAATACGCGTTTATTTACGATTACATGTAAGATATTTTTGTGTTACATTCAGAAGTCCATAAACACGATATCTTTGTTGACATGATTAAATTTCATATATCACAATTAACTGCCTGAGCTAAATAAAATTGCTAATTTTCGATCTATTGTTCTAAAAAAAACATTTCGTCACTTACCGGCCCGTTTGTAAAAAAAAAAAAAAAAAAAAAAAAACAGTAAAAAATAATAAATAGATAGATAGGAACATGTATAGAGTGCTATAAAGCTATAAACGAAGTGCTTCGAACATTGCCGATGTGAACCGAATTCCAACGGAAACAATGATCGGCTTGGCAGATTAATTGGCCTATTTCCCAGCCAACTAATCGGCCAGAGTCATAACCGCCTATTTCTGTTTAAAGTCCATTGCGCCTCAACCGTTTTTTTTTTTTTTTTTTTTTTTTTTTTTTAGATATACATTTATTGAAATTTACAACTGTACAAGTATATACATGAAGTAAATGTATTGACAACGATTATATAACATGTTAAAACTTGAAAACAACTACTCATCAGTAGCACTTTATTAGAAATTCTACTAGATGGTCTCTAGGCCATCTTCGTTTCAGACACCTCGGAAGATTATCAGGAATGGAGTGGGAAGCAAGTTGAGAAACTAACGGATTTGAGTGGTTATGGAGCTTACAATGAAAGGATAGGTATCTGGTGTGGGCTAAATCAGCAACGTATGGAACATTAAGGTCTTCATGGATAAGTTTATTGGTGACAAAGTAAGGAGCATTGAGGATTTTTCGAAGGATTTGGGATTGTAAGGATTGTATACGAGATGAATTGGATGGTTTAGTGGAGCCCCACAGCTCAACTCCGTACTTCCAAATAGGTCTAATCATAGTCATTTATATGAGTCATTTGTATTTCATTAGGAGCTTTGATCGTTTGTCTAGTAAATGTTGAAGTAGTCTGTAACGACGGGCAGTTTCTTGTCGTTTTAGTAAAAATTTAATTTAAAATAAAAATTATTTAGAATAAAACATCGACAGTGGTGCTCAATAAAAACCGTATAAGGTTTAAAAGGAGCAGAATGAGAGATATCCTAGGTTAAATTGATTCTATCAACAGAATCGCGCTCCTCAAATTTCATAAGATAAAAGAAAAGGTCGAAATAGCGAATTTTATTAGGAAAATATTTTAACTGATATAAAAATTTCAGTAGAGTTGAAAGTTTGAAATGAATCACATCAGAAGTTTAGAATACAAAGGGATACTCACAATAACCGGAGAAGACGACAACAGCACATCGGTTTCTTTCTGAGAGCACCCAGGCGTTTTTTCACCTTTCACCTCCCATTTTGGCAGAGAATACCCCTGCTGATTTAACTCAATGTAGCTAAAGTACCTTTGGTTCCCATTAGTGGATATATTGTAAAAAAAAAAACTTACAACGATATCAAATTTGCATGAAGAAGGTATGAATTTGTCTTCTCTAAGTTCTATCGTACATTTTGTCATATCACTGATAACACAGGCCGCTAGAGTTGGCTTCACATCCTTTAAACATAAATAAAACTCATTATTATTTTATTAAATGGGAATGACATATAGAGGGGAGGGGGGAGGGGGGGGGTACTCACACATTCAGCAAGATGGCTATTCGATTTATCATCAACTATCGATTCTTTGCGCTCTTCATCGAGTTGAATCTTCTGTTCCAACTAAAATTAAATGATTATGAGAATGTAAATATCAAATTACTAAGCGGTTAAGATTGGAGAATTAGTTGCTCTTTATATTTGAATTTTTTTTATTCGAAGACTAATTTGGAATGTTAAAACATCCATCATCAGTTCTGAACACATACTAAAAATTCAAAACATCAACACTTTGCTGCAAAACATATATAAATGGAATTTTAAAACCGTAATACAAGAAATGATGTGATTACTCAGCTTTGGATGCAAAATGGAAGGGGGAGTTGGGTAGTTGAGTAGATGCAGTTTTATTTCTACCTTTATCAGTCAGGTAAATAAGCAACGAAATGTTTTTTTAATATCCATTTATTGAAATTATGTACAACTGTAAAAAATATACATATACAATTAAATGTATTATATTATATTTATGTATACATATAATACATCAAGTATATGTGTTGATAACGATTACAATAACATGTCAAAACTTGAAAAGAACTAATCATCGATTCCATAAAATTCGACACTAGAAGGTCTTTAGGCCATCTTTATTTCGACCCCCCTCCCCCCCAATAATTGGCAAATCATTAAAAGTTGGGAATTTGTGGGAAAAAAAAAATACGTCAGTTGGGAAAATTTCGAAAGAAAAACGTAAAGTCCGTACTCACAACAACAATGTCGAAAAAAATATTGGATAGTTTAATGCTGTTAAGGTGCGAAAAAGATTTTAGTGAAATCGTAACTCAAAACAAAAACTTATTCAACAAAAGACATGTTTGAAGAAAAAATGTATTATAATTACATAGATACCGTCTACCGGGGTGAATTTGCCCACTTTTCGAATGTTTGCTTGTACCATTTCTGAAGCTTGAAAACTTCAATACATAGTTCCGCGTAAACAAACATAAAGCATAATACGATATACAAGTATTAAACAAATTTATTTTAAATGTGTGTTGATTTGATAATTTAAAGTTGGGAAATCTGTAGCTTCTGCCCCCTCCCCCCCCCCCAGCAAAAAAAAGTTTATATAGATCTTACTTATAGCCATAATGTTGATAGCAAGTATTTCATTTTAGTTTCTCGATTCTCCTGTAAAGTTTAAATTTTTATAGTTGCTTGTGTAATATTCCTCAAAGTATATATCTCTTCGAATAATGTTTATATACAAGGAATTTACAATTACTCTCACATAACCATAACCATCAGTGAATAGTTTTATTAATACACAAATAGTTTTATTAATCAATCTAAATTAAACATATGGTAAAGAATTTAAATATTTGGGTGATTTCAATATTTCGGGACTATTCCAATAAAAAAAAATGTTTACTACATTGTAAAAAAAATTACAAATATTTCTTAAAAATTCAATCATTAAAATAGAGGATATAAATATGAAATATCATTAAACCTCTAAATATTCATAAACTTTTCTCTACATAACTTTGTTGCTGCTTTTATTGAATTTTAAATTATTTATGTTATATAACTTCTTGTTCTTTGTTTTATTTTTCTTGTTTATTTTTATATTTTTATATCTTTCAACACATGTAAAATTATAATCAAATCAAAAATAATATTTACATGTACATTGTATACTTTGTACAAGTATGGTGTGTACAGAAAAGAATAAAATCCCTTCCAACAGGGTTACTGCTGGAAGGAAAACACTAAAAAAAAAAAATGTTTACTACATAAAACATGTAAATTGATTTTTTTTTTCCCAAATTGTTTCTCTAAGGTATGTGAAGTAAGTCTGTGAAGTGGACATACATAATCTGCAATATTTCTATATATATTAAATAAATAATAACTAGTGAAATCTAGGGAGTAGGTTTGGATCTAGGGAGTAAAAAACCACGACTAGGTTATAAACTAGTGGGTTTATTATCTAGGGAGTGAGAAAATATCATATTTATTACATTTAAGAAAAGAAAAGCGAGATTAACGTGGTATGTATATTATAAACTTGGGGTGTATACATGAATGACATTTTCAGCCTTTTAGGTACGTACTGTCACATCTACTTTAAAACTTCAAACTAAACCTTAAAAATACTAAAATAATATAAAATTGCACACAATAACAACAGTTCTATTAACTTTTCAACAATAAAACCTAAATAGATTGTAAATGATAAATAAGCTAGAAATAAGACTATCACATAGGTATTAAATAAAATACGAGTATATTAAAAACAAAAAATAATGTTCCTTGAACTTTCATTATAACTAAGTAGGTGGGTATAACGTTTAAACATTAAATAATAAAATGTAGGCTGTACGTTTAAAAATAAAAAAATTAACGAGCAGCAATAATTTAATTCGTTGGTTTCTCTTGGGCTGATGTTGATGGTTCGGGTGTGCTGAATGCCTAAAAATTTCCGACATTTCATGGTATGAGAGGGAGAAATCAAGAAATTTATTTTTATAAAAGCAGATAAACGCTAAAGCAATTTAAGTTCAAATATAACACGATATCCGCACTCAGTTGTAGGGAGTGAGTTCTAACTAAAAAAACGTTGGTATCAGGTAATACACGTGGCCTATTTGAAAAGTAAAACATGGTATCTATTGATTTTTCAGTAGAGCTTTGAATTTATCTTGAATCTAAAAAAAAAAAATATCATGTTTTCAATGGGTTGATACACCTTAGGGAGTGAGGATGAATTAAAATACGGTTCTTACCGAGCGGAGTCAATGCACCTCCACTTGTCTACCAATGAAGTAAGCCTCTTGAAACTGATGGCAGTAGACAGGTCTTCCAGGAATAGTGTTACCCTATACAAAACACCACTCAAATTTTCTTTTTTGAGAGCGATAGAGAGATTTTCAAAAATAATTTAGGGAGTGAACTAGATAATTGTGACACTTCTTTGTGATGGTTTATGTCGTGCTAAGAAGGCTAAATATCAATCACAAAATTATTTTTGGATAAAAAACAGAAAACTACCTCAAAGAATACCACTTCAAATTTTCAAACTAGAAAATAAGCGTAAGAGAGGGCCTTAAATATTTTCGAAATGCAAGCATTTTCAATTTGTGACAACGTAGGAAGTGAGTAAATGCTATACATAAACGTCAATTACTCCGGTTATATATGTAGATATATCATTATTGTTGAGAGTCCATAATGGTACAATGGGTACTTGAAAATGTAAACTAAAATCTAAATTTTATGCTCAGTAGAATTTTCAAAATACCTTTGTGACTTAAATTGTACCGATATTTTGAAATCACCCATTTAATAGTTCATAAACAAACATTTACTTAACATAAACCTTACTTGTAATTATTTATAATTTAGTGGTTATCCTAATTCCAACTGTTTCAATATCACTAATTTATAAACACATAAAACTGTTTTATTTAACATACTTAAACAGATGAAGATGTACAGAGACAAAGAGAGCACAAACACACTGCAGTCCCATTCCCCCTTCCACAGTTACAGTAGCGTATTTTGTTCAAACACTATCTATCGCCATTAGCTCACTGGTAGCTATAGTGTTTTTTTTTTTTTTTTTTTTTTTTTATTTTTTTTTTTTTTTTTTTTTTTTTTTTCTTTTACACCTGTATTTTTAAACCATTTTCTAACAAAAGACTCTCTCTCCCACATACAACCAAACGCATGCGCCGCCACCACTTCTGCCATTATACATTACACATCTTCGTTCCGGGGTCACCTGTGGTGTGGTGGTTAACATAGCAAATTACTAAACCCAAGATCGCGGGATCGTAGCCCGGCAGATGACCATAGGATTTTTTAAAGGGATTAAAAAATCCTTAGCCCGTCCTTCGGAAGGGACGTAAAATGGGGCTCCCGAGCCTGTGCGATGTCAGGTACTCGTTAAAGATCCCTATCCTAATTATACCTGGATAGGCATAATTTAGGACTCCCACCGTAGCATCGTCCGATTAGCCATAGCAGCATAAAGTGACGTTAAACGAAATAAACATAAAACCATCTTTGTTCCACCGGATGAGCGATATAATCTACGTAGTAGTGTTTTGGATGTCTTTAGAACCGATGATTAATAAAAAAAATATTGAAATAGAAGTGGCAAATAGTTCATCAATCCAAGTTGTATCGATCCTTCTAAACCATCATGGTGTAGGTACATCAAGTGAACTAATTACTAAATATATTTGCAACACTTACGATTGGTTCTTGGCAAGAAACTGGGGACGCATCAAAGATTTGGTCATCATCACGATAATTTGTTGATTGTGGCTCTGGTAAATGTTCCTGTAACGACCACATTCACATAAAATTAATTACAGAAATATTTAAATAAATATAAATGTGCATTTTGTAATTTTTTACGTCTCTATGAAAATCGATAAAGTCGGTTCCCTTCTTTTCCTCTATTTTATTCCATTCATCGTATTCTTTTACAAAAGATTTGAACATTTCAGCATCTTTCTAAAAACTTCCTACAGTTAGAAAATTTGTTTCATTAGGATTTAGGAAAAAAAAAAAAAAAAAAAAAAAAAAAAAAAAAAAAAAAAGCCCCTGATTTAATGTTTTAGGTTTAGAAGATATAGTCCAGTAAAATAAGGGTTTGTCGAAGAAAAACTGCGGAACTTTTATTCTCAACGGATCCTTATGTTTTTTGGGGTGCTAAATCCGAATCTGAAGTTTGTAACCACGGTAACCATCGGCTTCATATTCAAAATCGCAAAAAAAACGTTATTTTTGTTTTTTTATCTATAACACGATAACGAATCTTTTTTCAAAGAAAGTCTTCAAATATTAATTGTAACTAGAACTAGTACCTACATAATGAAAAAAAGAAATCCGAAATCGGACCATTTTTCGCGAAGTAACGTTATTGGGAAAAAATAGAGAAATTGGCCAACTTGCCTTCAGTTCCACAGCTCCGCGAAAACACGTTTGTCGTACTCTTTTGGCTATAACTCTGAAACCATTTGTCCGATACAACATTACTTTTTTTCATCTTAAAGCTGATTAAATTTACTATAAGAATCCATAAATGAAGTTTTAATCAAACCCCGTAAAATATACATGCCAGCACGCTATTAAAAACGTACTGTTGTAAAATCCTGTTGTAAAAGTGTTTTTTGGCACATTTGTCGCTCTAACTCCTCAAATATTTGTTCGATCTCAAATTTCCTTTTTCTATCTCAAAGATGATTAAATTCGCTATCAGATGCTATATATGTAAATCATATTAAATCCTGTAAACTACCCAAGCTAGCACGCTAAATGTGTATGTTTTGGCAAAATATGTAAATTATGACATGTTCAGTAGACTGGTGTGGGTATTTCACGGTATTAATTATAAGTTACATACATAGGATCTAATAGTAAATTTAACCAGCTTTTAGATAAAAATATTAAATTTTGGATCGGACAAATGGTTTCGAAGTTATAGCGAATAATGTGCCACAAAAACATGTAATTTACAAAAGTAAGTGATTTTCAGCGTGATAGCTTATGTATTTCAAGAATTTTGATAAAAGTTTCATATATAGGATCTAATTGTAAATTTAACCACCTTTCAGATTGAAAAAAAACATTTTGAATCGGACAAATACTTTCGAAGTTATAATATTCCATATAATATAATATCCCAGACGCCTAAAAACCCGTACTGTTATTAAATCCATGGTTTTCGGCACATTAATCATTATAACTCCGAAAGTAGTTGTCCGATTCAAAATGTTTGTTTTTTCAATCTAAAAGGTGGTTAAATTTACAATTAGATCATATATATGAAATTTTTATCAAAATTCTTGAAATACATAAGCTTTAAAAATTCCGAGGGAAGATGCGTTGCAAATGGAGGGAGGAAGAGAAGTCCAAAGAATAGCGGAGCGGGCAAGAAAGGAACGTTGGAATGCAGTCGTTCTGTAGGATGGGGTGTAGAGATCGGAGAGACGGGATCTTGTATGAAGTGATTGGATTAAGGACTTGAAATTTAGGATGTTATGGAGAAAAGGATGGTGGTGTGTGTTAATAGCTTGGAAGAAGAATGTACCAAGGAAGTAATCTCTACGGAAGGAAGGGGAAAGCCAATTTAACTCGGTGTAGAGATGGGACACATGAGAGCGTCTTGAGGATCCGAGGACAAATCTTATGGAGCTAATCATGATACGCTTTAATCTTTTCTCTAGAGTCGTCGAGAGTCCACCATAAATCACACATCCTCAAATTGAAGGAAGATGTGGGAGGATATAAGGAGTTTACTAGTGGAAAGAAGAAGTAAATGCCGGGAACAGTGAAATAGTTTCACGGTGCCAATTGATCGTCGGGAAATTTGGGCAACATGGGATTTCCAGGAGAGAGTTTGATCGATGATGTTAAAGTTTTTAACAGAGGAGTGGAAAGATACAGGGGTGGCTTTGATTCCCACATGAGGGCAGTGCAATGTTCTTGCTTCGAGAATCACGGGGGTTTGGGCAACATGGGATTTCCAGGAGAGGGTTTGATCGATGATGTTAAAGTTTTTAACAGAGGAGTGGAAAGATATAGAGGTGGCTTTGATTCCCACATGAGGGCAGTGCAATGTTCTTGCTTCGAGAATCACGGGGGTTTGGGCAACCTAGGGTTTCACCCCTACCCGAATTTTCCACAAGATTCTTATCGTCCAAAACTTGATATTAACATGAAACATGTTTCATCCGTGGCCTAGTTGGTCAAAACTGCTGCGTTTTTGGGTAACGCGAGGGCGTTACGCGTAGTTTGACAGGATCTAGCTTTGCTAGTGTTGCTTGGAACGAAACTTTGTTGATAGTTTTCTTATCAGAAATTTGATGGAAAATATTTTTTGCAATATAATATTTGTCACCAGGACCTACGGTTTAGGAGCATTATTGACTGAATGAAAAAAGTCATGTTTGAAACCAGTTTTGTTTGTCTCAACTTTGTTTATTTAGAATAATCATTAATTGTTAAATTAATTTAATTATTAATTAAAGTAATTTGATCTTTTCGATTCTAAAATGTAAACAGTGAAAAGCAGTAGATATATAAACACATATCCATGACCTATTAGTTTTCCTAATCATAGAGAAGTTTTTTTTTTCTGGTGTAACGTCATCAATCAATAAGAATAAACAATTTTGATATCTGACAAAAACTCATAGTGACTAAACCCAAGATCCCGACTAAACCCCCAATGCCCGACAGATGACCTTAGGATTTTTTTAAAGGGATTAAAAAATCCTTAGCTATGCCGTCCTTCGGAAGGGACGTAAAATGGGGCTCCCGAGCCTGTGCGATGTCAGGTACTCGTTAAAGATCCCTATCCTAATTATACCTGGATAGGCAAAATTTAGGACTCCCACCGTAGCATCGTCCGATTAGCCATAGCAGCATAAAGTGATGTTAAACTAAATAAACAAACAAAACTCATAGTGTATAAAAAAAAAAGCTTAATTTTTGCCCATTTTCCAGTACTTGCTGACTGTAATCTACTGACGGACTCGAACTCAGGGAGGAAAACTTGTAATCCAATGCCTTAAGCCTCTAAGCCAGTTAATTAAAATTATATTTACTATAAAATCACACATACCGGCATTGAAGGAATTGATGTTACGGGTTCTTCGCTGACCGTTGTCTCATTTATTTCGGCTTCATTGGAGTTGGTTTCTATTTCATCCAGTTCGCTACTTCCCAGCTGCGAATACCAGTGTAGTAATAAACAATAGTTGTACAAAAGAAATGACTGAATTAGCATATTGCTAATTTATTTACATTTATATGAAGATGATGTAAGTTGGTTGCGTCCTCTTCTTCTGTATTTATTGAATCGTCACATTCCTTCCTGGAAATCCCGGTGTTTTCGATGTTGAACAGAGGAGCAGCTTCCTAACGATTTGTTATTAATATAATATCAAACTTGTTTAGTGAACGTTGTATTGTATGTATTTTATATATAGGAAGATTACTTACCGTCATTAATGGAACTACAATCAATTGCTCATTGATAGCTGCTATTGTTTTCTCATTTATTTCTGTTTCAATGGAGTTGGTTTCTATTTCATCCAGCTTGCTACCTTCCACCTGCAAACACAAATAATTTATTAAACAATCATCATTAATACATAAATAATTTTTTTTTTATATCAATTTATTGAAATTTACTGTACAAATATTTTTTTTTTTTTTTTTTTTTTTTTTTTTTATTTATTTGCAAAAGATATTTCTTGTACAAATAACATACGAAATAAAACAATTATTTTTTGTCTAGCAGCACTAGGACTTTGTAAAGATAATATTAAATTATATAAGTACTACAAAATATAAAGAAATAGTTTAGACACTTTTACCTTAAAAAAAAAATAAATATATATATATATATATATATATATATATATATATATATATATATATATATAATAAAATAAATAATAATAATAAATAAATAAAATAATTATCAACTTAATAACAAGATCAATGCAATTACAAGGTATACAGAATTACAGATTTATAACTTCCGACCAAGTCATATTTAGTCATTATTGAATTTAATTAAAGGTTAAGAGAATCAGAGAATCAGTGACCCAGTAATTTAGAAAAGAACCACAATAAGACCATAGTCAGAACCCTATTCCAAAAATAAAAAACATTTAGCTTTTCAGTCAATGGCACAAACGTATTACAAAATAATGTAGTCTATTTAATTTTTGAATACAATCTACATTTAAGATTTCCTCTATAGACAATGATTCAGAAATGTATGTACCTAAGAATTTTTTCCTCTGCTCTTCAAATTTGATGCACTGAGTGAGGGAAAATGGCTCAAGGGATCCGACACCAAACCACCGCAGGCCATGCAGGCTTCGCTGGATTTCATAATTAGTGTTGTGTCCTTTATAAACACCTTTAGGTAATCCCCGCTTGAGACTCTTAGGCGACCCACAACTCTGATTTTTCTTAAAATTTGTCTGAAACAGGATGTAATCTTCCGGGCTTGCTATATTAAAATTGCATATTTTTCTATACCTAGGGTTGTTGGTGGAATTCAAAATTCTGTTTACATCTTTTGAAAACTGATGGCTCTTCTTCTTTTCGAGGATGTCTTCTTTAAACGTGCTCAGTCCTTGGGGTAGTACTCTTGAGAACAAGTTTTGGCAACCCAACTCAACTGCAATCGATTTTACTTGGGTCACCCAATTGTATGCTTCGTCAGACTTTCCTTCAGATACATCAAGGGTAAGAAGTCTATTAAAACATTGCCTGGGTAAGCGCCCTTCCTCCATCAAGCTCAACTTTGTCCAGTAGTTGACAACTTTTTTCAGCACTTGAACACTGAGTGGATACTTCCCGCATTCTAGGCGTGTGATATAGTTCGGCGTACATCTTGGCCACTGAAGCAATGACTTAAAAAATTGACTTGGCCTTTCTCTATTACTTCCAGGTAACGAAGACCCCATATTTCAGCGGCATAAAGTAGAGTTGATGCCACACTTGAGTCAAAGAGTCTGGTTTTAGTCTCCCAAGAGTCACTCCTGCCATTCCTTAAAATCTCCAACACTCTAGCCATTGCAATGGAAGACCTCTGCATAAAGTAATCAGCAGCTTTCTCAAATCGTCCTGACGAGGTAAAGGGCAATCGCAGATAAGTGCAGCTCTTTGTATATTCTAACCGTATTTTCTGCCAATGTAGGGGCTTTAGTTTCTTCATCTTTGGGGATTTGTGGAACACCAAGATTTTGAATTTGGCTGGGTATAGTGTTAGCAGATTCTCATTGCAATAGTCACTAAGTATGTTGAGGTTCCTTTGTGCACCATGCCAGGAATTGCTAAGGATGACGATATCATCCGCTAACAAAAGCAACATTACATCGTGACCATGGTCAATGCCAATACCTACAGCCCTCGGGTACGAAAGAATTCAGTAATGTCCGACGCAAATAGAACAGACAGAGTAGGACTAAGACTTTCTCCTTGGAGTAAGCCTGAGGTTATGTCAATCTCTTCTGAAAGCTCCCTTTCCCCCTTATTCTCATTGAGGACTGATCATATAGTTTTTTTAGTAACCTGATCATTTTTCCTCCCATTCCAAGTTTAAAAAGTTTTTCCCCCATAATAGCATATGGTTGATAGAGTCGAAAGCTTTCCTGAGGTCTACAAACACTGCATAAACATAGCTTCCTTTGTCCTAAGATTTATACTAATTACTGAATACAGAGTGAATAAATGGTCGATACATCCTCTGCCCGATCTGAAACCCGCCTGCTCCTCTGGTATCAACTTTTCTGCTTCTGCCCAACTCGTAATCCTGTTCCTCAGAATGCTGGTAAATAACTTCATAATCGTATTGAGCAATGCTATTCTACTGTACAAATATATACCAAGTAAATGAGCTAATACCGATTACTATAACATAAAAATTCTACACTAGAACATCTCTAGGCCGTCTTCTTTTCAGACGCCTCGGAGGATTATCGGGAATGGAGTGGGGAAGCATGTTGAGAAACTAGGATTTGAGTGGTTATGGACTTTACAATGAAAGGTTAGGTATCTGGTTTGGGCTAACTTAACAATGTTGAAAACCAGGAAAAATTACAATAAAAGAGGCAATTAATTAATCAATCCTAATTGTATTGATTATTCTATATGTATCATGGTGTACTACGAGTAAAATAAATCAAGAAACTCACAGAGTTTGTATTCCACGGCAGCTCTGACAAATCTTCCTCTGTATCTCTGTCACTTCTGGATTCAGTCGTTTCTGATTCTTGTGATTCAGAAAACTAAAAGTAATTCAGTTATTGAATTGATAACATGAATCTAAATATGATTTAATTCATTTATTACTAACAAGAAGACAAGATTCACTTACATCATTCATATCGAAGAAGCTAAACGTATCTTCCCTATTCATGACCTTAGTCGTTCTAATTTCGTCGATATTGATCTGAGGAAGTCCAGGCATAGATATTTCCTAAAGTAATTTAGATTTGTATTGCGAGGTTAGTGTTAGGGTTATAGTTGAGGTTATAGTAAAGGTTATAGTAGGAGCCAACTATATGTTAAGGTACAAGTATGCTTCATATTGAATAGGTAATTGACGTCACTACATAATCGATTATCTGAATTATCGATGTTATCATCGTTCGCAACTGAAGAATATTTACGAGGTTTAATTGGATAAATAATAATTCAATTAACAAATAACAGTTTGGGAAATATTTAAATATTTTCTCTTTTGATCAATTTAAAAACAGAATACATTTTTGAATGTGAATTTTTCTTAATATACAATGCAACTTCGAATGAAGACCGTAGAGAGCGAACATATTGGAGTGACAAGCGTTCTTAAAACCTCTAGAGTAGTCATTTGAATCGGGCCTTGGTTTCAAATTTTATTTTGGTAGCGCGGAATGAATATCTACTTTCCCGGCCAGGTTAGAATATGTTGGTAACTTTTTGGATGACTAATTTTTTTTCTGCCCTAGGTAGATTAATTTAAGATGTTAAGCCCCAACAAAAAAAAAACGTTATGACTTCCAAGATAACCTTGCAAGGCAAGAGTTCTTAGACACGCCCTCTTTTTCAACAGTAACCAATTATACTGTCCATTTACAGATAAAAGTTGATACAATATATAAAAAGGTTACGTTGTTGTTGTTGTTGTTGTTGTTATTGGGGCTATAGGTACTTATGTATTCCAACTAGAGCAGAAAGGTCGGGTCATCCTTCAGTTTTATAACCTATTGTTATCGTAATGTGATGGTATTTCAATCCGTTGGTCCTACAAGGAATAAATGCAAGAGAATGCTATGGTGCCTGACAATTTAATACATCCCTAATTTACATCCCCACAAATGAGATATCAATATCCCACAATATAAGCCGGGAGATCAAAACTTGAGGTTATGTGAGGTTATTTATTGTTTTTAATGATGAATAATGAGGTTCTTTTCATGGTGCATTTATTTGACAGTACAACAGGGTAAGTACTCCAATTAAAGGACGGGTTATCCTTCAGGTTATATACCATGGAGTTATAGTGTGGCCTCAATGGAGAGGCCCTTCCCGTATACTGTTCCGTAAGAGGTGAGACCAAAACACTAACCGGCCACGCCCATTATGCCCAACTGGCGACTTGCATTCCATATGGGCTAGGGCAATTGAAAGGGTCCGTAATAAATAAAATAAGTAAATCACTAAAGTAAATAAATCACTAAAATAAAATAACAGCAGTATACAGCCTAGGAAGCCAAAATTTAAACTGATAAGAGGTTAATATACTGATAATACGGTGCACTCCAAAATGGCTGCCTGCCCTGGCTATTGAGTAGTAAGCCCCCTCCACTTGTCTATAACTCCATGTTATATACCTATTTTAACCAGATTAGGTATGTTGAGACTGTTTCCCAGGGATCCGCAACAAAATAAATGGCAACTACCAACGCGCCGTAGAAGCTAGGAGAACGATTAAGTGGAAAAAACTCAAGTACAATGAACATCCCCTTTCTGAACTGGAGAGGTGTAAAGATATGTAGGCTGTTTTAATAAGAACGGGAAAAGAATTATAAATATTGTTGAACTAGGAGGCCCAGAAACTAGTTGGGCTTTAGGCTACAAGTTTTAGTTTTTTAGCCTTTTCATAGAGCTATCGGGGTCTAACTGATGACTTCACAACACTAACTGGATTCTAAACTATAATACTTCCATCAGCAAATTCGACACTTTAAAGAGTTATTCAGCGCTATGAATATTGAATTAACTTCAAAGAGTAAATAACCTGGATAAGTTAACCTAAAAAAATATCTCAACCTAATTATTTAAACATACAAATACGTGGATAGGAAATCTGAGATTTTAGAACCTATTTCATTGTGCGTTAAGCTAAGATATTGGGAAGTTTTTAACTTCAATTTGGATTTTCGCGATGTATTGGAGAAATTCTGTTATAATTATTTTGTCCTAAAATAAATTACTTTGGGTGTAATATTTTTAGGGTGCTAACATCGCTTCTGTTTGTCATGTTGCGAGCGATTGAAGCATCGAATACTCAGCTAATCGATTTTTATTTAAGTCAACACCTGGATGAAGATAAAAACTACTTGTTCTTTAGTGACTTACTTGAACAGTTAAGTTGCTTACAGGACCGTATAAATAAGTTACGTCATCTTCAGCTTCGTTTGAAGTTATGATGTTCAGTTTGTTGGCACATTCTTCATCTGGCGAGACGTTATCCTTATGTCATGAAATATAAATATGTATATATTCGGACTGTTGATTCCTATTTAAGATAATATACAAAAGGTAACTTACGTTGAGAGACACACATTCTTCGGATAAGTCGGCAGCTGTTTCGCTGTGCGTGGCCCGCAGTAGATCCCAAACGGACGAACTCAGACTTTCTTCTGAAGATACGTGCTCGCTGTTCCTCCAGCGCCGTTCCAGGACCAGGCAGATCCCGATCCCGATGATGCCGACGATGGAGGCGATGAGCAAGCTCTTGGGGTAAGGTCCCATGATGATCATCAAGTAGAGGATATGGTAGCCTAAGATAAATGTCATGTTACAACGACTTTAGCTACATTTAGCTTCAGTCATTGTGTTCTTTTATTTGTCATGTTATCGTCTTTTCTTGCTATCTTGAAATCTTGAACTTGAAATTTGGAATATAATTACTACTTCATGATTGCAGGATATCTTTTTTTTTGAAAAGTCACTTATTATTTCGGAAGTAGAAACTATCGATTTTGTTTTACTGATTAGAACATTTTGGATTATAGGTTATATATGGGTATGATTTTGATACCTGCCATGGAGACGTCAAACTATCCCATCTGATTATTAATTCTACGATTATGTGATTTTTTAACATGAAACGTGGAACATGTTGTACCGTTGACCTAATTGGTCAGAAGCGATACGTACGATAAGGGGAATTTGAAAGCGTTACGCAAAATTTGATATTATGAGAACAGGAGCAGATAAGAGCTTAACTCTCGTTATAATAAATTACACTGTCACTTGGAGGCAGTTTCTAATGTGTGAGCTATTTTTGACTTTGTTTCTCTTAATACGAAATAGAACATTTTGATCTGGATTTGACCGATCTTGATCGATCCCTTTTTTTTAGTGTAGGTTAGGTAAGTTAGACCATAATAAATGTTTATTTGAATAACTTTGTATATAAATGACTCCAATAATTCGATATTGTAATTAAGATTCAATTTTTAACCGACTTAAAAAAAAGGAGGTTATCAAATTGACATGAATGAGCGAGGAGGTGTACAAATAGAGCTGCTATCGAGATAGAGCGGAGCTACAGGCAGGCGGGACTAGTATTCCCCCACCACTACGCTACCCAGAGCTAATCCAGTTCCCAACTCACCAATATTATTTTAGACGGCTGCTGGTGTAGGTATAGGTAATAAAATTACTTCAAAACACAGTGTATCATTTTTTACTTAAACTTTGTTATTATAAAGGATTTTTATTGAATATAAAAGTTATAATTACTAATAAAAATTCAAATATTTACTTTTGACGTGGGGTTTATTATAAAAAAGTAATTGCATTTAACACCATCGCGAACTAAATTTGACTAGGTATAATGAAAGAATTTTGCGTTAGGTTCTTACCTATGAAAGCTAAGCTGCTTATCATTTTTATCCCCAGTCTTGTTGTTGTTCTTACATCCAATCGCAGCACAAAAAGACATACTTAATGTGGGACGAATTTATAAACAAAATAAAAACTCAACGAGAATATGTTTACGTAAAAAATAAGAAATTAAAAGCAAACACTTGTAACTTTAGTTGTAACTTTTTAGGTTAGGGTAGTATAGTGGAGGGGGAACGAATCCCACCCCCACTTCACTCGTGACTGCTCTATTGTACTCGTATATCTCCTCGCTGGCGAGGAGCTACAGGCAGGTGGGACTAATATTCCCCCACCACTATGCTACCCAGAGTAAACCCAGTTCTCAACTCACCAACATTATTTTAAACTGCTTCAAATGCAGGTACAGGTAATAAAATTGCTTCAAATCACAGTGTATCATTTTTTACTTAAACTTTGTTAATATAAAGGATTTTTATTGAATACAAGCTAAAATTTCATTTTAATAAACCTTTGCCTTATTTTTTGGCTTTGTGATTATCTCATTTTTTGCTTTGACAACTCATAAATAACATAAGACTTTCCAACCTATCCGATCAGTCAGAACTTGTGGATGTTCTCAATGTCTTGACCAAAATGAGGTGAATAGATAAAAAAGTTAATTTCATAACAATGAGCCATTAATGTTCCTACAAATGAATTAGTATCTTCAACATTGCTGCTATTTCTTGAACTTATACTTAAAACTATATTTTTCCTTATAACAAATATTTTTTCGTAATATATGAAGATGATGGATGGCCTTAACAAACCTCCAAGGATTTTAATTGTAACTTAATTCACATAATTTAAAAATCCAGGGTTAACAAGAGATGTAAGTGCTGACAGGGAACCTCCACATTTTATTTTTCTCCTTCAGCTTCAACAATAATAAGATAATGATGATAAAAAATAATACTTTAAAAATAATGATTATTATAGTTCTTGCTGAAAGTACCCTGCTCCGCTACGGTTTATTATCATTAGGATTATTACTTAAATAAACCTAAAGAATTCCATTCTTAAAATAATTTCAATAAGTAAATTTGACAATTTGCAAAAGTTAATTTTATATTATTTTGATAGCCCTCCAGTGAAGCTTCAAGGCAGCACCATCTTGCCCAGCTCTGATACCAGACCATCAGCTTTTTTTATGGCATACTTTAAGTTAATATAGTCTCGCCTTCTCAATTTTTTTGATTTTTTTCGAATAACGTTTTGTCTTACTGTTTCTATTTTTGCGTACATATCAAGCACACATTGGTTGAGGACATTACAAAATTAAAGTAAATAAGGTTCTTCACCTCCTCGCTCCATCAACCTCAAAATCAGCTGCAGAAACAGTTTTCTTAAGTGGTGTATTGGTGTTTGGGTCACGCTGAGGGATGTTAATACTGTACCCATCTTCTCCATGGTAGAACATGAGACGATACTGAAGAGAATCATACACTTGATAGAACTCACTGATTCTTATCAGTTTTTTGTTCCTGCTGTGGAGAACAATGTCTCGTTTTTCAAACACCTGGACAACAATCAAGACAGCAACTTCGTTAGCGGTAGGAGTATTGTAACGTCCTCAGTGAGCATTTGAAGGCTGTTTGTCAGCACTGTCAGCACTGGATAACTACCTGGAAATCTAGTAGATCTTTGGGAACAGACTCAACAGCAGCTCTGAAGTCCTTAATATGCTCGTTATGTTCATGAAGAATTTTATGGAGTTGGTCTAAGAATGCAGGCCTGACATTTTGAAAGTGACCACAGCGAATGCCCCTTTCATGGTTGTCATCACCAACAAAATTTATCTGAATAAAAGACGGTTGCCGTTGTGTTCGAGGCATCAAACTCCCTATTGTGTGATATATTCCTGTCCTCGCACCTTAAATGTTGGCATGAAATCTCCCTTTTGCTCCAAATGACGTCATTTGGAAACAACCGTTCTATTTCCAAATATTATTTGGATCATGCTTAGCCTCAGGAGTTCGTAAGTCAGGATATTCTTGACAGCGAGGAAGTTGGACTTTCCCGTCACTGCAGCACATGGCGGGGCTCTCGTTCCTCCATTTAACAGCATAACACCAAATTCAAGTAGACCGTTGTCCAATATCGACTGTTTTGTCTTTTTCATATTCAGTTTTTGAGTCATACTGGCTGTAACTTTTCCATTGGACTGCAAGGGTACCTCTGCAGCTACCATGAGTTCACAGAAAGTACCATATTGTGGTATGGTGTCATATGTGGAATGAATTTATAAACCAAATAAAAACTCAACGAGAATAGGTTTACGTAAAAAAATAAGAAATTAAAAGCAAACACTTGTAATTTTAGTTGTAACTTTTGAGGTTAGGTTAGTATAGTGGAGGATTCATCTTGTATTCAATCCTTACAATCCAAAATCCTTTGAAAAATCCTCAATGCCCCTTACTTTGTTACGAATAAACTTATCCATAATGATCTTAATGTTCCATATGTTGCTGATTTAGCCCAAACCAGATACCTATCCTTCCATATTAAGCTCTATAACCACTCAAATCCCCTAATTTATCACCTTGCTCTCCAAACCATACCCGATAATCCTCCGAGGCGTCTGAAAAGAAGATGGCCCAGAGACCTTCTCGTGTAGAATTTTTATTTAAGTGCTCCTGATGAGTAGTTCTTTTCAAGTTTTGTCACGTTATTGTAATAGTTAACAACACATTTACTTGATGTATTTCGTACAGTTGGATGTTGTATTTTTATAATAAAGAGATAACGATATGTCGTAAAGGAAGTATCGATATATCGAAAAAAATAATATTCATTATGAAAATATTGAATTATCGGAAGAAAAGTATATTTCGTAAAATATTTCGATATCTTGTGTAGCGATACCTACACCTAACTACACCTGAGGTTAAGAAATATGCAGGAAAACACATTCAAAATACTTCTTTACCAGAGTACCTGAGTCCCTTCCATAGTTTTGATATTTTTATGTATGTGGTTACATCAGGTGATTGCAGTATCTTCATCTTAGAACAATACTTGAAATTAATCAGGAGAGCTCCCTGCTTTTTCAAGATTAAACAACGACTCGGTTTCTTTTTTTTTTTTTCTCCAAAATTTCATGGAAAACTGTGCAAAGGATAATTGAAAAAGGTTTTTGGAATCAACAGTCTGATATTTATGGAAATTCGTTTAGGTATGGTATGTCCAGTTCTATATACTTCAATAAATCATAAATATTTATAGCAATTAAGAGTTTTACTAACCCTCAAACACAACCTACATTTATTTATAAAATGATAAAATCTTCTCTTCTCTTCTTTGAAAGGATTTTTCTTCGCTATTCGAAGTTTTCTTCAACCAAACTCCTCCCTCAGCCGGTTCCTCCATTCTTTGCTATCCATCGCTTCTTCTTCCGTTAGCCCTCACCACACCATACTTTCAGCCACAAAATATCTCCACCTGATGCGAGGCCTACCTCTACTTCTCCTCCCCTCTGCATCCCATTCATAAGTTGTTTTGGGGCTTCTTCTATTCTCTATTCTTTTAATATGGCCGAACCATCTCAGTTTCCTTCCCTCCATTTCCTCCAGAATATTCCTTTTAACTTCCATTCTTTCTCTTATGATATCATTTCGGATTCGTTGAATCCTTCAGATTCTTGCTGACCTCCTCCAAAAATCCGTCTCCACAGCCAGAAATATTTTGCCTTGCAATTTTAAAATGATAAAATTAAAATTAAAAAAATGTATTTTTGGATAGTTATAATTGTGAAAATACATAAATAGCCTTCTATGTAATTCAGCACCCAGTATACATTATATATAATAAGTAAATTTGGGAATAGTGATTACAATGACATGTCAATAACATATTAAGAACTACACTGTAGCAGCACTTCAGTAAAAGTTCTATATCCGATGGTCTCTTGCTCATCTCCTTTAAAGACGCTTCGGAGGATTATTGGGAGTCGAGTGTGAAGCAAGTTGGAAGACTAGTGGGTCCGTGTGGGTATGGAGTTTACTATGAAATGATAGGTATCTGGTTCGGGCCAGATCGGCAACATATGGAACATTAAGATCTTTATGGATAAGTTTGTTTGTGACATAATTAGGAGGATCGAGGATTTTGCATTGTAAGGATTGGATATGAGTAGAATTGAAGGGTTTGCCAGAGCCCCAAACCTCAACTCCGTATGTCTTAATTGGTCTAATTACTGTCATGTAAATGAGTCTTTTGTAATTTATTGGGAATACTTGATGTACACCATGATGGTATAGAAGGATCAATACAATTAGGATTGATTAATTAATTGCAATTTCTATTGGGATTATTTTATTAGAAAACTAGTTCCGAATGCTAAACTTTCATCTTCAGTTCGAAAACATACAAAATTAACAACACATCAGTACTTTGTTTCATGGATTATATACACTATAGTTTTCAAAAAATGTAAAACAAGAAATCACCTTAGGAGATCTAAGAGATAACTGAAGTATTTCCATCGTGAGAAGTGAAAGGGGGCAGGGGGGGGGGGCAGGTAGGTTAAATTTTTGGGATTTACTATGGGATTTCTCTCATGGCTCATTGGATTTTTCCGTTCCTATTGGAAACAAATTTAAAATGGGGCTATTGGATATGTTTATCTGGTCATTTAAACAAAAATTTTAAACGATTTTATTATCTCTAATGATTCATAAATATTTAATTTTATGCTATTTTTTATTTGATGTATGATTTTTACTTCTGAGTCTTTATTAAATTTTTGGTTATTTCCTTTTAGAAGGATAGCGAAAATGGAATTTTGGGTCTTATTATTGTATGCTCTTATATATTCTTTTAATCTTTGATTTATCGATCGTCTTTCCCCGTGTATTTTGCTTCACAGAAAAACTGGACGATCGGTACTATGTACTGATGTGTTGAAAATTTTATATGTTTTAGAACTGAAGATGAATGTTTAGCATTCGAAACTAGTATTCTAATAAAATAACCCCAATAGAAGTGGCAATCAATTCATCTATCCTAATTTATTGGGAGCTTTGAACGCTTGTCTAGTAAATGTTGTAGAAGTCAGAAACGAAAACTGAAATGTTTTATTTCAAAAAAAAAAAAAAAAAAACTTAAATTATCATTTAAAACTATATATGTTGAGAGCGTGAGGCGGAGAGAGGTTTGGTGTTATTATTGAGAGACATACTTTATTGATATAAAGAACATACTGCTGCCCAACTTTATTGGGTTGCTACACACACAGCCTACGTTTCTATCATACTAAAGATAACAATATAATTCATAATATTTATAATTTGATTATAATTCTAGAATATAATACTTAATACTAATGGGGTGTATAAAAAAAAAAAAAAAAATGACCGTTTCTTAAACAAATATTTGTATTATTATTTCTATGATATAAAATACAATTAATACTCAAAGTATAGTCCATTGTTATCTACCGTCATTACCCATCTGCTAGCCAATTGCTCGATGCCACGCTGATAACATTCCTTGGGATGGCTGTCAAAGAACTCTTGGACAGCATTTTCAACTTCCGCAAAATTATGGATAGAAACAAGTATTAATCCGAAGGTGCGAGGTCTGGACTGGTGGATGAGGCAGGAGTTCAAACCCATGAAGTTCTGTAAACATTTCTGCTGATTGTTGAGGAGTAAGTTCGTGAGGGACCAGTCTGCATGTCTGTTTTACCTTTCCCATGGAGAGAAGATGGCGACTAACAGTATCTTTCGACACACCATACTCCCTGGCAAGTTCGCGAGTACTTGTGGACGGATTTGACTCAACAGCTTCCTTCAGAACCTCATCAATATCCATTAATGGCCGCCCAGTGCGCTCTTCAAGGACACCTTCCCCTTCATATTTAATAATTTCACGAGTTGCTTCAGCGGCTCTGAAATTTTTTTTTCTAGTAATGTCTTAAAATTACGAGAATTTCGTAGGACAGCGTCATGTTTCTTCTTTGAAATAAATAACAGAACTGAGGCTTTTTTTTAAGAAGTCCAGTGTTAGTAAACAAGCTTAGAGAACGCTCTAAAGGTTTTTTTAATTATTGGTAAATAATAAATAGCATTAAGATATTTACAGACTTTTGAACTCTGGAATTTGATAAAACAGTCATTTTTTTTATACGCCCTATTATTTTCTCCCTAATATTCACATGTCTCGTTGTTCTTCTTGTTTCCTTTTTCTTTTTATTATTTTTATCTCCTCTTCCTTTTCTCTCTTTCTACAATTAATATTACTGTTACCTACCACACATTCATATACATATATGCACATAGAATCAGGAATAAGATAAATTGCTACATATTTAATAACTATAAGTTGTATTAGTCCATCCTATGCACCATGTATGTGGTGGTGGATAATGCCCAGGGAGTCCAATATTATAATAGGGCGTATAAAAAAAAAGAAGACCGTTTTATCAAATTCCAGAGTTCAAAAGTCTGTAAATATCTTAATGCTATTTATTATTTACCAATACTTAATAATCCCTTTAGAGAATTCTCTAAGCTTGTCCTACGAAATTCTCGTAATTTTAAGACATTATTGGAAAAAGGATTTCACAGCCGCTGAAACAACTCGTGAAAAAGACCTGTAGACTGGTCCCTCACGAAGTTACTCCTCAACAATGAGCAGCAAAGTTTACAGAACTCTATGGGTTTGAACTCCTGCCTCATCCACCATATAGTCCAGACCTCGCACTCTCAGATTAGTACTTGTTTCGATCCATGGCCCATTTTCTTCAAGAGAAAAAATTTGATAATTTTGCAGAAGTTGAAAATGCTGTCCAAGATTTCTTTGACGGTAGATAACAATGGACTATACTTTGAGTAATTGTTGTATCTTATATCAAAGAAATAATTTTTATTTCTTTTTGTTTCAAAAATTTATTTTGATACACCCCATTATTTTCGGCCATTATCGCTATATCCCTCGCTTCAACAACAAGGTCCTCCAAGAAGCTCCTTGTTTTTTTCCGGGATGACTCCGCGAGACCCAAACCATAATCCTTCCACGGAGAAATCATAATTAATAAATTAACAAATTAATAACTCTTTACTGTAACTTTGGATTAGAGCTAAAAAGTTTCGCAGTTACTAACTTTATCTTAAGAATCTTCCACATTTTGAAGATCCTCTAACTAGATACCCAGCCAGTGGGACTGTTCATCCCTTACCGCCGATTTCATAAAGGGAGGGAACTATTTTGGCGGGAGTTTCCCCCACCCCTGTGACGTCAGCAGTCCCGGTGGGGGAGGGAAGACTCCACAGCCGGTCACCCCTCCTCGGGAAGAGGACGCTCGATACAGCACTCAGCTCTCCGTTCTCAGGTACGTCTTCAATAATATAATATCTACATTATATATTATATATTATATATATCTTTACTTTGTTTATATATCCTTGTTCAACAGTTTGTGAATATATCTGGCTTTGAGCCAGGGCTTTCTTAGTGCCCGACCTAGAGCAATGTTATTCCTAAACGCCGGCCATCCTAACATTTATAGTAATAACATCGCTTTGATTCAACAAGCGAAAATCAGAAATATATTATCGTAACATTTGAAGAATTGTAATTAAACAAGTTTTGTAATGTTGTATAACCATTGCATCGTATTATGAGGAAGTGATATTTTGACATTAAACATTTCTTTTGTTGTTTTTCTTGCAATTTTTACATTCTGAAATTAAACACGCTTAAATACTTCAATCTTGAACTCCATCAAAAATATATTTGCTTCTATTAATTTTTTTATTCTATATTTAAAGGAAATTCATCACACGAATTTTTGAGTTTAATTTAATAACATTATTTTTTAATTGATAATTAAAACCTTTAAAATATTTATTAAAACATACATTGCCTGGTAAATATATATTTTCTTAATATTTTTTTCTGATATTATAGTATATATATGTTTAATATACAAACTATAAGATAAAATTTAAAATAATTACATTGACATAACTGCATAAATGTACATAAACTAATTTTTTTTTATTAATTTTCAAATTTCTTTATACAGATGTATTTGTTATTATTATCATTTTTTTATTTATTAATTTTTCATATTATTCAATATTTTATAAACAGAATTAGATACACTTCAAAGTAGATTGAAGAATTTTAAGCGGTACAACGTATTTCTTGTTGAGAGGGCTCGTACTGCCTCCCCTTCTTAATAATTTAGAAGCAGAGGTTTTCTTGCCCTCTTGAGATTTTAATCTAAACAAGAAAACATTTTTTTTTTATGTGTAAACTTTGGCGAATATTTTCCTCATTTTCTCATGTCTTCTTCAGCTTGTTAAATTTATTTATTAAGACATACAAAATAATTTAACTATTTCATTATTATATGTATATATATTATATATGTTAGTATAATTTTATATATTATAAAACTCTAAATAACAATAACTTTAATTTAAATTAAAATAGTTATAACAAATAACGTATTTAAATAATATTGTTAGCTTTGACCTGTCTCCTGCCCCCTCTCACCCCACCTCGCTCGGCGAGCAGTTACAATTCCAAATCACCTGTTGTGCTCTTATTGATTTCTCGATTTTGCCAGGTCAAGGCTCGGAGGGAAAATCTCTTTCGAGAATATTATTGTGTAGTGAGGTAGTGATATAGTGAGACGGTGAAGTAGTGAGCTAGGAAACTTATCGGAGGAAGTAAATCTTCAACTTTAATCGAAAAGTAGACAACTTCCGGCAGTTCTGGAGGCAACAATAGCAGGACCTACTTTAGCAGTTTTTGTGTCGATATTATAGCTAGTATTTTATTTCAATCTATTTTATATTAGGTTGATTTATATTTATTATTTGGTTATGATATTTGTTATAATATGACGAGAATAGAGCAAATAATATCTCCTTAAACCCTTTATTAGAAAATTATTTTTCTTGGGCAATGTTTCATGGCTAATATTTTTAAGCCTTTTTTTTTTTTTTTTTTAAACATTATGAGTTTTTGTCATGTATCAAAAATTATTTATTCTTATTGAATAGTGGATGTTACAACAGAAAAAAAAAAATCCATTTCTTCATGATTGGGAAAACTAACAGATCATGAATGTGTATATTTATAATCTACTGTTTTTTAAAATGTGTGTTTTAGAAATAAAAGGATCCAATTAGGTACTTAATTTTTTTTTTTTTTAAACTTTTATTGAGTAATTATTACAATCTGCCAGAAATGTGGGCAATAGGTAATATAGACGGCGTATGATTACATTCACACATTATGTACAATGAGAAAAAATAAATAAATAATTAGGAAAAAAAATAATAAACAGAAATAAAAAGAGAACAGAAGATAACTTGCTATACATAAACAATATAAAGTATACAATATTCTTATAAATAAAATAAAGTTGTAAAATTAGCAAAAATAAATAAATAAATAAAAAAAATAAAACAAAAATTAAAAAGTAAACCCAAATAAATAAGTAGTAATAATAAAGAATAAAACAAAATTAAATTAAAATTTAAAAAGGCAATCGTACTTTATTTACAATACACACTCATCCTAGGGGATCCCCCAGCCAGACCTGTCCCTCCACTTGTAGAGGGACAAGCCAGGCACAGTATTACCTAAATTAAATTAACAAATAATGATTATTCGAAATAAATAAAGTTGAGAGAAAAATAACGGTTTCAATCAAACCAATATTGCTGCTTACACGATAGGTCCTGCCGACAAATGTTACATAACAAAAAATATTCTCGGTTAAGTTTCTAATAAGGAATTATCGTTAAATTTTCGATTTCAGCAACACTAACAGAGATAGAGAGTGTAAAAAAAAAAAAACTAAAAAAAACTATAGATTCCCAAAAGACATAGTGTAAACCAGACAGTTATTGATATCCTATCTTACAAAATTAGAAACAAAATACTTAGCCCAAAAAAAACATCATAAAATTCCTTTTAAATCCTACAACTCAATTGTGTAAAATTACTTTCAATTTTGTCCGTATTTTAAAATACATCCTCATGGTGCCAATAACTGATTTTACATTCTTTATTGTTACTATCTTATTATACACATTCCAGGAATAATGTATGGCGTGAACTTCCATGCTTAGCTTAAAGTATAGCAATTAAGGAATTATGGCTGCGAATTTCAACTTTATTGGGCTATTCTTTCCATATTTTTAGTATGAACATTTCCGAATATTTTCTTAAGGGTGTCAATAACTGTCTGGTTTACCTTCTTCTTGTTCTGCCCTACAGTTCATGACGAACCTTGACCTCCCTGAAAATTAGTCCCCAGCAATGTCTATCCAAAGCTTTTCTTTTCCAGTTTGTCACGCCCATCTTTTCCAAGTCCTCTTCCACGTCAGCAATCTTACGTATCTTATCTTACCAGCTCTTACGAGGGCGTTCTCTTCTTCTCTTTCCAAGGAAGGTCACCTGGAAAACTTTTTTTGCCATTCTTGTGTCTGGCATCCTTTCTAGGTGTCCTAACCAGCTGATACTTCTAGATGTTATTAATCGTACTATATATTCACGTTGTATAAGATTTCTATTTCCTGGTTATTCCTAACTCGCCATGATCCTTGAGCGTACACAGGGCCAAACACGCTCCTAAATATCTTCCTTTCGAAGATCCTTAATGCTTGCTGGTCAGCTGCTTTTAGTGTCCATCTCTCTGGGCCATAGCACACAACGGGTCTGATAAGAGATCTGTACAGCCTGAGTTTCGTCCTTTTGGATAGCAGGTTTGATCGCATAATATTTGTAAGGCTAAAGTAAGCTCTATTGCCACTCATTATTCTTTTTTTTAACCTCATCGCTCACTATATTTTCGGAGAGTCTGGTTTACCCTACCATATCAAAATAAAAAACAGATAATGCACTTCACATGTGTCTTTCTTAAACTCAATGCTGATCATAATTGGTATTGGAGACCTTGATGGAGGTGAGAACCCAGCCGGGCTTACTCCTAACATGCTCTAAAAAAATAGTTTTTGTCCGAAGAGATCCCTCAAAGAAATCATTTTGACTAAATTCGATAACGACTACAATACTGAATAAAGAACTTAAGTAACCTATTACACAGTACAATTATATGTAGGGATGTAGAGATGTAGGGATGTAGAGATGTAGGGATGTAGAGAGATAGGGATGTAGAGAGATAGGGATGTAGAGATGTAGAGATGTAGAGAGATAGGGATGTAGAGAGATAGGGATGTAGGGATGTAGGGATGTAGAGAGATAGGGATGTAGAGAGATAGGGATGTAGGGATGTAGAGAGATAACTAATGTAAATTGCTGAATTTTGCTTTATCTATACTATTATATAAAAGGATAAGCCATTTTTCATTTGTGATCACTAAATACGAAAACTACTGAACCGATCTGTACCAAATTTTAACTATAACTACATTATCTTCATAGTCCAAGGATAATTTAGAAATAATAAAATCTAGGTATCTTCTTCATAGCTCCTAAGCGGTAGGTCCTAGCGATTTTTATTTATTTTATTTTATTTTTTTTTATTAGAATAATTACAAGCTGCCTCACTCAAGGACAATGAGTAATATTGATGACAGAGACTCATTCACACAATATGTACAATGACAAGAAAATTAAAATAAACAGCCTTTAAAAATAAATAAATAATAAAAATACAACAAATAAAATAAAAAAATATATATACAAGAAATAAAATAAAATATACAAGAGATAAAAATAGAATAAAAGAAATGATAATATAAAATAGCTGATGATTTTTGTAACCAATCAATAAAAAAAAAGAAAAATTAAAAAGAAAAAAAACAATCATAACTACATTCTTACTCTATATACAAATTTACAAACATTCCAGGGAACACCCTGATGCAAGCTCGCCCCCCTTAAGGAGGGGAAGCTGGGAACAGAGAGTTCCAGGCGCTGTTCTATCAGCTGCGTCACTAGTAAAATCCAGTGGAGGCTGAGGGAGAGCGCTATGGTACAGTCACACAGGACTTGAGTAGAGAAGCTGGCCATTGCCAGAACTCCAATATTAAATATTTACAATAGGTCTCGGGGCCATTGCCTTTTTAATCTGCGAGGTGGGTTATAAGGATGTGTTGAATTGGATAATGAATGAGCCAGAGGGTTGGGATTGTTGGAAAGATTTTGATGGAATTTGGAGAATTTAAAGGGTATAAGGTCAAGGACAAAAGGTATATTGAGATCATTGTGAAGGGTTTTGTTGGAGACATAATATGGAGCATTTACGATAGTTCGAAGGACTTTGGATTGAAAAGATTGAATGCGTTTGATATTCGATTGTTTTGCTGTCCCCCACAGTTCAAGTCCGTAGGTCCAAATAGGTTTAATGATGGTTTTGTATATGAGAAGTTTGTTTTCATTGGAGAGCTGGGATGTTCTATTTAGTAGTCTCTACAATTGGCTGAAGCGTCTGTTAAGTTCTTGCCTTTTAAGTCTAGTGTGAGGGTTCCAAGTAAGTCTTTTGTCTAAGTGGAAGCCAAGATACCGTACTGTGTCAGATATAGATAATGGAATATTATTGATATAAACAGGAGGGCAGGGTGTGCGGCGGAGGGTAAAAGTTACGTGGGTACATTTCGATTCATTAACTTTGATCCTCCAGCTGTTACACCAGTCTTCAATCAGTGATAAGTGGGTTTGGAGATTATAGGAAGCTATTAAGGGATCTAGATGGGATGAAAGGATCGCAGTGTCACCCTAGCGATTTAAAAAACATTTTCCACTAAATTTCTGATAAGGAATTCTTTCAAAGCTACATCAGTTAGTTAAAAATTGTAGGCAAATCATGACTTTTTTTTTTTAAATTTACAACTGTACAAAATATATCTTCTTTTCAGACGCCTCGGAGGGTTATCAGGAATAGAATGGGAAGAAAGTTGAAGGACTAGTGGATTTGTGTGGTTACGGAATTTACTATGAAAGGCTAGGTATCTGGTTTGGGCTAAATCAGCAACATATGGAACTTAAATGTCTTTATGGATAAGTTTATTGGTGACAAAGTAAGGAGCATTAAGGATTTTGGATTGAAAGGATTGGACACGGGATAAATTAGATGGTTTAGTTGAACCCCAAAGCTCAACTCCATATGTCCAAATAGGTGTGATAACTATCATGAAAATTAGTCAGTTGTAGTATATTCGAAGCGTTTGTCTAGTAAATGTTGAAGAAGTCGAAAACGACGAGCAGTTTCCTGTCGTTTTAGTCTTGTATGTGGATTCCAAGTTAAACTTACGTCCAGTTGAAGTCCAAGATAGCGGATCTGTTCAACAGGGATATGTCTATGTCACATTTCCGTAACATACAGGAGAGCAATTTACAAAAAAATATTTCATTTCCTGAACTGTTTATTATAATTATGCGTACGAAATAAATCGGGACTTTCTCTCCAGGCAAGAATAGGTTGGTAACCCGTCCTTCCTGCCCTAATTGGAGTACATAAGGACGATATGCCCTCCCCCCCAAAAAAAAAATTAAAAAAAAACATTTTTATCTAACTTACCTTACAATTAATTTGCCTAGGACATAGAATTCTATAGCTGTGTATAAAGGGAACAAAAGTGAATAAGAATAATGTAATTATAATATAGTTTTGGTAAAAGAAGGACATAGTGTTCTGTACCACCAAGCTAAAGAAATATTAAAATATATCTTTTAAATGGTAGGCCCTAGAGATTAATTATATATAACTAAAATATATTTTCCATTAAATTAAATAATGAGACTGTCGTTAAATTTTGAGTGAGAAAAGAGAAACGTTACATGAGAAAACTATAACCAGCTTGAAGACGCATCCATGTGAAGGAATATTTTTTAAACGAACATTACGCAAAATAAGTGTTCTCATTGGAAAAACAAAGTCGACGTCAGAGTGACGTGTATCATAATAGAGAATGCCAACTTAAACTACGGAAACTAATTATCTCGTTTACAACTTAAATGTTTTTCTTATTTTAATTCTGTAAAAAATAATGGCGTGTGTTTATATGTTTGAAAACTTTGTAGATTGCAAAATTAACTAATAATACTTTTATTGAATTATAGTTGGATTTTTAACAATTATAGTATCAATTTTTCGCGTTAATGAGACATGCAAATAGGCAAGCCAATGCCAACTTAATAGATCTAACCTTCAAAAAAGGAAAACAGAACATTTATATGATTTAGATCTAGCGGCTAATTATTATCGTTGGAGGTTGTCATTTCAGAGAAGAAAAATGCACTTCAAGGAGCCCATTCTGACAGCTTATGATTAAATAGATACTATGTATTTAGGGTATTAATATCAAGGATTATTAGAAAAATACAAATAATTAATATGGAAAATCCTCTTTTTTTTTTTTTTAAATGTTTTTAATAATAATTTTAAAGATACATAGTAGTATTCTTAATAAAATATATCATATTATTGAATAAAAATGGTTTACAGAAACAATCAATATATCTGTAGTCGAACACAATATTTTTCGTAGAATAATTATTCAAGAGATGATGGTTCTATTAATGAAGAATGAAAATAGAACAAAGTAAATTCAAAATAATTGAACGGATTTACGTACAGTAAACTCCGGACCCTTAAAAATTAAATTAATAATAGTAGACTGTTCGTCGTTACAGACTACTTCAACATTTACTAGACAAACGTTCAAAGCTCCCAATTAATTACAAAAGACTCATATACATGACTGTGATTAGACCTATTTGGACGTACGGAGTTGAGCTTTGGGGCTCTACTAAACCATCCAATTCATCTAGTATCCAATCCTTACAATCCAAAATCCTTCGAAAAATCCTATAATAAAAACTGCGTATAATTTAGTTTCATCGTCATTTGTACATGTTAATTTCATTGATCCCTTCCCTTTGTCGACGACTCCAACTGGATAGACGTTTATCCATATACAAGACTAAAACGACAAAAAACTGCTCGTCGTTTTCGACTTCTTCAACATTTACTAAATACCGATTGATTACAAAAGCCTCATTCACACGACGTTCCCTAAAAATATTGGAATTGAGAACTGGGGCTCCTTTGAATCATATGAAATTCATCTTTTATCCAATCCTAAATCCTTCGAAAAATCCTAAATGCACCTTACTTTGTCACCAATAAACTTATCCATAAAGACCTTAATGTTCCATATGTTGCTGATTTAGCCCAAACCAGATACCTATCCTTTCATAGTAAGCTCCATAAACACTCAAATCCATTAGTTTCTAACTTGCTTCCCACTCAATTCCTGATAATTCTCCGAAGCATCTGAAAAGAAGATGGTCTACTGATGTCCTAGTGTAGAATTTTAATTGAAATGCTACTGATGAGTAGTTCTTTTCAAGTTGTTACATGTCATTGTAATCGTTATCAGCTCATTTACTTGATGTACATATTTGTATAGTTGTAAATTTCAATAACTTGACATTAAAAAAAAAAATAATATTAGTAAAAATAGAAAAAAATAAAAGATATATTGATGGAAATGATCAAAAAGAGATAAACAGAATAAGAAATATATAAAATAAAGTACAGTCATATTTGATACAATATATTCTCACATAGTCAGAGGAACTCTATACCATGTCCCTCCAAATGTGAGAGGAGAGCTAAGTTGGATTCCAAGAGATCCCAGGACTTCTCTCTTAGCAGTGTCGCTTTGCTAGATCCCAGTGGATATAGTTATTAACATTATTTTATACATAAAGTATCTTTGAAATTTGTTTAGTTATATTTTAATAGCAGGAAAAAGATGCTATTGGTCTTTAGTGAAACTTTTTCAAAATAAAAACATATACAGCAATCTCAAAATAAGGGTATATCGAACGATCCTTCAGCCGGTCGTTATGTACGGGAGTGAGACATGGACCCTGACATCACATGAGGAAAAATTATTAAACTTGTGGGGAAGAAAAGTACTTATATATGGCCCAACCAAGTATGGACTGAATCTCTTGCGAATGAAAACGATTGAGGAACTGAGAACTCTATATGCTGCTCCAGATATTGTAGCCAACATAAAAAAAGGGAGAATAAGATGGCTAGGGCATTTGCTAAGAATGGAGGCAAGTAGGCTCCCTAAGATGATGTTGGAGGAGCACAAGGGTGGAATGAGATGGAGAGGAAGGCCTCGACTTCGTTGGCTTGAAGATGGAGAGGACGATCTTCGGACTCTGGGTGTGAGAGGATGGAGAAGGGCCGCCGAAAAAAGGTTTGAATGGCGGAGAATTGTTGAGGAGGTCAGGGTTCTACAAGGACCATAAGGTGCCATAAGATGATGATGATGATGATATTTTAATATTTATTAATTGAATTTTACAAATAATATGTAAACTAGAAGAATTACATGAAGTAAAAGTGAAGGATTTTTAACGTAATAATATATCGGGATTATTTCCGTTGAATATTAAATATCTTGGAAGGTCCTGAGGCCATCTTCTTTTCAGATCGTCTCGAAGGGTTATTGGGGATCGAATGGTAAGCAAGTTGATGGATTATGGCTTTTGAGTGGTTATCTGGTTTATGGTTTATGAAAGAATAAGTACCTGGTTTGTGCCAAATCAGCAACATATGGGACATTAAGTACATTGTGGATTAGTTTATTTGTGACATTATACGGGTATAGTGGATTTGCAAAAAATTTTGGATTGTAAGAATTGGTTGAAATGTCAGCTGCATATATACAGGATGGGACCAAATATACTACCTTGATGAACACTGGCAGGCCAAGTAATGAGGAAAAAATAATATTTCAATACTACGATTCTGTTAATTTGAAGATTACTTATACTTTACTGCACAACGCTTCAACCTGGAGTATGTAACTCTATAGGTCATTCTCAGAAAAATTGCAGTTTTGGGTTTATAGATAGAGTAAAAAAGTCGAAAAATTAACTTTTTTTTCTTGAACGAGTATATTTGTATCATTTCTTAAGTATGTCAAATTTTTGAAAAATACTTTACAATCATGAATCTTCTGTTTTTTTAAAATTTTCTATGTCAACAGAAGTGATTTATATGCCATGGGTTTTACCTAAATTAAATAATTTCTTAAAAACTATAATTTTGTTTTAATTTTCTCTGACTGAAATAAAATTATATCATGGGATACCTAACTTTGCTTAGAATTGGTTATTGGGTTAATAATTAAATTATTTCTAAGGTCGGTGTAATATAACTTTTAGTCAGGAATGTTACCAACTTTTCTAAAATTTATTTTCCATTTTCAAAAATGTTGTCTTATTTCACTTATAAGGAAAAAGTTTCCGTATTTAACATAAAAATCTTCACCTCACTGTAGAATGATGTCCATGAGGTAACATTCCTGACCAGTAACACTGCTGACATTCACATAATTTCTTTGAGAATGACCCCCATCCCGATACACCAAGAGCTTTTAGGTCCTTATCGACGTCACTAAGCCATATGCTTCGTGGTTGGCTGATTCATTTCTTTCTGCTCAAGGCAGTTCCATACAGTAATCCTACTAAGTGTCTCCATGAGAGCTGAAGAATCTGCTAATTGTGATCTACTAAGTATTCAAAATCGGAATAGGTGCATACTTGATGAATACTAGATTTTCTATTGTGTTCAGCATTTTTATTTATTTTTTAAGGGCTTTTTTCTAAAAAAAAGTAGAAGAGAGAGTGTCGCCCCTGCCCAAGCCCAAAGATATAGAATACTTGTTGATCGTTCTGCCACCTACCAGGGAGGCTTCTATCATTATTGTTCGTGCTTGCTATGTTTAATGGAAGAGTTTTTGTGAGAGATCTCAAATTATTTTAATGCCTCGAGCAGATTACACCAGGCCACACGATTGAATCCCGCCACTGAGATTGGTACGGATAATTTGGTAAGTAGCAAGTATGTAGCAGGTAAGAATTTACGAAATTGGTAAAACACTCTGGATGTCAGAGTGGGTTAAAAGTTTGTATTTTAATGTCTAATGATGAGAAGGATTCGTTGGTGTGATTAACCTCGTTTTTGTCACTCAAAATTGTACATTTACATTTTTATTACGACTTCTTGTCCTACAGTATCCTTAAAAATATTCCGTTAATCCCGTTTGAACAGATCCACTATGGAGAACTCCACTAGGACAAACGTCTTACTTGGACGAATCAACATACAAGACTACAACGACAAGAAACTGCTCGTCGTTACAGATTAATTCAACATTTACTTGACAAACGTTCAAATCTCCCAATTAATTACAAAAGATTCATTTACACGATGGTGATTAGAAATATTTGGACATATGGAGTTGAGCTTTGGGGTTCTACTAAACCATGTAATTCATCCCGTGTCCAATCCTTGCAATCCAAAATCCTTAATGCCCCTTACTGTGTCACGAATAAACTTATCCATAAAGACCTTAATGTTCCATATGTTGCTGATTTAGCCCAAACCAGATACCTAGCCTTTCATAGTAAATTCCGTAACCACACAAATCCACTAGTCCTTCAACTTGCTTCCCATTCTATTCCTGATAACCCTCCGAGGCGTCTGAAAAGAAGATATATTTTGTACAGTTGCAAATTAAAAAAAAAAAAGTCATGATTTGCCTACAATTTTTAACTAACTGATGTAGCTTTGAAAGAATTCCTTATCAGAAATTTAGTGGAAAATTTTTTTTAAATCGCTAGGGTGACACTGCGATCCTTTCATCCCATCCAGATCCCTTAACAGCTTCCTATAATCTCCAAACCCACTTATCACTGATTGAAGACTGGTGTAACAGCTGGAGGATCAAAGTTAATGAATCGAAATGTTCCCACGTAACTTTTACCCGATTCATTTACATGATGGCGATTAGAAATATTTGGATGTACGGAGTTGAACTTTGGGGCTCTACTAAACCATCCAATCCAAAATCCTTCGAAAAATGCTCCTTATTTTGTCACCAATAAACTTATGCATAAAGATCTTAATGTTCCATATGTTGTTGATTTAGCTCAAACCAGATACTTATTCTTTCATAGTAAGCTCCATATTCACTCAAATTCGTTAGTTTCTCAACTTGCTTTCCACTCCATTCCTGATAATCCTCCGAGGCGTCTGAAAAGAAGATGGCCTAGAGACCTTCTAGTGTAGAATTTGTATTGAAGTGCTACTGATGAGTATTTATTTTCATGTTTTGACTTGTTACTGTAATCATTATCAACGCATTAAAAAAAAAAAAATCATTATTTTACAGTTTACTATTGTTAAACTTTTGTAGACCTATCAAAATGTTTTAGTTAAATTTTATTACAGATAGTTTCAGTAGTTTTATTATTATAAACTATATTGCGGGATGACGCTAACCACATATTTGTCGATTTTCAAACTTGTTTGGGATCCAAATGTCGCACAAATATTTAAATTATAGTTTAAAAAAACTAGAAAAACACGCTTTTATAGCAAACCTAACTAAAAAGCTAAGTGTGGCGAACAATTTGCAGCTGTCATGGTGAACGTTTCTCAACAGTCATAACTTTTAATTTTTTCCCATTACTATTCGCGATTTGTTTGCATTTTTAACACAGTATATCCAAAATCAACCAACAATTTTTGTTTTTTTAACATAGAGTAGGAATGGTATATTTTTACTTAAAAAATCCTATCTTGCACAAAATGTAATGATCTACAACTTTTAGTATATAACATTTTTTGATTGAATTAGCCATTTCTGTGTTATAGACACTTAAACATGACCAAAACTAACTTTTTAACGTTGGCGATTCTTCGATGTTTGACAATCGATATTGGCTAAACGCCTAAATCAAATTCAACTTGAGGGATGTCTTTATACGAACAATTTAATAAACTTTAATTTTATTAATCAAACATTTTTCGATTGAAAGCATTTTTCTATATGTTTTTTTCCAAAATCTGAAAAAAGTTAAAAAAGTTTGGGTTTTTTCCCCCCAAACATTTTTCCCTTATAAAATTTAGTTTTATTTTTGATAGTTTATTCTCAGAGCCCACCTGGACCAAATAAAAACGTAAAACCTACTACTTCACATTTTGCAAGGCAGACTCTCCATTTTAGGGGTAATTTAACTAGACTAAGTGAGAAAATTATAACAAAGTTGTGCAATTATTGTATTGTCAATAATAGTCCTTGAAACGTGTGTAAATTTTAATCAGATTACTGGAAATTAGATAAAATTACGACGAAAGATTCCGTTACATGCAGGTGAAGTTAATAAAAGCGTATTAAAAATTTAATTAAATATAAGTAAATTTTACTATAAATTTCAAGTTCTATATAACACTGTACCTTTGTAACCTCTTGTGTAGAATGGCACTTGCCACCTAACGGTAAATTTTCAAACTTCACTGTTGTCCATATATTATTGCTTTTTTATTATTAAATTAATTAAAAATCAATAGATTTTATTAATGCTGAACCTTTCTGGAACTATAAACATAATTTGGATAAAATTTGGTACTGACGAGTTCCGTAGTTTTCACGGTTAGTGATCACAAATGAAAAATGTCTTGTCCTTTTATATAATAGTACTGATTTATAAAATATATCTTATAGAACGAAAACATTACTTTAATTACTATTTAATTACGACTTGTTTATTAATAACAATTATCGACGATGATGTTGGCATTGGGTTGTTGCAAGTGGCAAACCGATTGGACCTTCCTACGCACTGCCCGCCATGTTGATGCCAATCAGCTGGCCTCCCACCTGCTAATTAGCTCTTTGCTGTTGTTTCTGTTTCGTGACAGGTAATTGTATCATTACATAATGTCGTGTGTAGTAATACGGAATAAAAACTTCCTTCATTTCTTGTGTGAAACTTGATATTGACAAGACAAAGGATTGTTATGTTATTTTTGTAATTATCTAGTCTTTTATCAAAACTTTTTAATTTATAAAGACCTTACTTTTTGTCAGATCCTAAACAAAGATGTATTTAGTAATATATAAAATATCTATGTATTTTTTTTATAAATAAAGATAGGATAAAATATTAGATTACATTATATTACGAAATTCTATGATGAACAGGCAATTGTACTAAAATGTTATTTTTGCCTTAGTATTATTGGTAGCAATCTTATCACATATGAATTCCGCCATCTTAAATACAGTTAAATCTTTGAAGATTTCAAAACAGTGTCCTTATAAGAACAACAATGGCAGAAGTTATCCTTCCGCCATCTTAAATTTGTTAAATATTTCAAAATAGTATCCTCAAGGACTACAATGGCGGAAGTTATCCTTCGGATAACTTAAAAACCGTTAACTATTTTAAAACAGTATCCTTAAGGACGAAATAAAATTGTTAAATTTCGCCATTTTAAAACAGCATCCTTAAGGACGAAACCTAATTCTAATTGTGGAAGGAAGAGTGGCCAAGGATGTCCTTCGGTCTAAAACAAATCGTAGGATCCTGGCAGATCTGTAAAACAGTGTCCTTATAAGGACAACAATGGCGTAAGTTATCCTTCGGATAACTTAAAACCGTTAAATTCCTCCATCTTAAAGCAGCATCTTTAAGGACGAAACTTAATTCTAATTGTGGAAGGAAGAGTGGCCAAGGATGTCCTTAGGTCTAAAACAAATCGTCAGATCCTGCCAGATCTATAAAACTATAAGGACATTGTTTTACAACAACACGGTCGTTTTAGACCGAAGGACATCCTTGGCCACTCTTCCTTCCACAATTAGAATTAGGTTTCGTCCTTAAAGATGCTGCTTTAAGATGGAGGAATTTAACGATTTTATTAGTTTTTCGTCCTTAAGGATAATTTTTTTAACGTTTTTAAGTATTTAAGTATTTTTAAGTATTTGATCCCTGTATTATTATATATTATACATTATGTATTATAATATAAGAATATATTCTATTTAAGTTCTCGAAGATTCCCATTGTTGCTATATTACTTTTTGCGGTAACTGATATAAGCATTATTTTTTAAAAACCTCTAGGTTTAAAATTTGTTTTATTTGTCATTGAAGTTGTTTTTATATTTATATATGATAAAATTAAGCCATGGAAGGAGCAATGAAAAAAAAAAAAACTACTCAAGAAGAGCCAAACAAAAACAGGCTGAATTGATCCAAATGATTCTGTTTCAATCATATATCATATATAATATCTTGCAATGATATCTGATCAGCTGTTCAATCATATTTTGTAAACATAACTTAAATTAACTCAGTTAACGATGGCGAATCCGCTCAAGAATCGCACCGTGGAAGAACAACGCGCCATAATCAGATTTTTAGTCGCGGAAGGTGAGAAAGGTAGTAAAATCCACGAAAAAATGTTAAAAGTGTTCGAAGACAATTGTTTGAATCGTTCGAACGTTTACAAATGGGTAGAACAGTATCAAAGTGGCCGTAGAAATGTTACTAACGAGCAACGCAGTAGACGACCGGTCAAAGTTGGAACTCTCTTGAATTGATGCGTTAATTGGGGACAATAGACGTATCACTGTTTAACTGATAAGTGAAGATCCTTCCACATCCGTACTTCTGCCCCGACCTCTCCATCTGTTTGGAGAGGTTCTACGAGGGAAAGATTTTCAATCCAACAAAGAGGTCAAAAATCATGTGCAAAAGGAATTTACTAGGGCTAGTATATAAGTATTGCTGGGGACTATGTTGAAAAGTAACCAAAGTTTTGTACTAATTGAATAATCCGGTTTTGTACAGTAATAATTTGACTCGTTACTTATTAAATGACCCTCGTATTTGTAAGATGTTTCAAATATTTGTAATTAGTAAGAACATTAATTGTAGGAGACGAATCTTTAGTAAATTGAATGTACTTTCATGGTTTATGAGAATTTTTTCGTTTTCTCGTATATTTCTAAAGTTTAAAGTATAAGTGTGTAGTTTGGAGAAGTTGATAACAAAGAAAAATACCAAAATAAGAAGACAGATAGGTGTGGAAGTGATTTGGTTTATCAGTTGTTATAGAAACATCAATATGATTAGGAATAGATTGAATTATTTACTACTTGATCTTGTGTTCAACGCGTAAATGGACTTCTACCCAGAGAGATACTAACAGAGAAAAAAATGCGGGAAGACGAGAGAAGTTGACGGTTTGCGAAGACATTAAGGCAAAGTCGGAACACATGTGCTTCGGAGATATGCGCTGAATAGACATGAGTACTTCACTGACATCCTTGATCATTACGCCACGTGGAATTCCCCTTCTTATCAGCCATTTATTTTTAATGCTTTTTAATGTCGCTTGCCATACTCTCATTGTAACTGGAGGGGTGGAGATTCAAAATTTCGCTCATTCACTCTGCCCAATTATGTCGACAGTATTGAATTGAAATAAATAAAATACAATGCTTATAAAAATTATTGTAACTCTTTTTAATCTTATTTTTTATACTTTTTTACTTAAATTTACAACTGTTTTACAATATGAAATAAAATACATTGTGTAAATGTAATGATAATGCTAAAAAAAAATATGTCAATTGTTTGAAAAGCAACTACCCATTGGTAGCACTTATACAGGTTCTTTATAATTAAGTACTATATTAGAAGGTACCGAGGCCATCTTCTTTTCAGGCGCCTGAAGGGTTATCTGGAATGGAATGAGAAGCAACTTGTGATATAATAGATCTGAATGGTTGTGGAGTTTGCTATGAAAGGATAGAAGCATTATATATCTAGGTATATTAAGATCTTTGTAGATAAGATTGTTTGTGACGAAGTTAAGAGCATTGAGGATTTTAATTTGTAAGGATTGGATACGAGACGAATGGATGGTTTAGCGGAGCCCCAAAGCTTTACTCTATATGTCCAAAAAAGTTTAATAACTGTCATGTAAATGAGTCTTTAGTAATTATTTGGAAGTTTTGAACGTTTGTAAAGTAAAAAAGTCGAAAGCGACGAGCAGTTTTTTGTCGATTTAGTTTTGTATGTACGAGTAGATTCCAAGTAACATGTTTGTCCAGATGGAGTCTTTAGGTAGCGGATACATTTAACAGGGAATAGTGGAACATCATTAAAGGATACTGTAGGACTGGAAGTCGTGGAAGAGTAAAGGTTATTTGATGGGATTAATTTTGATTCTCCATTTTTGACGCACAACTGTTAACTGAATACACAAATGTCAACAGCATACGTGGTGAGGTTGGTGCTGGGATGCGTCGAGACGTCAGTTATATGCACCGTGCAGAGAATTGGACCTATATCGATAATCTTTAATTGAATATAATGTTAACATAAATTATTTTAAAAATCCAAGATTAAAAGGCTTTATAAGAGTTATTTATTTGGTCGAAACGTCCTTATGTACTCCTACTCAAGCAGGAAGAGCTAGTTATTCTAGAGGTTACTAACTCTTACCGGAATCAAATAACGATCTCAACATTACATAGTGATTCAAAGAGACATTTTATATAATTACTGTAATATACAAAGTGGCTAGAAAGAGGTAGATGTTTATAAATCGGTTAGAGGCAGTGTATTACCTGATGATGCATCGCCTCGCTAACTATCGATTCGGTCCCGGCACATGGCACAGCCTGATGAATATGTATTGTTATTTAGTAGTTGTAGTAGGAGGAGGGGGGGGGCTGTTGGGCTCAAAGTTAGTAATGTTGTTAATGTTGGCAGCAATGAATAACCTATTAGTTTATTCAGCCGTAAAGGCATAGCTCTACCTGTAGCTCGTCATATTTCATAGCATTTTTTTAGTATAGCAGCTTTAGGCATTCTATGTAGGAACTTTTTTCTTTTTTAATATGAAGAGAAAGATTGTAATATTTATGGACAAGATAAAATTATGGACACAATTCTATTATAAAATAAATATTTTCTGGAGCACGTTACGTATCAGTCTCTTGTTAATTAGCTACTAGTATAACTGAAGGTATAGGAGCTCAAAAGTTAAAGATGATGAACTTAAAACTTTCTACGTAAATTAACTTTTATTTAACATAAGATTTATTTAAAGTTTCAAATGTAGAGATTAAATGTGTTGTTTCATTCTATTGATACTTTTTTGTTGTTAAATGTTGTTAAAGCTACAATTGGTCAAAAAGTGTTTGATAGAAGATTCGAATAAAATATTTTTCAAGATACAAGAAGGAGATAGTGAATCTCCATCCCACTCTATCAATCCCGAACCTTCCTGGCACAACTCTTCTATCTACATCTTGCTCTATCCCTTCAACATTTATCTGAGAATTGTATTTTTGTTTATACAGATTTGGTTTTGTTTTAGTTATAGTTTTATGTTTTGGTACAGATAATATTTGAAACTGCCGAACTTCTATATCGATATTCTATATCGGTATTCTTATAGAGATTTGTTCAAAAATAAAATATATTTTGGATGGATAAGGAGATAATAAGGGATGCAGTCAAAGAGGAACACCACGTCTAAGTAGAAATACTTTAATTGTGTGCCAACGTTTCGACCTGCCTTGCAGGTCCTCTTCAGGGCCACCGATCCACACTGGAGAGGAGACGGATGATGGCGGCATTATCATTGACTGTACCCCTCATTATCTTCTTCTCTATTCGTCTTAACAGTAAACTATACTTTTATCATTAAAATATTTATAGCGAAAATAACTGAAACAATTTATACCAAATTTTAGGAAGGTTCAGCAATAATTAAATTTAAAGATTTTCAATTATATTGCTAAATTATAAATATCTGGTGCGCAGTAAAGTAAGGTAATGGACCGATAGGTGGCGGGCACCATTCGAGAGAGGTTACAAAGGGTACGGTGTTATTTAGAGCTAGAAATTTATAATAAAAATTACATTTTAATATAATAATTATTCTAATTATCTAATTTTGTATGGAACCGAAACAATGAATCTCCCTAGTATGGAGAAACGTCTAAGAGTTGAAAGAAGAATCCTGAGAAGAATCTATGGTCCTAAGAAAACGGAGGAAGGATACAGGCTAAGGCCAAACAAGGAAATTTACAGGGAGATAAAGGATATGGAAACGGAGATAAGAACTAGGAGATTGAGGTTCTATGGTCACATGGTGAGGATGCCAAAAAAAGATTGAATAAGAATATAATGGAAAAACTGTGGGGATACCGGAGTGCACGGGGCTACATCAAACAACTGAAGGAGGAAACAGCAAGGTTGGGAATCAGGGACGTGGACTGCTTGGATAGAGGCGAATTCAGGAAAAAGTTACAGGGGCTTGCAGTTCTTGAGGGGCCAAGGAGGACCAGTGGAGGAGTGGCTTGGACGGAGGAGAGGAGAAGGAAGCACTCGAACTTGATGAAGGAAAAGTGGGTGGAAAAAAGAAAAAAAAGAAGAGAATACAATCATAATATTCGCGTGGTCTACAAGGCCGTTTCGCGCCCAAAAAAAAAAAAAAAAAAATTATTCTAACAAATATAGACGAAAAATAATAAAAATCTTTAGTGTGATAAATAAAGAGTAATAAATTTTGTAAACAAAGGAAGGATTTCCAACTTTTTACATTCAATACTTCTACTAATACAAGAGATATTTAAAAAAAAAAGTAATATTTGTTTTCCTTACAACCCAGGAGAAAATTATTTAATAGTTATGAAACCAGTGATACAAATAGTTGTACCATTTATTTATAGTGCCTTAAAAATAGATCATTTAATTTATAACCTTGAAGACTTTTTTTCTCTCCACGAAGAATTACATATACCATATAATTGCCTGTTTGTGAAATATAAATGTTTTCACGATATTTTTTTTTCTTTTCATCCTTTTATTAATAATTAAAACTCTATAGAACATATATATCTAGTAAAAGTAGAATAATGAATACAGTAACATGACAATAACGTTTAAAGCAACCACCTAGGATCCATCTTTTGTTCAGATGAGGTACAGAGGATCTTGTGTACGTCTGTATTTTTTCTTGGTATTAGCTCATGATGAGAATTATATATTGAACAGGAGCAGGTTGGGTCTATTTCTTTTATCTTCGGTTTGATAATAACTTTTTATTAAAATTTTGTTTTTATTGAATTGATATGAAGCTTGTAAAGAATGCAATGAAGATTAAATTTCATATTTCCTAATGTATATATATATATATATATATAATATGTTTATTGAAATTTACAACTGTATACAATATAAAGTATAATACATCAAGTAAACGTAATGATAATGCTAAAAATGACGTGTCACTTGTTTTTAACTTTTTACCCATTCGTAAACTTATAAAAGTTTTATCTATAAAATAATTAAGTCCTGAGGCCATCTTCATATCAGGCACCTCGGAGGGTGATCTGGAATGCAATGAGAAGCAAGTTGTGATACTAATGGGTTTGAATGGTTGTGGATTTTGCAATGAAAGGATATATATCTGGTTTGGGCTAAATCAGCAACATATGGAACATTAAGGTCTTTATGGATAAGTTTATTGGTGACAAAGTAAGGAGCATTAAGGACTTTAGATTGCAAGGATTGGATACGAGAAGAATATAATTACTGTCATGCAAATGAATCTCTTCTAATTAATCTGAAAGTTTGAACGTTTGTCTAGTAAATGTTGAAGAAGTCAAAAAACGACGGGTAGTTTTTTGTCGTTTTAGTCTTGTGTGTGGAATCCAAGAAAGACTGTTAAGATGGATGGATGAAATAATATTATAAGTTTGTACGTGTAATTTCATATTATTTTCATTATTATTATTGTTAATATAAACTATATTTTTCAAAGAGAATTTCTAGTTGTTTCAAAATCATTATACCAATATTATTCAGAGTTATTATTATTTGTTTATTTATTCTCAAAATATGTAATAGACTTAGATAGCTAATGTAACCAAGAGGTATTCATTTTCTGAGATAAGAAGAACACAAAAGGTAATAGGTTTAGCCCCACCTGCGGGTTATTATACCTGGCTTCTGTACTTGCTTGGGTTAGGGTAAGGTTAGGATCTTTCTTATCTACAGCCCCTCCTCCCCTCCCAACCTGCAACACCTTAACCTTCCGTTACCTACGTCAACAGCAATAATATTCACCTCTTGTCAAATCTTAAGAGTAAAGTATATCGACTGTATCCACCTGTATTCTAGGCTTAATGTACTTACATTTTATTAGCGATAATATGAGAACCAAGCATTACATTACGAATCTATCGAGTACTAATGAATAATATCATAATGTCAACAACTCATGTTAGTTTATTAAATTTTCTAAATCATTTAACAATATTGAATAAAGGTTGTGCTACTAATTCATTGAAATCTGGAACTACTAAAGCTAAGCAATGGAATAAAAAAATATATAGAGAGGATACAATGTATGTCAGTAGAAAAATATTATTTTTTTTTTTCCAGCAAATTAAAAAAAATAAGAAAATATAGGTAGAAACTCGTTTACGTCTTATTATTGTGTACACTTTTTAACTTATTTTAAAGAGACTGAATAAATTGAATATTTACAGTATCTTTATAGATTTAAACGTGTTTCTACTAAATTATAGAATTAGGAGTTAATTTTATCTCTGTCTTTGATATGCCACTTTCTAGTCATAACCAGTTTCAAATCTATATATGTTTAAAAAAAAAAAAGATGGTTTGGAATTAAGGTAGCAAAAAAGATAAAACGGCTTCCAAGTTTTTTTAGTTTTTTTAAAATAATTATAAGCTGCCTCACTGAAAGGCAATGAGTAATATGGATTACAAAGACTCCTTCACACAATATGTACATTGATATAAAATAAAGTAAGAAAATTTAAATAAACAGCCTCTAAATATACAAGAAATAAAATAATATTCAAGAAATAAAATAAAGTGCAAAGTAAAATAGAATATAATAAGTGATAATACGAAATAGGTTGGTAATTGATAAAACTAATAAATAAATAATAATGAAAATTAAAAAATAAAAGAATCATAAATACAAACATACTCTATATACAATATTTACAAGCATTCCGAAGAACAGCCAGATCCAAGCCTGCCCCCAATTGGGAAGGCAAGCCGGACTCAAGGAGTCCCCAGTGCTGTTCTATCAGCTGCGTCAATAGCAGAATCCAGTGGAGGCTGAGAGAGAGCGATATGACATAGTCGCACAGGACAAGCTGGCCATTGCCAGAACTCCAATAACAAATATATACAATAAGTTTCGGGGCTATTGCCGTAGTTTGTCCAATTTTGAATACGTTGTATAGAGAGCCGACGATTGGACCTACCTTCCAGGTCTTTATCAGGTATAAAAAATAACAAATAATTATATGTGACAAAGGTTAACGAACAGTGACTGATCAACTAATAACAAACGAATACTAAAAGAGATAAAGTATTTGGTATTAAAGTAAATGAGATGGCAGTTTTTGTTATCATTTGGTCAAATAAAGTCTATTAATTTTAGCCCAGATAAAAGAAAGGTAAGTCGAAACAGCACTCAATAGAGAGTTGTTCAACATTGACGCTTTTTTTCTTTTTCCTAACTACATTCCATACCATATTCTTTTTGTATTATGTTTATTGTTATTATATTATTATGTTTCTTACGATCAACTTTGCTATTCTCATTATTTATTACAAATTACATGTTAGTCCTTCCACACCTGTGAATAAATTTATTTCAGTTATTAATAACCCTAATTGCATTTTAAGGATTTTAATGAATTTTCAGAATATATTTATTTGTTTCATTTTCATACTATGCCAGTCTTTATGTCTTGTTTTATTTGCCAATAATATTTCATTAAAACCATTATAAATTTAATTAAAGTTATTGTAAAAATAAATTCATAATCCGACCCCCAACCCTCAGGTTTCCTCTTTTAGAATACATGAAGGTGAAGATAACAAAGGATATGTTGAACGGAGCTGAATGGGGCGATGACATTCCTCGCTGTCATGGATTCATATATCTCTCTACTGTCACTTTCCATCCCGTTAAGGCCAACATTTATTTTAATATTCAATACAGAATGATATTATTTCTCAAAGAACATAGGAATATAAATTATATATATATATATATATATATATATATATATATATATATATATATATATATATATATATATATATATATTTATATGGATAAATTTCTTGACTGTTACTATTAAATGTTTAGTAAGGTTCTTGAGGTTCAGTCAATAAATAAAAAAAACTATTTTGGCGACTTTTCGAGACTATATTGTTCTCATAATCATGCCTTATAGTGAAAAAACAGGTTACAATAAAATTATATAAGTTATTTCAAAACATAAAGTTAGTTACAGTACAAGAATATATATATATATATATATATATATATATATATATATATATATATATATATATTTTTTTTTTTTTTTTTTTAAGCAGAAACAAACGAATCAATATTTATGAAAAACGTTCTTCCACCCTATACGAGTTACATATGATGTAGCAAGGCTTAGTGTTCATACCAATTATTCACTAGAAAACAACCCTCAAAGATCATTAATCTCACCAAATTAAATACTGTTATAGTTATAACAGATGTCCCTTCATGATACTAATAATTTTAAATTTGTATGACCAGCCCTTTAATAAGAAAGTTTTTTACTAATTGAATTAGGATAAAAATTATAATGTTATGCATTATACCATAACGCATTAATAAGCAAATCTAAATAACAATATTTATTTGGTATTGATAAGAGTTGATGTATCTGCTTTTATCTCGCAATATGGTCATTTATTTTCAGTATTCATTACAACAATTTATTCATTAAAACAATCGTCATTAACTTAAAATATATCTAAAAAAACTGTTATAAAAATAGTAGACTTAGACTAGGTAATGATTTTCTTTTTCATTTACTGATTCGTAAAAATAATTTTATAATAAACTAGCTGAAAGTACCATGCTCCGCTACGGTTTAATATCATTAGGATTCAGAACAACTTAAATTAGTAAAAGTTAAGCTTAACGTTGATAATTATTATTACTTAAATAATCCTAAAGAATTACATTCTTGGAATAATTTCAACAAGTAAATTTGACAATTTGCAAAAGTTATTTTCATATTATTTTGATAGTCTTTCAGTGAAGCTTCGAGGCAGCACTACCATCTTACGCAGATCTGATACCAGACTATCAGCTTTTCTTATGGCATACTTTAAGTGAATATAGTCTCAACTTTTTTGAAATACAACTTGGGCCTGGTTGAGAAAAGCCGATTTGAAAAGGGCCAATTATAGTTCAGAACAATTATCTTGCGACTGGAAAGCTGAAGTAAGAGTAGTTGGGGTGAAGCAAGGTTGGTTGGTTGCTCGTAAGGAATATGAACATCGAACTGGCCTTACATGTCATCATCAGAGAACATAAGTCTTTTAATAGCTTCTCGTCACGAAACAACTCAAACTTGTAAGGGTACACCTCTGCAGACACCGTGAGTTCACAGAAAGTACCATACAATAGGATTTCGACATCGATCGTATTTTTGTTTGTTTACAACTATAAGGAACTTAATTTGTGGTCAAAGTGTGCGACTTAAGCATCTAACTTATTTTTTAACTTAGCTTATCTCCAAATACCATATGACTATTAATCTATTACTATTATTCACCCAATAAAAATTGTAATAGCATTTTTCGCGAATTAGCCGCGATCCAGGCCGATTTTTTAAAATTCCTTTCTTAGCGAGCACCTAGGGCCCTAGAGGAAGCTATATATCGAATTTCATTCCAATCCGTTCGGTGGTTTCTGAGATTTCGTGTTAAATGAGTGAGTGGTATTTGACAAATATATAGTAGATAATAAGAATATTTTTTTATTTTAATTTTAAATGTTTTATTATTTTTTAAAAGTAAATAAAAAAAAGGAACCAGGGAATTAATCATGATTTGACTCTTTTTATAATTAACTACCTGTAGAATAATCTGTTTGTTATATCCTAGTTGGAGATTATAACGATATTAAAATCCAATATACAGAAGATAGGAAAAAAAAATAGTAATAAATAAATTATTTAATACTTCCTGAAAATAAAAATTAAAAACCATTTCTATTTTATAATGGCTTGTACAAATTAATTTTTAATAGTTTTAAACACGAGATAAAGTTTATGATAGTAAGGAGCTTGTGGTAGGCAAACCCTTTTTGCTGAGAAGCTTTGCGGGATTAATGGAGCGGGTGTAATCACGGCGCACCAGCAAGGTCACTAGGTTAGGTGAAGGCATTGACCCAGGGAGGGATTTTATTATTTATGTTTAAAATTCTGGTTTAATAAATCCCCTATATAAGGAAATATTATTAATAAAGATATATTAATAAAGCACGTGTCTCATCAAATATAAATAGTGAGGTCTATAAGTTTCCTGAGGAAGAAGGAAAATTGAAAGAAAATTACTGATTATGCAGGATGTAGTTACAGAGTTCAGTAAAAAAAAAGGCAATATTTGATAAAAACAAACATATTAACCAACGTTTCGGCCAACTTTGATGGTCATCGTCATGGCTAGAAAAATACTGTTGTCATTGTTCTTCAACATATTATTCTCTAAACCTTAATTATTTATCGTTTAGGACTTTTATATAGCATTCTTTTTTTTTTTTTATTACTTTAAAAATGGTCTTCCACAGCTGCTTGGATCCCTTGGGTATAGGGTGGGTGAGGGACATCTTGAAATCTGCATTCCTTCACAGTGGCCTAGTTAATCTATGCTCTGTGGACATCAATGCACCTCTGTTTTTATTTTTATTATTTCCATTGGTAGCACTATAATAAAACTCTATATAAGAAGGTCTCTAGGCCATCTTCTTTTCAGACGTCTCGTTGGATTATCGGGAATAGAATGAGAAGCAAGTTGAGATACTAGTGGATTGAGTGGTTAAAAAGTTTACTATGAAAGGATAGGTATCTGGTTTAGGCTAAATCAGCAACATATGGAACATCAAGGTCTTTATAGATAAGTTTATTTGTGACAAAGTAAGGAGTATTAAGGATCTTTCGAAGGATTTTGGATTGCAAGGATGGGATACGAGATGAATTAGATGGTTTGGTGGAGCCCCAAAGCTCAACTCCATATGTCCAAATAGATTTGATAACTGTTATGTAAATGAGACTTTTGTAATTAATCGGTAGGTTTGAAGGTCTGGGTCAATTTATTTAAATATTAATACATTAATTAATTAACGTCTTTATTTTGAACCCAACGTTAGGCCATAACATCGATCCACTATCTACAGGGCTAAAGAAATATATATATATACCAATGAAATAAAAAAAACGAAAACCGAAAAAAGGTGGTTCGTGGGAAGCTGGTGTAGGTTTTAACAATTGAGTTGACTAAAGTAATATTTATATTAAATAATAAGGAATAATATGTCAGTCATATCAATTTGTTACAAAATACCTTTTTCTTCAATCGATCCTTTGTTACCTTTAATACCTCCTTTACTACAATATTATTATTGATAAACAAAATTAATTACTCGCTGCACCTTTTCAAGCATATTGCACAAGGAGGTAACTAACTCCTCCAGTTGTTAGGCAGGGTCCTGAAATGTAGACCTTGTAACATTAAAGGATCCTTTAACTTTGAGCGGGGACAATTTAAACTTGTGAGTCAACTTCAAGTTGGATAATGGAAGTTATAATCAAGTTGGATTGTAAGTTAATGATAATTAAGACTTTTGACAAGTCATACAATGGCCATTATCGCGCAAAAACATATTTAAATATTTTATTACATTAAAAATAATAAGCGAAGTTCAATACATTGTGGAAGCGAAATAAATAAAACGTTGTAGTTTGAAATGACCATGTTCACAATTAGAGAGAAAATTCATACAGAACTAAGGAAAAGCGTGGTATATAAAAGATTTCTATAATCATTTTTTTATAGAATGAACATTAACTAGATGAAAGATTGCTGATCTCGAGTAATTGGTCGTGATATGTCTTATTTTAAAAATTGTTTAATTATTTTTTTTTGACATAATTATGTCTTTTTCTATAGTTTCTTAGGGGTTCTATAGCTTTTTTGTGTAATGTAAGGCGTCACTGTGGCAACGCTTATGTAACTTTTTTTTCACTTTCAAAAATGTAACATTTTGACAGGCTCTAGTTGGTATTGCCCGGATCGAAATTTTTTTGCTGTATAACTTAATTCTTTAGTAAAGGAGTATTAAATTCATTTTTAGATACACTTTTTTTTTTTTTAGTATAACTCCTCAAAATATTCATTTATTATCACTTATCAAAGTGTTACATGTTTCGTGAGATTACCCATCATCAGATTATTTTAGTGTTAACACACCAAGTCAATAAGAGTTTTAGTTATTGACTTAGTGCGTTAACACTAGAAAAAAAGAATAGTCAGGATGGGATAATGCTCCGAAACATGTAACACTTTGATAAGTAATAATAAATGAATGTTTTGAGGAGTTATACTAAAAAAAAAAAATAAAAATAAAATTATATTTCTATATAATAGTCCAGTCAATGAGCGCTGAAATGAGGGGCGTAGAGTGCATGAAATATGCGACAATTTTTGACTTCACAGCTTTGTTAGGAGTAGTTAGAAGGTAAACATATTAAAAGTCCCCGCCACTGTGGGGTGAGCTAACATTTGGGAGAGGGGAGAACGTCCCAATTTTGTTTTTCGATAATATCTCGAAAACGGTGGACTCTAGAAAAATATGCTACGGATCAAAATTAAAGCTCATTAAATTTTGTATAAAATTAATTATTTATATATTCGTCGAAATTCCAATAGTTTTCAAGATATACGTTATTAAAAATCGATAATTTTAGAAATTAACGAAATCTTTACCTCACTTTTTGTTAAACATTTGCTTCTAATACCAAAAATGTGTATATGAAATTAAAGTAAATTTAATGCTCTACAATTTTGATTCTGACGTTTTTTCTGAGAAACGATTGTGGAAGGTACTAGAAACAAAAGTTTGACAAACAGTGAGGTGACATTTGTTTTTTCCCGAAAATCACCGATTTTCAATAAGCAATATCATGTAAACGATTAGAATTTCGACAAATTTATATATTATCAATTTTATAGAAAATTAAATTAGCTTTTATGTTTATTTGAAACATATTTTTCTAGAGTCAACCATTTTCGGGTTATTATCTAAAAAACAAAAAAATTGAACTTCTCCCCTCTCCCCACTGTTAGCTGACCCCCCAGTGGTGACATACTTTTAGTATGTTTACCTTCTAACTATTCCTAAGGAAGCTATGAAGTCAAAAATTATCGGATATTCCATGCACTCTACAATGTGTTTATTGACTGGACTATAACCTTTGTGGCTTGAACCTACAGTTTAGGAGCTTTATTAGTTTAAATTAAGAAAGTCACGTTTAAATCACCTACTTTCTCTCAACTTTGTTTATTTCGAATCATCAATAATTGAATAGGTGATTGAAGGCAGACCAAGGCTCATGTATGCAGACTTGATTGAGAGAATTGGCGCAGCAAGAGGAAGCACCATGCCGGAGATGAGAAGGCTTACACAGGACAGGGACCGTTGGACAAGATGGTCAGAGGATGCTACTCCACGCTTAATAGCACTCAGGAGATAGTGAGAGAAGAGAAGAAGAAGTGATTGAAGAAACAATATAATTCATAGTATTAACGTAATGACTTATTTTGTTTCTCAATTAATTCAATTGTTAATTTAATTTAATCAATAATTTAAGTAATTTGGTTCCTTTTAATTCTAAAACGTAAATTGGGAAAATAATTAGATTATAGATAGTCCATATCCATATTATAGATGTTCCATATCCATTCAATATCCACGATCTATTGTTTTTTCTAGTCAAGGGCGAATACTAAATGCATTCGTTTTTTCATCTGTTCATTCTAACTTTCTGAAATCAGATGCTTCTTAAATATCAAACTTTTTTTCATTATTCCAATTTCAGGTATAATGAGTTCATGCGAGGTTATAAATCAATTGTAAATAAATAAAAGTTGCAACAAATACAATTGGTGTTGTATAATAAAATATCTTTCTATAACATTTAGAGACAGTAATTGAGAGAGTGAGTAATTGAAGCCCCCACCACAGAGAGATAGAGCTGATGCCCCGTAGAGCTAATTAATTATGCGGGACCACAACCTGCCCCAGCGATAGCTTTAGGGTGGGCCCCGTGGCAAAGGGGGGAGGGTAAGGGGTCCTGTCGATCCTGATAACAATAATTTAGTTAATTACCTGCCTCGGGGAAGTTTCTTCCTTCGATGGAGTCTTCCTCCAACTTGGCTGTGAGCCGAATTACTCAGGTTTATCAGTTTTATATCAGCGCAGTGCCATCAGCACCAAATAAATATGTTAACAGAAATCAATATTCAAAATGATTTTCGATTGAATAAGAAAATTACATCGTATCCTTTATCAGTGTTTATGCACCTAACAAAAATGTTTACATATCATAAAATTCGAAATTCTCAAGTTGTGATTTGAATGAAATATTATAAGATGGACAACATTACATAACGGATTACAATTTGTTATATTCCGCCAAAGTTCTTAGATAAGATAATTGTATTACGTAGAACTAAACACGAAAACATTTCAATAAAGAAACATTTCTTCCATTATAGACCTGAAATAAATTTTTAGTTAAATCAAATTTTGGATATGAGAGTTTGACGAAGATAGTCCCAAACAGAACCACCCGACAAAACTGCTACATTTGACAGGCCTTTTGTCAGATTCTGTTAGAATGATAATATACTCTCAGGACATTATGCTCCATCTTATTTACATTTAAATATTATACATATTTAAAGCCCGCTAGGGAAGGTCTTCGATTCTATAAAAGGCCTTCCTCACTAAATCTATAAAATTGTATTTATTAATAATTAAATTCTCATTTTATTATACTTATTTCGAAATTTTATCTTCTATTTATTCATTTTAATATTTTTTATTTTTTTCAAAAATTTTCATCCTCACCTGTTAAGGTACTCTCGTGATAATCCTAAACGTTTTTCTCTGAAAAAAAAAAATTAGTTTGTTATTGACAAATGATAACATATCTAATGAGTCTTAGGTATACGAACTATAGATTTCAGGAAATAATTATAAGTGCTTAATTTGATACTAAATTTTTAACTTTGGCTTTTTGAGAAAAGCGATAATAAGCGAAATTGCATTTGATTTAAGGTTTTCCTTTCTATTAATTTCTATTATTTTTACTATTATTAAGGGAATTGCCTTCCCATAGCAAATTTTTAATTTGTAATGTACCGCTCACTTGTATTCTTTGATTGTTATAGACTATAAGACTGTTTTCTATTTTATAAAAAATCATATTACTTATTACAAATGCATTGTTTGTTTTTTTTTATTAACTTGACCTGTATGTAACGGAATCTTGCATCGTAATTTTCACCAATTTCCAGCTATCTGGTTACCTCGAAAATTCGCACACTTCTAAAGGACCAATGACAATACAATAATTGCACAACTTAGTTTTAATATTCTTACTCAGTCCAGTCGAAATACCCCAAAATGGGGGTAGGTCTTGCAAAAGGTGGAGTATTAGGTTTTATGATCCAGGTGGGCTCTGAGAATAAAATATCAAAAATGAGACTACTTGTCTTATTAGGGGAAAATTCTTGGTGGGCCAAAAAGCCCAACATTTTAGCACTTTTTTCAAATATTTTCAAAATACATATACAAAGATGCTTTAAATCCAAAAATTTGTTAGTTACAAAATTAAGGTTTATTAAATTGTGCGTCTGAGGACAACGCTTAAGCTGAATTTGATTTAGGCCGTTAATCACAATCGATTGTCAAAAATCTACAAATTTCGCCGACTTTCTCAAAAAGTTAATTTTGATCATGTTTCAGCAGAGTCTATAACACAAAAATGGCTAATCCAATCAAAAAATGTTATATGAAGAGTCAACGGGAAAAAGGGGAAGGGTCAATTTTTTTATGAAATGGAGTTATATCCATCAAAATATTCGAATTTACTGAGTAGAATAAGATGGTAAAATGTATCAGACAGAAAAGAGGTTTGTAAGTTAGCTAAAAGTGGTTGAAAGATATCCATACATGGAAGAAAGGGGGGGACGTCCGCACGGAGAAAGCTAGAAAAGGGAAGAGTCACATTAAAACGAAATTTTGTTCTATCAAATCTATTGGAAACTCAATGAATCTAGACCATTTCATCATTCAAACACAGAAGGAAGGGGAAACTTCCAGGACTCTCCTCCTTCCTTCCAGGTTTAAATTGGTCTTTTTTCTCTAAAACATTATTTCATAAATTATCAACAATTCGTTTCGGCCTAATATTATACTTTAATTCGCAAAAAAAAATAAAAAAATAACATAAAAAAAATTTAAAATTAAATTTATAAAAACATAGTGAAGTTATTAAAGATGCAAACCTTAAAACTTGATTTTCTCGAAATGTATTCCCGATGACATTCCCCCTTTCTTCCGTGGACTCTTCATATAGATCATAAGATAGGATCATAAGATTTAGTTTGGTTTGCTATTACAGCGTGTTTTTTTAGGTTTTTAAAATATAATTTTTTAATTTGATGAATCGCCCAGTCTGTAATTTCAACGATCAATCTATTAGTTTTCTACGAAGTGTTTTTTCTTATTTTTTTTTATCTCATAAGCAAAAACATAATTAATTTTATTTATTTTTTGATTCTTTATATTAAGATGTTTACAAGTAATTAAGTTTTAATGTAATAAAGTTAGTAAGGAAATAAATTTCAAGTTGACTTTTATCAAAACACCTATCGATCCCAGCCAAAGCCAACCCAACCTCCTCAACCTGTTGGACGCCGATCTTAGACTCACAATCAGACCCCTTTCAGCTCATCCACATTAATATCCAATTAATCAACCGAACATTAGCGGTTCCAAACTTCCTCAGCTTGGAGTCCTTCGGTTATTACTCTGTTTCCGAGTTTTCAGTTTATGTTTAACCTAATTTATATTTTTTAAAAACATTTATTTTTCTATAATAAAAATAATATCAATAGAAATTATCTGGCAAGAACTTTACATATTTTACAATCATCCTTGCCGTAAATGATAAATATAGACTATAATAAAATCATAATAAAATCATTATGTACAGATTCATAAACATGATTAATAAATTTCGATAGCGGTTGTTCAATGTCATTGGGGAACTGGTGGTAAATGAAAACGGAATCAGTTGAGGTAGGGATGATGGTGTAGAATGATCGATTCCTAATAAATGGAAGTGTTTTCTGGATAGTTTTTTTAGATATGTCTTTAGGTCTCACATATTATCAGTTTATATCCCGAATGAAGTGAAATTTCTTCTGAAAATTCCCACACGATATTAATTTATTTAGTTCTGTTAATAAACATATTGTAGAGTGCATGGAATATGCGATAACAGTTTCGTTAGGAGCAGATAAAAGGTAAACATATTAAAAGCCCCCGCTCCTATGGGGTGAGCTTACGTCGGAGGGAGGGGAGAAGATCACATTATTTCGATTATATCTCGAAAACGGTGGACTCTAGAAAAATATATTTCAAATCAAAATTAAAGCTAGTTTAATTTTCTATAAAATTGTTAATATACATATTTATTGAACTTCCAACGGTTTCCAAGAAATACGTTATTGAAAATCGATAATTTTCCAAACAATGATAATTTTTACCTCACTTTTTGTCAAACATTTGCTTCAAGTGCCAGAGAAGTATACGAGTATATATGAAATTAAAGTAAATTTAATGTTCTATAATATTGATTCTGACATTTTTTCTGAGAAACGATCGTGAAAGACACAAGAAAGAAATGTTTGACAAATTATTTATTTTTCGAAAATTATCTCTATTTTCAATTACGTATATCACCGTTGGAAGTTCGACAAATATGTATAAAATCAATTTTCTAGGAAATTTAATTAGCTTTAATTTTAATTTGCATATTTTTCTAAAGGCGACCCAGGGGCGGGGAATTCTAGTATGTTTACCTTCTAACTACTCCTAACGAATCTTTGAAGTAAAAAATTATCGCATATTTCATGGACTCTACGCCCTTCATCAATTCAAACCTTCAATATATTAAAAACTATCAGATTCCGTTCTTACGGGCAGAAAATTTTAATATCGTGAACCATCTTAATTTATTAGAGCAAAGTAGGATCGATGAATAATTTGTGACTTCTATCGTTATTCAGAGATTATGCAAAAACTATTTTTGAATGTTAAAAATTCATTATCAGTTCGAAAAAAAAAATCAAAAATTTTTAAATAATCAGCAGTTTTATAGATCGATTGTATATGTTAAGTATAAAAATGTAAGAAAGAAATCAAATAAGTTGATACTCACCTGAAGAGGCAAAGTGGAAGGACTTCTCGGAAGGTTCATAGAATGAACTATCGGGTGATAAAAAGAAATAGGGTCTTAGTTTAACTCCTGTTGGCAACATTGATGGCCATTTTGGAAGTCTGTTGTCTCGTTCAGAACCCGGTACGTTAACTACTTACCATATGCAGAATAATTCAGATGGTCAAAAACGTAATATATTGTAGTTAGCATGTAGTCCGAATTAAAAATCTATGAAATTATGTGTCGAAACTATCAAGTTCCCTTTCAATTAAAAATTCCACTTAGGGGAAGTGTATTTAGTATCCCTCAAGGATTTATTTAAAATCTTATGAGGCTAATGCTAGTGCCATGGACTACAAGCAATAATAAACGTGATAGGTGTTCGTAAGAAAATCATTATTTTTTTAAAATACTGCTGGATTTTTAGTATTTCTTCAATATAATATTTTTCATACAAGTTGTTAAAATAATTGGATACATAAATGTGTAAATAGAATCAGACTTTTAGACTAAAAAATGAAAAAAAAAAATTAATTTAGCGGAAATTTTCATCTGTCACAGTAAACGCTTGTGTTTGTGTGTGTTTATGTATATAATGGTTAGCACTAAACATTGTGAATCTTTGATTCATCCATATCTTGAAAAATCTGAAATTCAAATAAGGATGTGTTGATATTTAAATATAGTTGTTCAATTTAGGAGTCTTGAAGGAAGCCGCTTGGGATAAGATGCAATTAATGAACTTGGCAACTCTTGGGTCCCAAAAGCCCATCAAGAGTTCTCAAGGATATAACCGACGAGCTGTGGAGTGCTAATCTGTTTTAAATAGAGTCACTTCCATGAAAGTTTAATGGACGTTAGGGATCGTACGTGTGACGCTTACAAGACTATAACATCTGTTTGTCTAAGGCCTTCCATCTTGACTCCGCTCGCTGGCGATCAGAGATGTTTTACATTTTTAGCATCCTTCATCCTCAGGAACACTATTTTTTTATTGATTTATGTTATAAATATTGTTATAAGGATTGACGTATAATTTGCCACATGAGGCGTGGAATTCCAAAACCAGCAAATAGTGAGGCAATTAGAAAGGGCTTTTTGAAGGTATCAGTTCCTTGAGCAAACTAGGATGTAATATAAAGAAAGCATATAATATAATATAATAACAACCTTTCTTGATTAGATATAATATATATAACTATTACTTTTATCAGGTAAATAGAAACTCCCTTAGGAATGTATGATTAAAATATTAATATACAGGGACAGTCCCTCTTATTGTAAAAAAAAAAAAAAAAAAAAAAAAAAAAAATTGGGTGATATTTGATCAAAAATGAAGAACAACGACGGAGACCTTACCTTTCTATTCCAACCCGTTGCAGATATACGATAATTCAAAGACTTTTTCTAAAAAACAACATTTTTTTTTGTCATAAAAGCTGTAATATCTCCTCTTAGTATATACATTTTTCAAATTTGGCCACATTTTCGTATTTAGGATTAAATTTCCTATCAGAGCAGAGTACATGTTACTTTGAATTTTACAAACTTGGGACCTAAAGAACAGCTTGATCTTCACCTTATTTATGAAGTGAAAATTTCTTATAATACTTCAACGCTCACCGTTTTTCGAAAAAAAAAAAAAAAAAAAAAAAAAAAAAAAAAAAAAAAAAAAAAAAAAAAAAAAAAAAAAAAAAAAAAAAAAAAAAAAAAAAAAAAAAAAAAACCTCTAGAAACTGCAAATCTTACAAAAACCAGCTTTCAAATCGTATGATCAAATTAATGATTCCGTGCCTATTATAATATGAAGATATTTACTTTTAAAACCGTAAAAACATGGTGTTTTTATTTGGGGTACAAATCAGTTACTTGTGTAAATAAAATATTATGATAATCGCTTAATAGAAATATGTATTTTAAACATAATAAACTCTTCATTGGAGTAAAAAGCATAGGAAGAAAATTATTATTTAATATAAAATAAAGGAAAACTGTCAATAAAGCGTCACCGAGCGATTTTATGTTATTACATTTATTTATTTAGGATTTATTTTATTAGATTATCAATGTAAGGCTTAAAAACCTTATCTCCAACGGATTGGAATAGCTGCTAAATCGATCAAAATCATAATCAGCTCGGATTCAAGTTGAAGTAAAATAAATACAAATTAAAAAATTCATGTTTGGTATCATTTAAAATTTATTTCGCTTAGTTTTTAGAAAAAAAGAAGAACAGATATCTGGGAAGCAGCTTATTAGTTTCAATCCAGTATCGGCCGTATTTGTTCAGGGGACGAATTTATTTGTTATATTTCGCCTGTGAACCAATAGGAAGGGCCGCATGCTTTATTATTTCAGCTCCGTAGTGTGTTAATAATGTGAGCATTATTCATTTACAACAGGAATCGAAATTGAGAATTATGTTGAGAATTTTAGAAAGAATTTTACAAATTTTAAGCGACGATCATGAGCTGCTTTTGTTTGTGGTTGAGCCCCAGTATTATTACAATTTTTTTTTTATCCACATCAAAAAGTTCCTAAAATATTAAAAGAAAATTGCCCATGTTTTGAGAATCACCCATAAAACAAATAGCTGAGTCAAATAAAGATAAAAGTAAATGACTATAATAAAGTAATAAAGTATGAGCAAAATGCAATAAAATATAAATGTTGCCAGCGATAAATCCTACTTTATGACCCATTATTATCGTTCGCTCTGATTCATCACTTTCTGATTTTATTTTATTTTTGTTTTTACATTTTCTAACAAGACTGAAGCGACAAGAAACTGCTCGTCGTTGCAGACTACTTCAACATTTACTTGACAAACGATCAAACCTCCCAATTCATTACAAAAGACTTATTTACATGACTGTTATTAGACCTATTTGGACGTACGGAGTTGAGCTTTGGGGCTCTACTAAACCATCCAATTCATCTCGTATTCAATCCTTACAATCCAAAATCCTTCGAAAAATCCTCAATGCTCCTTACTTTGTCACCAAAAAACATATCCATTAAGATCTCAATGTTCCATATGTTGCTGAGTTAGCCCAAACCAGATACCTATCCTTTCATAGTAAGATCCATAACCACTCAAATCCATTAGTTTCTCAACTTGCTTCCCACTCCATTCCCGATAATCCTAAGAGGCGTCTGAAAGGAAGATGGCCTAGAGATCTAGTGTAAAATTATACTGAAGTGCTACTGATGAGTAGTTCTTTTTCAAGTTGTTACATGTCATTGTAATCGTTATCAGCTCATTTACTAGATGTACATATTTGTATAGTGGTAAATTTCAATAAATTGATATATATATATATATATATATATATATATATATATATATATATATATATATATATATATATATATATATAAAATACATTTTCTTATATTTTATCATCTGTATCAATTTTATAAAATAAAATATATCTGTCTCAGCCGGCTCGTATTCAGAAGGTCGTGGGTTCGAATCCCACATTTCGCGACAAACCCACCAATTTAATCTTGGCCTTCCTTCCCTAGTTGGATTACATTAGAAAGTTAAGCCACAAGAAAAAACAACAACAAATATTTCTAAATTAACAATTATTCCCTCATAAACTCAACAGATCTCCTTTTAAAGTTCAGTATTAATTAGTTTCGAGGCCTTATAATTAATTTTCCTTAATTAATAATTTTTCCTTAATTAATTAATAATTTTTAAATTAATTTTTTGGTTAATTTTCCTTAAAAAATTAGCCTAAAAAGATTTGAAAATGTAAAAAATAGCGACAATAATTGGGCAGAACCAGGATTTTCTTGTTAGTCGGGCAACGTAACTTCGTATTTGGATGTTGATTACCTGTACACTTTTGTAAAAACAATATTTTCTTCTTTGCCTCGTTATTACCCAAGAGTTTATTTTAAGGAACATACAATTTCGTTAAATTTAAACAAATTTATGTTCTTTAATACAGCGTAAAAGATTTTCAACCATGCACCTGTGCAGGTGATCATCCAGGTGTGTGGAGGGGAGGAGACGTATTGAGAGGAATGAAGCTCATAGACTCTTTTGAAATTTAAAAAAAAGATATTTATTAACATTTACAACTGTATACATTATATACAACAAGTAAATTTGAAGAAAATGGCGATGATAACTTGTAAAGAACTACTCACTACTTGTATTTCAATAAAAGCTTTTATTGAAATACAAATACGCTTATTATTAGGAGCTTAGAATGTTTTTTTATTTTTCTAAAGCCACATCTGTCAGTTATCAATAAACAGATGCGATGGCAAATAAAAGATATGACAATATGACAATATGAAACTGGCATGGCAGACCATGAAGGAAGTCAAGAACCAGCGGTACTTACCTAATCATGTGTTTAGTTAACTTTTACGGAGTAGATCCCTCAACCAACTAGTTTCCAGCTATCTTCCGGTATTTTCTGTTATGTCTGCAAGCGCTGTGTAATATTCAAATTCATTTACAAAAACGGATAGAGGTCTGATAGTCTGTAGCAGATTTCTGATCAGCTGATAATTATTGTAATAATTGTTTAAACACACGTTCAAATGATTTTATTTTTCAGTTATTGTTTACTATATCACTTAGTAGTTATCTATTCAAAACAATAACCAATATCTCAGACAGTTAATTGATAATGCCATTTCTTTAGAAACGATCCGGAAGGCAGGGGACAAAAGTGCTGTAAGTTTATTATTGGCTAAGAAAATAAAATAAGATCGAGGGGGTGGTGGAAGCGAGTCCCTCCTTCTCTCTCTTCCATCAAAGTTTCAACAAGTAACGGCCCATAGTCGATTCCCGGCTACCTTAGTGGTCTCTCTCTCTCTCTCTCCCTCTCTCTTACACAAACACACACACTCTCTCTCACACACTCACACTCTCTTTCTCTCTCTCTCTCTCTCTCTCTCTCTCTCTCTCTCTCTCTCTCTCTCTCTCTCTCTCTCTCTCTCTCTCTCTCTCTCTCTCTCTCTCTCTCTCTCTCTCTCTCTCTCTCTCTCTCTCTCTCTCTCTCTCTCTCTCTCTCTCTCTCTCTCTCTCACAAACACACACACACTCTCTCTCACACACTCACACTCTCTTTCTCACTCACTCTCACTCTCTCACACTCTCTCTCTCTCACACACACACACACACACACTCTCTCTCTCTCTCTCTCTCTCTCTCTCTCTCTCTCTCTCTCTCTCTCACTCTCTATCTATCCATCTTCCACCCACCCTCTCTCTTCCTCTCTATTTTTCGTATGGTTTTAGAACTGATGAGGAATGTTTAACATACAAAACAACAACTGTTTAACATTGACAACAGTTCGTCAAGTCTTTTGGAGTATGATTGTTCTCCATTGGTCTTGGCTATATTCAATCTTTGGAGTATTTTGACGTTGTTCTTAATTATACCTTTCTACTGGAAAAGGTCAATAGGTAACAAACACAATGTTATAACACCAACGGAAGATACTCATTTAAATAAATGATACACAAGATCTTGTTTTTATATCGATTTGTCTTTTTGCTGGGTGTCAATAGTTTTTTTTCACCCTCAAAAATGTAATATTTTGACACACTCTAGGTTTGGTTTAGCTCAGATCAAACTTTTCTGACAGCTTCCTTATCAGAAATTTAATGGAGAATATTTTTTGTTCTATAACATTCCCCGCAAGGACCTACAGGTTAGGAGCTATATTGGTTTGAATGAAAAAATTCACGATTTGCATAAATTTTTTGTTTTGCTGCTTTTTTGACACTCTGTAGCTCTGTTAGCGTTGCTCGGATCGTAAATTTGCCTGAAACAGTTTTCTTATCAAAATCAGTAGATTCTTGATAGATATATCCAAGATCTATTGTCTTCCCAATAACGGTAGAGATTGAGTTTTTTGTATAAAGTTGTGAATTTGAACAACTTTGAAAATTTAACAAAAATAAGTCGTTTTTTATTATTAAAGGAAATTTTCAATTCGCTACATTTTTTTGTTACAGATAATGCCAACTTAAAGAATAATTAGATGTATATTAATTAATAAAACCAGTATATTATAGATAGACATATCCCGATCTATTGTTTTTACCAGTCAGGGGGAATTGATTTTTGTTAGATTTAGTAGCAGGTTTGTAGTGAGGAGTGAAGGTTAAGGTTATCAGGTTCACCGTCATAATCAAATTTGCAGTGTGAAATGGATTTAACACAGTCGCAATTATTATTACTTCATAATATTTATCTAGATTACGTTTATATTTATAATTGTTTGCGTAGTATTATGGTATAGGTTTCATTATTAAACCCTGCAGTGACAAATTGCAGCTAACTCATTATAGTTTGTCTCATTCCCTAGGTAGAGAATAGGTCTCGCTAATTAATTACACTGGTCAACATAATTTTTGTTTCCTTCATTTGTTTTATTGTTACTGGTTATTTCAAAGGCACTGGCTATGAAAAAAATACTGGGAGATTGCTAACAGCTTTATTTTATGAAATGTAAAGTTTTACTGTTTTGATTAAAAAATGTAAGGAAATTAATACATAATGTTAAAAAATTTTTATTGAACATTATTATCGAATTATCTTTTATAGGATTTCCTTGAATAAACGACTTTAGGTAGATCTCTTTGCATAAAATATTTGTGTATTCTTCTTTCAAAGTCGTCGAATGTACAACAGTACTTGTTACTGCTATGAAGCAAAACACACTTTAAACTTCTTTCGCTGCTGTCCAAAAAAATACACCAATCCGTATGCTTGTAGTTTATTATACCCATCTGATGCAAAATACCACCAACATTGTTACAAAAAACTAAACCCTTCTCTTGAGAAAAATACGGTAACAGATTCTTTTCTAGGGTATGATAAAAAGTAATGTTGGTTTCGGGATTTAGCAAATTTGTTTCTTTTAAAGATATTCTGAAGATTCTTTCGGTAAGTTGAGATCCCTCACTAAGTCATTTTGTTATTTCTGATTAAATGGTTGAGGTTCTCAAAGGCTACATTTGTAATTTGGATCAGAGACATCACTTGATATATTTTGTTCGCGTTCACAGAGATTTGGATCATCAGAGGGCTTAGATGCGCTGGGTTGTACTTCTCGAGATTTTAATTGAGATCGTTGAGCATAAGATAATTTAGGATATGACTAATTACTTCGATTTCCAGGGTTTACTCCGTTTATTTTCACAACCCAGAAGTAGCAGTCGTCATGATGATTTTGAAGTTCTCGCCAAATTATGGAAGTTACGAACTTCACTGCATCTCTTTTCCAGGTGGACCATAACCGTAGATACACAACACATTTTTGGCAAACAATATGAGGAACCCATGGCTTGTCCTGATTGTACAAATCTATTTTGAAGTATTGAAGATATGCAGTTTTTAGAAAGTCTCATATAGGTTTTCGATATTTTTCAAATATTTATTCGTTACAAATATTTCAAATACAATCTGGATTAAGCACACTACACCGCCTGGACGAATGCATGTCGAAAACAACAACAGAATATATTTTACTGTCAAACAAAATTTAAAATCAAAGTAAAAATACTAAATAAGGTTGGTAAGCTATCGTATAACACAAAAACAAAAGCTGTTAGAAAAGCATTGTTGTCATATTTAAAAAATATGTATCAAATTGAGTTAGAAACAACAAAATAGTCACAGGAAACAAACTATTTATTTTTTTTTTGTTGACCAGTGTTATAATAATTATAAAGTGATGAGATTCTCTATTGTTTTTAATATGGCACAGCTGATCGGTATTAAATAAAAATATCTATCGACTACTCCAGTAAATATACAAATTAACTATGGATATATTTATTATTGTTATTAAAATCTTAAATTTATATTGACAGGTGTTGGAGTGAAATTGCTGAGCGATCGGTTCAGCGATGCCTCACACATCGAGACCTGAGTCGATTCAACTCGAACATATCGATAAGGGATCACCTAACGGACTTCTTCACGCAGGTAATTATATATTTTTATTTTATTAATTACATTTTATTAATAATACTCATATAATAATAAACATATTTTTAATATTTATTATTGTTGAAGTATTTTGAACAGATATATGAAAAGAACGCCGTGGAAATAGGTTGACGAGTACAAGGGTGGGAAGTAGATTACGGTGGGAGGTGGAAGGTGGGGAGGGAACTGGATTAGTTCATTATAACATTATAAAAGGGAAATTAAATTATAAAGGTTGATACAATAATGTTATTACGACCCTCCGCAAAATCATTTGCCCACAAAATTCAGCTGAGGGGAAGTAACTGGTTTAATATATCCCTAATCACTGATTTATTATTTATCATTATGCCGTTTTATATAATCATCTTTATGTTTAGTAGAGTCATATAATCATCCTTTCCAGTATATTTAGAATGCCTTCGTTCTTCGCAGTGTGGGCCCTGGTTTCACTCCAATACAATCCAGCTGCTCTGAGAACTGCCTGGTATTCTTTTGTTATAAACTTCTAAACTTCTTAAACTTAATGCTTAATAATTTTCTGAGGTTCCAGTAGTATTATATATATATATATATATATATATATATATATATATATATATATATATATATATATATATAAATCTGGCCCCCTTGAGCATGTCGGCTAAAGAAAGAATAACAAGAAACATTTTTTGTCCTCTGGGCCTTCAATGCCCATTTTTTTTTTTTTTTTTTTTTTTTTTTTTTTTTTGTATTTTAAGATTGCTGGACATATATCTTGAATATTTCGAAAAATTGTTAAGAGAGACCAATAGCTCCTATTATTCCTGCCTTAATATCTTCTTTGATACTATTATACTTCTTTGTAGTATTATCCTACTAGTATCTTCTTTGATACTATTATACTTCTTTGTAGTATTATCCTACTAGTATTCTTTAATACTATTATACTTCTTTGTAGTATTATCCTACTAGTATCTTCTTTAATACTATATTATACTTCTTTGTAGTATTATCCTACTAGTATCTTCTTTGATACTATTATACTTCTTTGTAGTATTATCCTACTAGTATCTTCTTTGATACTATTATACTTCTTTGTAGTATTATCCTACTAGTATCTTCTTTGATACTATTATACTTCTTTGTAGTATTATCCTACTAGTATCTTCTTTGATACTATTATACTTCTTTGTAGTATTATCCTACTAGTATCTTCTTTGATACTATTATACTTCTTTGTAGTATTATCCTACTAGTATCTTCTTTGATACTATTATACTTCTTTGTAGTATTATCCTACTAGTATTTTCTTTGATACTATTATCCTCAGTTCTAATAGTAGGCAGGTACTGATATAATTTTGGAACTCTCTCAAAGCTGTGTCCAGCCACCTCAATGTATCTATATCCTCTATCCTCATTAGTCTTTACCATATATTTAGTTTTTCCTTTATTTATTGTAGAAATGTTGGATTATTACTAGCAGCGTTTTCACACTCCTCGAAAGGAATGCATTGATTGTTCTTCCTCTTATCACAAAATAATTTACAAGTGCTAATTTTCGGGTCAATCTCTGGTATATGCATCCTTCTGTTCTGGTATGGATCTAGGGAAAGAGGGTCTCACAGTTTAACACGATTATTAAAATTTTTAATATACCTCTTAATTTTTATCAAAGGCAATATATTCCTTTAAGGTATACATTTCTATTTTATTTATGAAATTAATTTCTCAAAGATAATGAAACTAAATCTTGAGTAAATAGCTATTTGTAGGGATGTAGAAGAGAAGGGAAGACAAATTGCTGGCTCGAACTGACAGTAATAGGGGCCGAGGGCGAAGCTGATTCAGGGGCCATCGGGTTTGTGAGGGGGGGAGGTTTGTAGGGTAGGGGGGGACTCATTAAAATAGGAATTGCCTAGGGTATTCGCTCGATACACTATACCCGACACAACTCAAATTTCAACTCTCAGAACTAACAAAGAGAAAGTGAATCCTTGGTTATGTAATTTACAATTTAAAAAAAAAAATTAATGCTACTAAACACTAGGTATTAGTCGTTCAGCATCAAAACACATTAAGTCCATTTTTTTTCGAAATATAATAGGGCGTATAAAAAAAAAATGATCGTTTTATCAAATTCCTGTGTTCAAAAGTCTGTAAATATCTTAATGCTATTTATTATTTACCAATACTTAATAATCCCTTTAGAGCATCCTCTAAGCTTGTTTCTAACAGTGGACTTCTTAAAAAAAAAAAAAAGGACAGTGTCCTACGATATTTTCGTAATTTTAAGACATTACTGGAAAAAAAATAAAAAAAATCACAGCCGCTGAAGCAACTCATGAAATTATTAAATACGATGGAGAAGGTGTCCTTGAAGAGCGCACTGCGCGGCGTTGGTTTGAAAAATTTAGAAGTGGAGATACGACGTTGGAAAGGAAGAAGGGCTCCGGGCGGCCATTAATGGATATTGATGATTTCTGAAGGAAGCTGTTGAGTCAAATCCGTCCACAAGTACTCGCGAACTTGCCAGGGAGTGTGGTGTGTCGAAAGATACTGTTAGTCGCCATCTTCTCTCCATGGGGAAGGTGAAAAAGACCTGTAGACTGGTCCCTCACCAACTTATTCCTCAACAATCAGCAGTCGAACCAAAGAAAAGTTTACAGAACTTGATGGGTTTGAACTCCTGCCTCATCCACCATATAGTCCAGACCTCGCACCTTCGGATTACTACTTGTTTCGATCCATGGCCCATTTTCTTCAAGAGAAAAAATTTGATAATTATGCGGAAGTTGAAAATGCTGTCCAACAGTTCTTTGACAGCCATTGATGGGTAATGACGGTAGATAACAAGGGACTATATTTTGACTATTAATTGTACTTTATATCAAAGAAATAATAATACAAATATTTGTTTAAGAAACGGTCATTTTTTTTTTACACCCCATTATATTTATACATTTATTTTTTAATTAGGTTTAAAAGCGCCTTAAGTTTTTCCGGTCTTCCCCCCCCCCCCAGTGGTTGCAAATTCCTGATAAAGGTAGCATTACCAAACAGCTCTACAGCTGACACAGGCCTGGGAGGTGCATTTATGAATTTGTTTGGTTGTCCGTTTATTTTAACATCTATCAGTTCATAGTGAGTCCATGTTTATTAAATACGTTGTTTTTTTTGTTAACGTACTATGGTGCTTATGCTATTAGTCTTATCTCAGTTCTTCAGTCTCATGTGTTTTGAGGATTGTTTCATAATAATATTATATAATATGGTATATCATAATAATAATAATATCAGCTATTACTGTCAAGAAGTCTTGTCACTACGACTCATAATTTATAATTTATAAATGCGTTTTAAGGCCGGCATTACTCTATGGGGCACCGATATTCCTTCGTAGGTCAGAGATTATGACAAAACGATTGGAATCATTCCAAAATGGAATTAAAAAAAAAATAGTAAAGGTAATTATTAGAAAAGAAAAAGAGAATCAATTACTGACCATAAAAGATATTATAAACATAAAACATTTAAATTTTCAATAACAATTACCACTGTCTGGGAATAACTTGTTCTGTAAAATTATAGAAAGTTCAGTTCCCCAACGTTGGCAGAAATATGCAACCATGTGTGAAGAAATTTAAGTTTGTAGTTATAGTTCTAGATCTTAGGTTGGGTGGGCCGAAAAAACACTTTTTTTTATTTCGTAATTGCAAAAGTGCGGAAAACTTGCGAATCATAAATACAAGAAAATGGAAGAAAAAATTATCAAAATCGGTTGACATCTTCCGGTATACAGGCCTTAAAGTTTGAGAAAATATGAAAAAAACTTAAATTTTGCGATAATTTTTGGTTTAGATGTTTTATTAATGTAGTAGTTTGTAATGTCTTCAAATAGGGCCTAAGTAAATTGTGTTTTAATTTGGTTTAGAGCAGTTGATATCTTCCGGTCATTCTTAAGCCCCAAAATATTGAAAATTTCACTTTTATTTCGAGAAAGATGTTTGTATCTTTAATATACTTTTTTTTATCGTATTGTTAACAGTATGTTCATTATTAAACTAAAGAACATTTTTTTTTTTTTTATGGTCTGAATTAATTAACCTCTTCCGGTCGGGTAATGACGCAAATGCTACAGAAAAACAGTACCTAAAAGAGGATAGTCCTATGACATGATGGGTGATAACAATAACAAAAGGCGTTCGTTAAATAAGTTTTTAAATAAGTTCATTTGTACTGTTCTCTATTTTGTAGCCTAAGGTACTTTGATTTGCTAGTGTAGTTGGGCATGGAGGATCTGGACAGCAGATAAAAGATGAATGATCTAATAATAAATAAATTAATTAAGAAAATTTTGAAATCTAAATTTATCACTTATAAATTCCTACAAAACGTAACTGAGTTACAGTACATGGAGAAAAAAAAAATGTAACATGCTAAGCATAACTAAATAAGAAAATTTGTTGGATTTAAAAAAAAATAAAATAATAATATTTGTGGAAATGGTACAGACATTTTCAAGGTAAAAGGGCACGTTTCGTGTTTGTGTCTAAACGTGATTTGTTGTGACTTTTGATGATTTAGTCTCATATTTCAGAGTTTATACCATTCGTGATTCTCTTGCGAATGATCTTATAAAAGTTTAGTCATGCTAGTTTAAAATTGTGGTATATATTAGGGATAACTGTCTTATCTGCGTATAATAATATAGCAGAAACTTAAACTTGAAAATGGGCTAAAAATATCAGATAATTTCTAACAAATAATTAAAAATTACAATAGCAATAAAATGAAGTGGTTACGCGCGGTGGTGAAATGTAGTTAGCAGTTACTGATCTTCTATTTCTGAGTTGTGCGATTAGCGAGTCGCCATTTTAGTTTGTACAGAACACTAAAATAGGATCAGCTGATTTTAAACCTATGAATGCTTAGGTACACATCCCCGCACAGTGGTTTGCCATTGTAACAATCTAGCGGAAAAAAAGTAAAAAGTTATTTGATGTAAAATATTAGTTATAAAATTAAATTTTGTATGAAGACTCAGGACTAAATCGACAAAAAACTGCCCGTCGTTACAGACCACTTCAACATTTACTAAACAAACGTTCAAAGCTTTTACAATACATGACTGTGATTAGACCTATTTGGACGTACGGATTTGAGCTTTGGGGCTCCACTAAACCATCCAATTCATCTCGTATTCAATCCTTACAATCCAAAATCCTTCGAAAAATCCTCAATGCTCCTTACTTTGTCATCAATAAACTTATCCATAAAGATCTCAATGTTCCATGTGTTGCTGATTTAGCCCACACCAGATACCTATCCTTCCATAGTAAGCTCCATAACCACTCAAATCCATTAGTTTCTCAAATTGCTTCCCACTCCATTCCTGACAATCCTCCGAGGCGTCTGAAATGAAGATGGCCTAGAGACCTTCTAGTGTAGAATTTTTAATAAAGTGCTACTGATGAGTAGTTCTTTTCAAGTTTTGACATGTTATTGTGATCGTTGTCAATACATTAACTTGATCTATATATTTTGTACAGTTGTAAATTTCAATAAATGTCTATAAAAAAAAAAGTATTAAGACAAATAAGAGATAAATTTAAGCTAATAACCTAAGGGATGATAATAATTGAAGCAAAATTAAACGATGCCTAATCCTTTTATGATCGTATTAAAATGTAAAATGTAAAATTTAACTGTTTGATTGCCAAAGGAAACAAATAATTTAACAATTTTAAGGGAATATTTAATTAAAAAAATGTATTTAAGCTCCAGAAATAAGTTTTTTTTTTTTATTTTAGTATTGGATTTATTAAAGTTCCGGTCGTTTTTATATATTTTGTCTGTTATTTAGGGGAATGAGAATAACATTGAGTAAAATACACACTTCAAAAACTATAAGCTTCTCATGACCTCTGTGCGGATCAAAATCTACATATTACTTGCTACTACTTACAATTAGAAAAAATATCATTGAATGAACCAGAACCAATAACAAAAGCTTCCTGGATGAATTGAGTGATGTAATTTTTTTAGTCGTATTTATTATTTTATGACTTCGATTCAAATAATATATATTTTTTCAGTAAAATGTAACTAGTTTACATTTATTTATAGAGCTGTTAAAAATAAATAAAAAAATATTAAAGTCATATCAGAATCTAACTACATAAAAACTATTTGCATTAATTATTCTAGCTCTAGTCTAGTCCTCAGATTGAAGTAGCACATTTAACACATAAAGGTTTGAATTCTTAGAACATACATAAGGTAGGGTAAGATCGTGCTAAAAAAATTCAACTTTAAAGTTATTTAAAAAAGAGAAACAGAAATAAATAAACATTACAATTAGGACTGATCCATTTTTACCATCATGCGTACCTAAAGTAAATGAGTATTGTTTCTCGGCTAGGTTTCCCAGTAGAAATAAAGTTATTATTTCTATTTGTTAACAATAATACAATTCATAGATCATCTTATGATATATTCCAAAAAATAAATAATGAAAATTATTGTTGTAAAGTACTTGTTTAGTAATATTACCTATGGCCAAGAGGCCTACTAAAGTAAAACTTTTATTGACGTTGACATTGACATGCCATTATAATAATTTTCACACGTTTCCTTATTGTATACATTATATAAAAATGTATTAGGTTGATGCAAAAATAATGCAGGGTTTTATTTCCGTTTCATTATTAATTCCAATTGTGTAAACAAAACTAATCCACAATGCTAAGTTATACACATCATTTTAATGCATATTTATCTTGCTTACTTTCCTATATAATCCTTTTTTTTTTTTAAACATTTAACTCAGTCCGTTCAGTGCCTCCAGACAAAATGACGTCTAGGAGCGATTTTCGGCAAATTTACTTGTATGAGTTCAAACTCGGTCGAAGTGTTGCTCAAACGGCTCGAAATATTAATGAAGTTTGGGGGCCAGGTACCATTAATGAATCTTCAGTGCAGCGATGGTTTCATAAATTCCGTATTGGAAATTTCGACGTTTCAAATTAAGAAGGTGGTGGCCGCCCCTCTGCTATTGAAAACGACAAGTTAAAGGCAATAGTTGAAGCTGACCCCACCAAAACTACTCGAGAAATAGCGGAAGAACTCGATGTGGATCAGTCGACAATCGTACGCCATCTCAAGGCAATTGGAAAAACAATCGATGTTTTTTACTGAATACCAATAACCTGCATCATTTTTGCATCAACCTAATAAATATCAATAAATATAAAACAATTATTTTTTTATTTATTTTTTTGTAATCAACACACAGCCACAACGTTCTCCTTTACTATCTGACATCCATTAATTTTCTTGATAACAATGTACGACATCACATATGACTAAAATAGAAACAAACTGAAAAACATTAACGTGAGTTGATTGATTAAACCATTAAATTAAAAAAAAGTCCTTAAGATCTGACGTGACATAGATCAGCAGTTAGTTAGTGACATTATTTTGTCACGTTCGGTTCGCTAATTGGAATGGCGAAGGATTGAACTATTGGTTACAACTAAGTTGCTTCATACTCGCAGGTCCTGTGGTGATTTACTTGAACATAAATGTCACCCACTCTCTCTGTCCCATTGTAACGGATCGAAAGTCAGAGCAATGTCTTGTTAAGGACACCATCAAAACTTGCTGTGAATTTCAATATACAATCCTTCGAAAGACTCGAGAACTTAGAAGAAATTTCGAGTAACCGGTATTACTAGAAAACAATTATAGATTAATATGACAAAAACTCGAGAGGCTATCAAGTAGAAAAATATTAACTACCTACTCTGTTAGTTGAGAAAGGGTAGGGAGAAACTCAGAAGTCCTCAATAACTCAATTTTTTTTCTTATGTTACACCCACGACCATCAAATTCTCCTTTATTCAGGAAAGGAATAATTTTTAGTTTTCTTTATTGTATTATTCATAATTTATAATGAATTAAAGTTTTAGAAAATGAAAATGACTGAAATCGCTTCCCGATTCTATTCTAGCCTTCATGAAACCATCTTAATTACCGAGTTCGAAATTTCGACCAACGATCTACACACACTAACAGCCTACTTACACATATATACATTATATGAATACATAGTCTGTATACAGTCGATATATGAAGGATGTAAAGCTTGTTAACTACAGTTCTATCGAAAATGTAAATAACAAAGTCTATATTTTTATCGTTGGGAATGGTGTTCTTAAACTACAAAACACGTGACAATCACGAAAATTCTAGCCTTCATGAAACCATCTTAATTAAACATTGAACAAGCTAACAGGCAGCGTTGTCAGTTTCGATTTTTTTTTTGTATTTCAAAGGCAAGAAATAAGCTTTGTTGCAACTAATTAGGGGAAAGCTGAGTTTTTGCAAGGTGTTAGTACATAAAGTATACACAAAAAAAAACGCGTACCGACCCCCACCACTCTTGCATCCCCCCACCCCTTCAGCAACATTACAACAAGCGAACTATAGTTATATGCCGACAACTCTAAAACTAATGATGCTATCGGAGTGTTATTTTTTTTTTATTTTACTTCTAACAATATTGAAAACAAATTATGTTATATACACTTTTTATGTAGATAGCTTAGTTTCGCCGTAATACTTAATCATATATAGAAAACTATCACTACAAGAAACGAACATTAATTTCAACAAATTATAGATTTCTATTATTACGTCTTAGGAAGAAATGTGTTACACAAAACTTATAGATAATATGATTGGCTTTAAAATGATGTGTCTTATAACGCATACCGTTAAAACGGTGGCTTCATAGAGTGTTGAAAGAGTAGTGGACACCGGTGCGCCGGTCCTAGCAGGGCCGTGTTGAGGTACACAAATGCATATACTGCTGTTCATGATCATGAATAGTCATTTAGTTGAAATGCAGCAACAATGTAATAACGATTATGTTAAGGTTATTTCTTCCAAAGTGCATTTTTTCGCTATAAAAGTTTAATATTTACTTGTATCACTGATATAGTACAGAAATTAGCATCGAAGATTCAACTCCAAAAATAAAAGGATCTGACTGCTGGAAATTGTTCACTACCCTTAGCTCTAAATGTGATAAAATGTCTTCCTCAAAATATCATCTAAATGTGATAAAATGTCTTCCTCAAAATATCATCGGGTTTAGGGGAGAGGGGGGATGAAAGTCGTATGTTGTTAGCTGTTTGATCTCGGAACTCAGAAAATGTTACTTTTAGCGCATATATACATAAAAAAGGAAATCAGATTTGCAAAAAACTTCATTTTATTCCTTCATTTCCCATATCATAATTTTAGAGCTGTGGGGGAGGGAAAAATAGAAGATTCTTTACTTGGCTATAACTCCGAAACTATTTGTCCGGTTCAAATTTTTGTTTTTTCATCTGAAAGCTGGTTAAATAACTGGTTAAATAATAACTTAAATAAGCTGGTTAACTTTGAGAACACATATATTAAATTTTTATCAAGTCCCGTAAAACACCCACGGAAGAATGTAGAGAAAACCGTACTGTTATGACAACTTCGTTTTTTTCGGCATATTTATCGCTTCAACACCAGAACCTTTTGTCCGATCCAGAATATATTTTATTCATCTCAAAGCTGTTTAAATTTGCTATCAGATCCTATATATGAAATTTTGATTGAATTCCGTGAAATACCTATAGCAGCCCATTGAACATGCCAAAATCGTCACATTTTGCCAAAACATACACATTTAGCGTTTTGGCGAAATTTAATCAGAAATAAGTATATTAGGTCTAATGGTAAATTTAATCAGCTTTGTTATGGTAAAAATAAATTTTGAATCGAAGAAATATTTCCGGAGTTATAGCGATAAATGTGCCGAAAAAACGAGGATTACACAAAAGTCAAAATTCTCAGCCTTCTGTCGAGGGTATTTCGACCCCATGTCAACAATTCGTCCGGATTATCAAGATTTTACTGTATAATGAATTCCCTTTAATCGGTTGAGATAGAAAGAGATAGAAAGGTTATCACAATATTTGGCCGACACAGGATTTAGAGGAGGATCTCCAAATTAATAATATTATGAATGATTTCATTATTAAATCATATTGACAACAAATTAATTAATTAATTAAAGCAAGATAACTTTTTTTCCTTATTAAAGAGATAGAACATTAACAAAGAAAGGCCATTGAATTAAACACGAGCCTTCCAGAGGGAGCCACAATATAGATTAGATCTTATTTCCTCAATGATTATAAATTTAATTAGCTCTAGGGATAGTGGCTATGAATATAAATGAAAAAATAATCATTAAACTGGAATGAAATTGGATTAGTCTCTGTTTGTTAGAAATTTATTTAAATTTGTTGAATAAAACTAATTCACACGTTTAAACAGATAAACCTAAAGAGAATCAATAACGATTTAAAAAAATGTTTGTAGAAATGTTATTGCTTATTTTTTTTTTAAATTAATTTTAATTAACAATTCATCGAGACCCCTTAGGGGTCACCTGTGGTGTAGTGGTCAGCATAGCAACCTACTAAACCCAAGATCGCGGGTTAGCAGCCCGGCAGATGACCTTAGGATTTTTTAAAGGGAGTAAAAAATCCTTAGCTATGCCGTCCTTCGGAGGGGACGTAAAATGGGGGTCCCGAGCCTGTGCGATGTCAGGTACTCGTTAAAGATCCCTATTGTAATTTTACCTAGGCATAATTTAGGACTCCCACCGTAGCATCGTCCAATTAGCCATAGCAGCATAAAGTGACGTTAAACGAAATAAACAAACAATCGAGATCCCACGCGAGCCTCTCTGAGATCTCACGCTGAGCCTGACTTAACAACATAACCTACAGCCATTAAATAACTGGTGGATGGAAAATAAGACTGAACTACAACAAATCTCATCTGATCACATTTTCACTTCGAAGAGGGACATGCCCCCCGTCTTCATCGAAAACGAACAGATTTCGCAAAATTTAAAGAACAGAGTACGTTACCTTGGACTAAGATTTGACCTGAGAATTACATGGGACCCACACATATTTTCTAAACGCAAAACATTAAATCAAAGGCTGAGGCATTAAATTAAACCTGAGAGGAAAACTCAATACCTACACTGGATATAGGGTAGGTGGGGCTAAGACCCGTATTTTTCGGTTTTTCATTTCTTGAGGGAAGGAGAAAACTGATTTAAGCTGCTCAGTTTAAGAATGCGTTATTTAGATCTGGGTGATAGCTAAATGCCCATGATACTGGTAACCAGATTGAAGCTAAACATAGTTGGAATTCAAGTTTATATTGAAAAAAAAATTTTCTGGACTTTTCCACATTTTTCAGGGTAAAGCCCCGCAGCCCGTGGCTTTGCTCTGATATCAGATTTTGGGAAAATATAACAAAACACATCAGTGAGCTTATCAAGTCAACTATATTTTACGATAAAACAGTACAAAAAATTCTTTTAAAAAATACAGAACAAAAAATGGAGTTGTATACAGAGTGTTCAGGATAAGGCTGCAATAACTTCGGGAGGCGATTCTCATCCGTTTTGTACATATTTTTAATTTTATGTTTTCCCGGCAAAATCATGATGAACTTCGCCTAGCAGTAGATGCAGTCAGAAGAAGAAGAGTATCAGAGAAGAGGGAGGACATTTTGAACAATTATTGTAAATTAAGTATGGAAATTTTAATTAAATTATCTTAAATTGGAAATATTAGAATAAGATAAAACCTGTGGTGTAGTGGTTAGCATAGCAACCTACTAAACCCAAATCGCGGGTTCGCAGCCCGGCAATGACCTTAGATTTTTTAAAGGGAGTAAAAAATCCTTAGCTATGCCGTCCTTCGGAAGGGGTAAAATGGGGGTCCCGAGCCTGTGCGATGTCAGGATTAAAGATCCCTATCCTTTTACCTGGATAGGCAAAATTTAGGACTCCCACCGTAACGATTAGCCATAGCAGCATAAATGACGTTAAACGAAATAAACAAATAAAAAATAAGATAAATAGGTAATTGTGATTAAATTACTTTTCTATTAATAAAACATAATAAAATATTCAACATTTCTGAGCATTCTCTCAGTATTTCCCAAAACGCCGATGTTGCATCTCCCGCGATATCAGTATCAATTCTAAAAATTATCACTATTCATAGTATACCAATCGAAAGATGTTTGTTTGTAGAAGTTTTTTTTTAGTAGTGCACGTTTCTAACATATGTAATATTTTTGAGAAAAATGCAGTCATAGGTTTAGAACAAAATTTTAAACTTGCTATTTCTTATGTTTGGATGACAAAGTTAAATACAGGATGTAGCTATGAAGTATAAAAAAGTTTATCGTAAAGGAAATTTAATCTTCTGTCTAATGAGCATATTGAAATTTCTCTAGCTTTAATAGTTCGGGAAATATAGACAATTATTTGTCAAAAAGAAGAAATTTCTTGAGAAAACATAAAATTAAAAATATCTATAAAACGGATGAGAATCCAGCTATAGTTTATATGAAATGTTTTGTTGCAAATGATGCCCAAAATCGCCTCCCGAAGTTACTGCAGTCTTATGCTAAGCACCCTGTATAGAATATTCAGTAAACCTATGTGAATGCTGAACTCTTACAAGTATTCTGAGAAAGATATCATTTTGTGAAACCTATTTCTATTGCTTTCTATCATCGCAATATCTTTATTCTCAACAGAAGTGTCCTTATTCGTTTTTGGAAATTTGAAAGTATTCTGTAGACGTTTATGAGTGCGGGACTTGCTTCTTAAACAGTGCGTGGCTTTGTCCCATTTTCACCTTTTCAAAATGACGGTTTCCCGAAAAATGTAAACAACTGATAGGAGAGGTTTTGAAACAGAACGTGAAGCTTATCACTGTAAGTTCGACTCTGGAAATACCTCAAACCATATTTTAAATAACTCAGAACAAGAAAAAATATTACATTAAAACAGAGAAAAATAAAACACCTATTTATTTTAGCCAACACTAACACTATCACCAAGAGTTTTGGTGTGCAGTTAAGGGCCATTAAGACGAAGTTGATGCCTACTTTTCCGACATAACAACTAACAGATTTCCTTCTAAAATCCCTTGCGTGTCTTTGCCCCGTGCGGGTCTTTGACCCCACCTAATATATGCCTCACAAATTTACGGAACTGCCAAAACGAAGCATACAACATAACTACAAGCATCTTGGTACGTATCATGATTTGCATACGGACAAAAACATGCCTAACATCATAGAACACAAACAAAGCTACTACGAAAGATTTCACAATAAACTTCAAGGTCATCCCAATAAATCATGACATGTCAACAACAATCAAACTACATTTAAAGCCCTTATTCCGATCTTTATTAAATATATTCATAATATATAATTAATATTAATGTAGAGTTAATATTAATGTATGTCGTAGAGGTTAATAATAACAATCTACTCTTATCATTCACAGCTGTTTATTGTCACTTCTAATAGGCATTATGGGTAAAGGTGGCACTAGTGCATCATGGGTAACTTAAGCACCCGTATGTAAATTTTTTTTTTTTTAACATAATAACTTTATTCACAACTGTACACAATGGACAACCAGTGAATGTGGAATTACATTGATACAACAGACATGATCAGGCATGAGGGAGTCAGCACCCAGTGGTACAATCTCCAGGCGTGAAACTAAATTATTAGCGATTAGACTAGGAGATCCCTCATCCACTTTCTTTTCAGCCTCCGTTGAGTTATGTCTGGTATCTGTACTGTTGCCATATTATGTATCTGTTTGTTAGTGTGTCCACGTAGTTTCTCATGAAATTGTCGATAAAGTTTATGAATATGGCTCTTAACTGTCGGAATACGTAAGTCTGTATGTAGTATATCGTTTGACACATAAGGAGGGGAGTCTGTTATCAGTCTTAGGAATTTAGATTGAAATGTCTGTATTTTCTGAATATGTGTTCTTTTGATGGGTTTAATCAAGTAACTGTAAATGTTAAGCTTTTGTTCTAAAGGTAGTTTTGAGCGTCTGTGAAGTACTGAGTATAGAAGTCGCAGTCTTAACTGTAACGTCTTTTTTTTTGTCTTGACGTGTGGGCCCCATGTCAGTCTTCTATCAAGCGTAAGTCCTAAGTATGTCACTTTTTCAGTTTGATGTAAAGGTTGGTTGTCAATGTAAACAGGCGGGCAGGTCTTGCGTCGTAGTGTAATTGTAATATGAAGGAATTTGTCATAATTAAGTTTTATTATCCATTTCTTACACCAAGTCTGAATCTCTTTGAGGTTGTGTTGAAGTGTTAAGGTGGCTTGTGTAGGGTCCGCGTCTCTAGTCATGATTGCAGTGTCATCTGCGTAAGTAGCAGTTAACACGTTATTGTTCGTCGGTATGTCATAGGTATATACTAAGTATAGAAAAGGTGCTAAAATTGAGCCTTGAGGGACTCCTGCTAAAATAGGTTTGATGGAGGAGATATCTGAGCCCTGGCGAACAGAGAAAAAGCGGTCTGAAAGAAAAGATTGTAAGATAAGGTAGTAAGTGTGGGGTAGTAACGGTTTCAATTTTACTAGTAACCCTGGTGCCATACTCTATCAAAAGCCTGGGAAACGTCCAAAAACGCCCCGGAAACGTAAAGTTTTAGTTCTAAAGCAGCGGATATGTAATCTGTGACTCTATGTAACTGTTGTGTTGTTGAATGATATGAGCGGAATCCAAATTGGTGATCAGGTATTGTATTTAATTCAGTCAGTAATTTAGTAATACGGTCCAGTAGTAATTTTTCAAGTATTTTAGAACAGAGCGGTAAAAGACTAATAGGTCTGTAGGAAGAAGGTGTGTATTTGTCTTTGTTCGGCTTATTAATCATTAATATCAAGGAATGTTTCCATTGTAAGGGAAATTTCGTTGTTCTGAGAATGGCGTTATAAAGGGTTGTAAGAAAAACTAATGATTTTCTGGGTAGTTTTTGGAGTACCTCAGCTGTGATGAGATCATAACCAGGAGCTTTACCGTATGTAAATGAAGTGGTTTTCTTTACTTACATATATATATATATATATATATATATATATATTAATATTTAAGAGATATTTGAACTTTGGAATTATTGTTATGATTTCATCCTTTACAATAGATGGAATGGGGTATAAATTATACAAACTATAAACAGTTTCTTCTTCAAAAATGGAAGTGCTAAAGTATAAATTAATCTCAGTTTTTTTTGTTTTCATGCAAAGCACATTTGTACAGATATTGTGCGTTCTATATCTAGGATAAATTTAAATTGAAATGATAAAGAAATTTGTTATTGTAATGTGGAGCTATCTTTTCTAATTCTTGAAACAATGTTTTTGTATTAATTATAGCTGGATGTAGAAGATTTAATTTACAAAATGTTAAAGAAGTTTCTATATCAGAAATAGTAGTAGAAATTAAAGAGAAAATAAGTTGGATGTGATCTAATAATTCTTTAATTGTTAACAAAGTTAACTACGGTCCCTATATCATTAATTTTCGTGCAATATGCAGCGTATTCTCTTGTATGGTTTTAATAGTATTATTAAATGACTAATTAAATCACTGTTTATCGAATATTGGTTATGTAAATTAAATTAAATTATTATTAAATTATCATTATTAAATTAAAATTAAATTATAAAAATTAAAGTCTAATCATTTAATTATACTATTTTATTGTATAAAATATTTTCCATAATTTGGCTTATAATGCCATCTCTTAAACTAGTAAGAGTTCATATTCCCTGAACTCGTTATGTTGTTTATCAACAATAATTATTCTTTTTTATCATTCTTTATTTTTTTTTTTTTTTTTTTTATTATGTTATATAGTTTGGGCATTTTGATCTGCCATCTTTTCACATCAATATAAGTCGTATCCAGCGACCTTATTGTGTATATTAAATTGTTATTTATATTAAATTATTTCTTATGCTTTTTATTTAAGAAAAATAAAATTATTTTAAAGCAAAAAAAAATTATTTACTATATTAAAAAAATTAGTTTTAAATAAACATAATTATTATAGCTTGTCTTAAGCGAAAGAATGTGTCCGGTGCGAGTGCTTTATCTCAGTTCTAAGAATGCTGACTCGGTCCAGCTCTTTCATCTGGGGGTCTACCAACATCGTACGTTTGTCCTTTCTTTTGCGGTCGTTTTATATTTTTTAAATGAATTTTTTCTCGCGTGTTATAATGTTTTTTATCAATTACAGCGGTTTTACTATGTTTAATTATTTTTTTAATCTTTTCCTTTTTAAATTTATTTTTTAATTTTGATTGTTTTTGCCTATTAGCTACAAATACTGTTTCCGGGATTTCGTTTGGCAATTCTTCGCGATTTTTATTCATCCTGGTTATATATTTTTCTTTTGCTACCTGATTCCTATGATTTATTTGTTCATGCAAAATTTTTACTCTTTCTTTATGTTTTGCAACATAATCATTTATGATTTGATTATTGAGATCTATTGCAACGGGCGAGTCTATATCTAAATGTCCAGATATTATTTCGATTGGCTTTAGTTGTGTGATGGAATGAATAGTGTTGTTATACGCGAGTACGGCATATTTAATTTTTTTTTTTTCCATTGCGTCTTTTTTGAATTCGTCTCTATTATTTAATAACCGTAAATGTTCTATTAATGTGCTATGAAATCTTTCAATGGGTCCGTTTGATTGAGGTGATTGAGTAGCTGTATAATGTAGTTGGATTCTGTGTAATTTTAATAAATCGGATAATAATGAGTTTCTAAATTCTAAACCGTATCTGTTATTATTTGTTTGGTAACCCGTGATGAGAAAAATGAGAAATTAATTATTAACGACTTCAGTTGCTTGACCATTTTTTAATTTATAAACTTGCGCAAATTTTGAAAAGGAGTCGATTAGAGTTAAATATTTTTTGTTTTCTAGTGTGATTGTATCCATGTGAACTATTTCAAATGGTTTAGATGGTGTTTGAGTAACGTTATATTGGAGTTTTAAAGGATTCCGATCATATTTTGATACCGTACAAATTTCGCAATTATTAATTTGAATTCGAATTAAGTTTTTCATATTAGGCCAATAATACAATCTTTTTTTTATTCGATTAAATGTTTTCCCTCCGAACCGCGGTGGTTTGTTTTGCCAATGTGGTAATCATTTATTAAACTATTTTGTTCATCAGGATCTTGAATATCGGATTAATCTACTTGTAGTTTTTACAAAATTTAATTCCGAATGTTTAAAATATTTTACCATGGTTTCATAAATTTGGTATAAAAATCAGTTTCAAAGAATAAATAATATTTAACTTTTGGTTCAACGAATTCTTTAATTAATTTTATTATATCTTGTTCGAAATTTTCCTTTGATATCTGAGCGATAATTCTGTTTTTAGTATTATTAAACAGTTTTTCGATTTTGGGTTTCGCGGGATTAATATCAACTAAATTTAAAATAATCTGATTTTTTCCTAAATTTACTGGAGAGTCTGCTATTGGTATTTCGATTATTGTATTTCCTAAAGTATTAGAGTGAACGGAATTTGTTTCAGATTCTTCTGTTATATTATCTAAATTTTCATTTTCATCAAAATTTACGATAAGAGATGCATTTTCCGATGTTTCATTTTCGCGGTAAAATTGTTCTATTAAATCATTAATAATAGTATCAGGGTCTTCAGATTCTGTTAAATTAATTTCTACTCGCGATAGTGCGTCAGCGACTTTGTTTTCATGACCTTTACTCTATTTTATTTCAAAATTAAATTCTTCGAGTTTAGTTTCCAACGATATAATTTTGAGTTTGGATCTTTTTAATGATTGTAACCACTGAAGTGGTTTGTGATCCGTTTGAATGATAAATTTTCTGCCATAAAGATATGGTCGGAAATATTTGGTAGCCCCAAACAATAGCTAGAAGTTCGCGTTCAATAGTGGACAGTTTTGATTCACTTTCGTTTAAAGTACGGCTCGCGTAAGCTATCGGAAGATCTCGTCCTCCGTGCGTCTGTGACAATACAGCGCCCAAGGCTACGTTTGATGCATCTGTCGTTAAACAAAATGTTTTGTTGAAGTCCGGATATTGCAGGATGGGATTATTAATCAAAATATTTTTACTGGTTTCAAAACTATCTAAATAATTTTTATCCGCGATGTTAATTTTCGATCCTTTTTTTAAACATTGGGTCAAAGGTTTTGTGAGGTGTGCAAATTTGGAATAAAACGGCGATAATATCCTAGTAGTCCAAGGAAAGCTTTAATTTGTTTAGTAGTCTTCGGTATGGGATAATTTTTTATAGCAAGGATTTTATTAGGGTTTGGTTTTACTCCGTTTGATGTGACGAGATGTCCTAAATATTCTATTTCCTTTTTTAGAAATTCGGTTTTTTTATCGGGGCTGAATTTTTAAGTTGGATTCTCTTAGTTTTTTAAAAACTTGCTTTAAAATTGATAAATGCTCCTGAAGGGACGTACTGTAAATTATTATATCATCTAAATAGGCAACACAATTTGGAACGCCCATGAGTATGTTGTTAATCACTCTCATAAATGTTGGTGGACTATTTTTTAATCCAAAAGGTAACCTTAGGAACTCGTAATGACCGTTTACGGTTGAGAATGCTGTTTTAGGGATACTCTCTTCATCCAAAAATTTGATGAAACGAACTTGTTAGGTCGATTGTCGAAAAGTAACTGCTTTTGCCTAATTTTTTATCCAGCAGTTCGGTTATATGCGGAATAGGATACTTATCATCGACCGTTTCTCATTTAATTTCCTATAATCAATTACTATTCTCCACTTTTGTATTCCCGGTTGGTCTAATTTTTTTGGAACTACCCAAAATTGGACTATTGTAAGGTGAAAAAGAAGGGCGAATGATTTGTTGCTCTAGCATTTCGTCAATTTGTCTTTTTCACTTCACTTTTTGAAATATTTGAGGATATCGGTAATTTTTTAGTATAGACTGGGATCTCGTCTTTTAGTTAGGATTTTATGTTTTGATTTGCGTATTTGCAGTTAGTGGAGTACCCTTTTAAATAAAATAGATCAGAATATTGTTTTATTAAATTTTGAATTTCTTTTTTTTTTCTCGGGGTTCCCCTTTTTCTTCTTCGTTTAAAAATGGTCCGTGCGAATAAGAGATTTTTTTGACTTCATTGAAATCTGATTCTTTTGTTTTTAATTAAATTTATATTATGAGATTCGTTATTTTTAAAAATTCTGATTGGTTTCACAAGGATGGGGGTTTTAATAGTTAATCTAAATGACCGATCCGAATTATTTTTTACCGTACATATAGCTTCGTTATTTTTAATTGAAATTAAACCTTCATGAATTTTAAGACAATTATTGAAATCGGTATGAGGAATGATTCCTTCTCCATTTGAGATATTTTTGATTGGAATTTGATTACGGTTTCAGAATCGTTGTTTAGGATGTAAGTATATTCAGATGGGGGGGGTCTGTTGTCATAATGAATTGTTAAATTGCCAAAAGGTGTGATTAGTATATCATTTACTAAATCAATTTTCGCACCTAATAATTTAAGACTGTCTGTTCCAAACAATAAATCGAATTTAGGATGGAAGTCAAAAATGCCAAATTTCAGGAGAGTTTTGGTGTTGGGAAATAATTTAGATGAATCTACATTAGCATTAAAATTTTGTATAGAAGAACCGTGCGCGCGCTAGTAAGTTTAAATGGTTCGTGAGTAATGTTATTAAAAAAATATTTATTTGCTACAAGGACGGATACAAGCGATTTTTGTGCACGCAGTGTCTATTAGAATTTTTAAGTTTGACTTTGGTGGAGCAATTAATATATATGGGGAAGAGCACTAAAAACGGGTTTTAAATTAAATAGGTCCTATTACGTCCATGGTTCCTGTGCTAGGCTGGGATCTAAAAAATTACTTGATCACTATCCAGATTATTTTGATCAGTGTATTGTTGATTTTCTTGATGATCGTCTGGAAATGATACAGTGGGATAGTCGGGTGTGGTTGAGCATTTGGTAATTCAGTAATTTGGGATTCACTTACGGGACGGACGGTTCCGAGTTTAGATTATGAAGTTCTTCAATTTCTCGGTTTGGGTTTTTCCGAACTATATATTGGAAGGACCTTAAGGAAGAAGAAGATGAATCAGTTTACCCTGCTAATAACTATTGATTCCACTTCTAGTAAGTATAGATAGAGAGACGGAGGACAATGCTATTTGATGGAGTGGCAGGCTAGTAGAATTGGAGAGCCGTTGGCCCCGCACAACAGATGCGACCTTCTTGATTTATTACCTTGGTCCAACTTCTGTTTATTTTATCACATCTTCTAGCTCCTTATTGTAGGCAACCTTTCACATATTATCAATCATAGAATACCAATGATATACCACATCTTTCTTTTTTGGAGTTAAAACATTCAATGAACCAATCACTATACATTAACTTTATTCATTAAAATAATCTCCATTACCGTTTTAAAAAAATTATTGATCTTTACTAGTAAAAAAATTGATGTTACAATTCTAGGCTTTGCTGGTTATCAAAACAACTCTGCCGGAGAGAATAGTCCAGAGATCTGAAAAGATGATAATCAGTGGGTGAAAGGTCGGGAGAATATGGTGGGTGGGGCAATATTTCCCATTAAATTTCCATTAATGTATCCCTAGTCAATTCCGTAGTATGTGGCCTATTATTCCTCTCTGATAACTTTTGAGGGACCCATTTATCCAGTTTATGTAGGTTTTATTTTTTCCATTTGGTGTAGGTATCTGCAGTCTGTTGCTTGTGAAATATTTAACTGCTTACCTATTTTCACACATGTTTGAAGTGGATCCAAATCAATTAATTCTCGAATTTCCTGTTGATTGCCAACTTAAGGTCTTCTAGAACGAACATCACCTTCATCGCCTTTAAGAAATTTGGAAAACTGAAATTGAGATTTACTCGCAGAGAGTACCTTCTAACTGAACACGGAGCATATATTTCGAGCGGCCTCGGTGACCTTCAAGCCGATTATAAATTCTTAAAATAAAAATACCAGAATTTAATTTTCAAAATTCACCATTTTATTATATTTCCTTAAACATTTATCAGTGACTGGATTAAAATACAAAGTAAACAATATTGTATAGATTGAAAAAGGTCGAATTGAAATATAATTATAACAAAGACTATTGAGGCCGAATAAATCTTAATTAATGAAAAAAGGACAGGACTTTTGAATACGGGCATAATTCAGAGGTTACCGTAGCGATTTGATAAACCGAAGATCGAATTCGGACTGCAGCGAGGTGTAATTAACTAGTAGTAATTAATTCCCCTCCACCCTCCAGCATTGAAAACTCCGTGTTGCTGAAACTCCAATGAAAGAGAGAATGAAAAGAAAAAACTAAAACAGTTATGTTTTATTGTAAGTTGTTAATTTTATTGAGAGCTTTAGGTAATTTAGGTTTACAAATATATGAGCTAATAATGATATCAATGGCCGCTAATATATGAAAGTAGAGACGACTATTCTGTCTTTAGAGCCAAAAACCAATAAACGATTATTTAGACATCTTGAGTGACATCTTGATGAACCTTGTGGCTCAGGTCACGCAGAGCTGAAGGCATAGATTAGTTTACCTCCTTCCATCTTAGAAATTGCCTTATTGGAGAATTCCCACGAAAAAACATTCTAAGAAGAAGTGGAAAAACGGTTCAAGGTTATTTATTTATATTTTAGGTAAATTCAAACATTTTAATCAAAATTGTTAAGAGGAATGACGGACTCCCCTCCCTACGTTTCCAACGATGTATTACATACAGAGATGCGTATCCTGACTTTCGCGAATCACAGTCGGAAGCGCTACAAAAGTTTTTGGGACAAACTAAATGTACCATAAACAGACAAGTAAAAAATATTGGAACAAGAGAAATCTCTAATGCGGCACGACTGATGCTAACACTTCAGGTCAGGGGTGTGGACCACTACCCTTCTGTATGTCTCACGCCAAACCATCTCATGATTATTGTGTATTATATTACATTTGCAAATAAAAGTTTTGATGTAAAAAAAAATATATATAATATATATATATATATATATATATATATATATATATATATATTAGAGGGGGGGAAGATTTAATTAATTAACGTTTCGATCGAAAAATATAGGTTTATATTCAAAGGAAGTTACGCTGAAAAAATCCGATTGGTAGAGCTTGAAGTCGATGAATTGTTTTATTTATTTGTGTTTTAAGTAGAAATATAATATTTTTTTAATTATGCAAAGACTAAATACTTACACTTATATATTAATATCACTATGGACGTAGGCCTCACAAATTTATGGAATAGAAAAAAAAATATTTATTTTATATTATTTTTTTTTTAGTTCCTAATATCTCCTATTGTAATATTTATTGTTTGAGATTCGATTTTAAACCTTTACTGCTAGTTTCTAACGCCTGATGCTACTGGTTTCTACAAAGATAATAAACAATATTTTACTAAGGGTATTCTTTACCTTTCTTCAATCAAGTCCTTTAACCTTTATGCTTTAGTTTTAAAATGGTGTATTTCAGGAATGTGTAAATTCCAGAGGTCGATTATTGTGAAGAGTAAGCCAAAGTGAATTCCTAGTTATCGATGAAAGCCCCTGTGGTATCCATGTTGTGATTAGGATTGGCTGATCATACGATAACCTCGAGGGCTTAAAATCATTTTGTTTTTTGCAATTATTGTTTCTCTAACCAAATAATAAATTGAAGATATTAGTTCGTTGAGAAACACAAACACCGTCTCCAGATATTAAAAATAAAGGTACTGGTTTTGTTACCAGTACCTGAAGTTGTTTATACTACCTGAAGAAAATCCCTTGTCTGTACTTGTGTAGAACCAGAGCCAGATTACCAAGTTTAGTTAGGAACTTGGATGCACGTCTTGGGCAGCTAATTCCTTTATCCTCATTTCGAAACTTTATATATGGTTATATCTGTAGGACCGCTGTTACAATTTACGATAGATAAAATTAACTAATGAAAACCTTGGTGAACACAAAAGCTTACTTCTGACAATGCCAATCTCTGCCCATACTTTTTTTTTTTTTTTTTTTTTTTTTTTTTTTTTTTTTTTTTTTTTTTTTTTTTTTTTTTTTTTTTTTTTTTTTTTTAAATAAATAAATATAGGAATGGGAAAAAAATGTTAAAATTTTTCGTTAGGGGCAGTAGTTTTCGAGTTATTAACGATAACCTGAAAAAAGAGACCTTTTGAGACACCCATCCACCCTTAGCTCCACCCCCTCCTCCCAGTACTTTTAGTATGTTGTTGAGGACACCTTCCCCTACAACTGTGCCAAAATTGGCTTCTACATGATTAATTTTTCCTCTCCCTTCCCTCTACCGTAAGCTTGCCCTACGATGGTAGGGACTTTTAGTATGTTTACCTTCTAACAACTTCTAACGAAGCTACGAATTCAAAAATAATCGCATATTTCATGCACTCTACATCCCTCATTTTTTATTTTTTATTTTTTTTTTATTTGTAAGTAGGGCCATGCCCTATACAAAGAAGTTCGGCTATTTATTATGTAAAATGAAATAAAATACAAATATAAATACAACTACAAATATTATGTACATTATAATACTTAACAGATAATAATTCAAACAGTATGTATAAGAATGTTGAATAAACTAAGAATTAAATGCAAATTGTAAAAAGCAAATAAATAGTTTTCAATCTAAATAATAAAAAATACCTAATAAAATAATTAACACTTTTTTTTATGACATTTATAAACCTTTAAACTTCAAAAGATCAAAAGATATTAGACTACTACTTTCAAATATATATATGTCATATCTCAGGAAAATAGGTAAATACATGATACTGATATTTTACAGTTAAAACTACTATATCTCACTGAAAAAAATTCTGATTTTAATTATATTTATAATAAAATATGCCAGTTTTTTTTGCTTCTAATTCATTTTGTGGAATAAGTATTTGAAAACTGTCATTTGAATCAATACTAGGGTAATAACTGTTACGCAGAACATTATAAATTGGGCAAGTGTAAAGAATATGTCCGAGGTCTTCATTAGTTTTCATATTACAAACCATACAGATTTCCTGAGGATTAATTTGTGTGATTTTATCTGGAGTGGTTATTTTTATTATATGTTTTCCTGTAGTTCTTAACTGTGCAATGATTCTAGTTAAAATAATATTTATCCGTATATTAATGTAAACAGGGATGGAACCGGTTGGAGCAATGCTATTGCGGAATGTGATAAAATTCGACTGCTGGCTAGAGAATAGATCCAAATTAAATAAATAAATTTTGTATTTTTCTAATACAGTTTGACTTTTTTCTTTGAGTTTAACTATATTTGATTCGAAAACTATTTCCCCTTCTCCGATTTTATCCTGTAAATTTTTTAGTTGTAAATACCAATTATACTTAAGATTAGCATTTCTACATGCAGACAGCTTGACTAAGTTATAAAAACACAACTTTGGAAGCCTATCATCACTCCTTTGGACTATGGTTCTTAAATAATTTAAAGCTATTTTAAGAGCCAGCCAACTAGCATGAATAGAACCAGTCTCCGTCTAGAACCAATTTGGTGTAGATCTCGACAAACAGAATAACTTTTTATAAAAATTAGTGTTAATTTTCTCTAATTCGTCTAAATACCTTAAACCCCAAATATTTACGGCGTATGTGATTGTGCTGTCAATTATTGCTCCCTTAAGCTTGTCCCGGACTGAATGTGCTCGGATTCTGGCTCCCCTACATGTAGCTAATACCGCTCCTATTGCTGCATTTCCACGAGAAACAGAATTTTTTGTTTGTTTTGAGAATAAACCAGATCGCGAAAACAGTACACCCAGATAATTAAATTCATTAACAAATTTTACAACGTTCCCTTTAATTATTATTATTTTTTCCTTTTTCGGTCTACCATTGGAAAATTTTAGGATTTTGGTTTTTTCAAAGTTCATCTGAAGGCCATTAGCCAGGCAGTATTCGTCGAAGACATTTAACTTGACTGGACTAAGTTCGACTCATTGACAGCTGATAATTTAACCTATCCTATCCTTGCAGTATCTTATGTATCAATTCCAAAATCATAAATTCTTCCTTGTTATGTGTCATATCAACTTATCCACTTCACCGCATTCGAACTAAACATTAATACCAAGATTTTACCTGATATCATATTGTTATATTTGATTTGATTTTATTATTATTCCTGCATGCTCAATACATTATCATTTACCTAAAGATATTTAACAAAAAGGAATTCTTTAGAGGTTACAGCCCTGATGGACGAGAAGCAGACAAGTAGCTACCAAAAGGGATGGAAAAGCGTTTCATTAGGTAACAAAACTAAAACATTAAATTCAATACTTTAAACATTTCTTTCTTCTACATTTAAGGGTGGCTGCTTTTTTAAATTTCAATTATAGTAATTTCACTTAATTAATTAACATTACACAATAGTTGTTACCATATTATATAATAAATATTCACTACTAACACAGCTTTCTCACTGGGGTCCGGTATTGAGGGGTTGGTAATGGTATTGCATGTATGTGCATGGAAACGAAATATAATTTATTATTTTTTTATAATTATTAGAACTTGTAAGAAGGTTATGGAATGCTGAATTATTCACATGAATTATTTTATGTGTAATGATGTATTCGTATCAACTTACTTACACTACTTTTTTTTTTTTTTATTTCATTTACGCCTTTAACAATATTTTCATTTTCAAAGTAAAAAATCCCTCTTAGCAATGAGCTTCGTTTGTTTGTTTAAATTTAAAAAATTTTCTTTAACACAGGAAAGAAACTCCTCGTGTCCATTCATTTATGTTTTTTCCACCCTTTACGTAAATGGTAGAATAGAGAAGAATACAATCAGGGATGTAGTCAAAAAGAAACCCCACGTCTAAGTAGAAATACTGTAATTGTGTGACAACGTTTCGATCTGCCTTGCAGGTCTTTCTCAGGGCCACCAAACCAAATTGGAGAGGAGACGAACGATGACTGATGCCGGTTGATAAAAAAAAAACGGTTGATCCGCTATCATAAAAAAAAAAAAACGTTAAATTGCGGAATATTTCAAAAAAGAATCCTTAAGGACGAAAATTAATTATGAGAGTGGTCAAAAGGATACTGGTTTGGAGATCTGCCAGAATCTGACGATTTTTGACAGCCGAAGGACATCCTTGGCCACTCTGTTTCCCAATTTAGAATTAGTTTTCCTCCTTAAGGATACTATTTTGAAGTATTCCAGAATATAACGATTTTAAGATGGCGGAAGGATACAGGTTTCAGATCTGTCAGGATCTGACGATTTTTGACTGCCGAAGAACTCTATAATAACAAATCGCCTCAAGGTCTACCTCCCACCTCCTACACAATAGAGGTTTTCCTTGAGGCCTTCGGTATTTCCGTTGCGTGTTGAGCCACCTTTATTTTTATTCTTCGACGTGAAACATGCCTACCAGTTTTCCTTTACAACACACCGATTCCTCAAACAAACACTGTACACTACCTTGGCCTGACGTTTGACCGAAGAATGACATGGGGTCCACATATCAAGAAAAAAAAAGAAAACTCTCAACCAAAGACTAAGACTTTTATATTCACTCCTCTCCTAACGAAAAACTTTACAACTTAAACAAAAAAATGAACACTTATACTTACTTTCTGAAACCTATTTTGACAAAAGCTTCGCAAATATATTGAACAGCTAAAAAGACACATATTAAAAACTCGAAATCTTCCAGTCAAAAACATTCAGGACAATCACAAAAGCACAATTAATTAATTTTGCTGACCTAGGCATGTTAACGAACAAATATGAACTCATAACAAACGATTCCACGAATGATTGCATGGACATCCTAATACACTCATGTCCTTACACTGCACATATTCCAAACAACACACATAGAAGGCTAAAAAGGAGCTGGATGTGAGACCTCCTAGACTAAAATAAAAGACTGGAGGTGCCGCTGGGCTCTGCTTCCCTCCCCCTCCATGCCTTTCGCACAACAGATTCACTAATTGTCTGTATTGTAATAGACAGGTGTGAATAAATGTATAAAGTAAAAAAAAAAATTAAAAAAAAAGATATTAAGAAGAAGACAGGAGAGTGAAAAAATATCAAACATACTTTACGATATGAAGAAGAAGAAGAAGAAGAAAATGAACTTTATTCTGGGACTACTTGTCCCCTAAGAATAACATATGATTACAGTACATAGGACAATCGTCTGGCTTTGATAATTAATTATAATAAATAATAACAATAGATAATAATAATAAAAATTGATAAATAATTAAATTATATGTTACAAGATAACTGTGACATCTTGTAAAATGATACATCTTATGTATACTATTATAATGTATATTACATAAATATTCACGTTTTACATTAGCTCGGAAGATTGAAAATGAAGGAGGTAAAGGAATAAATGATGTTTAAAGGAAGTAAGAGTGGATCTTTTTCGAATTGTGATGGGCAATGAATTCCATAACGAGGAAGCACGGATAATAAAGGATTTCTCGAAGGATGCAGTTCGATGCGCCGGAGTGTATAGGTTGATGGGTTGGGTTCTAGTATTTAAGAGGTGAATGGAGGAGCGCAGAGTAAGGAGGTCATGGATATAGGTGGGATTTTGGTTTTCAAGGTTTGAAATATGAGAGCACCCAGGAAGTATTGACGTCGAAAACCGGGGTACAGCCACCCGATTTCAGAATACCTGTGAGATATGTGAGAACGTCTGGAGATCCCGAAAATAAATCTAATAAAACAGTTCATTACTCTTTTACATCTCATCTCGAGCTCATCAGACAGTCCTCCATATACTACGCATCCATAGTCAAAGTTAGGGAAAAATGAGTGATGATACTAAAAGTTTTCGAGTACTTAATGGTAATGAATCACGGTAATGTGAAAGTTGCTTAAGAATAAAAATAGATTTTCTCGTGATTTGAGAGATATGGCTATTCCATGCAAGATGTTTATCGAAAGTTATTCCCAGATTTTTAATGGAATTTTGGACGGTTTTTTAGGAAAAGCAGTGGATAGTAGGGAAGAGCTTTTAGGTGAGGTTTTGACCCAATGAGAATAGCCTTTGTTTTTGCTGGATTTAGACTTAATTTATTCTCCACTGCCCAAAGGTTAATGCTATCTATGTCTTTCTGTAGCTTACAAGTCGCCTCTAGCATATAAGAAGGGAAGGTTGAGATTCATTGGACACATCAAGCGGATGGACAATTCACCTCTAACTAAACAGATTATGGAATATACAGAGAGGAACAAGAATATGGAATGGGTAACTGGAATAAAGAAGGATCTCAGGGAAGTTGGGATAACTGAGAGTGATAGAACACAATTAAGATATAAGGTAGACAAATGGGAAGTCTGTCAGTTAGAAAGGAAAATGAAAACAGGAACCATGGTAGGAGGATGGGAAGAAGGCACATAGGATAAAAATGAAAGAGATGTGGAAGATTAAAAAGGTTCAAAAGTAGTAAATGCTTTGAGGCTCATTCGCAAAAAAATTATTATTAAAAAAAAACTGAATGTGTTAAATTATTTCCACGTGTATCCTCTTATTTCTGAATATACGAGTATGTATCATATGCTTTATATCTTTGGTATTGCAAAATTTTGTCGGATCGAACCCCAACAGTTATAAAAGGAAATACAACTAATTTAATTGTTTTTATAGTGAAAGCATTAACATTTCTTTCATGTTATAAAAAATAACAGCTATATTACTCACAACAATGATTTATTTCGTACTTATAGTGTAATTTTGAATGGAAAACCAGAGTATTGAGGTTGGCGGGTTGCGACGACTTGGACAACAGAAGCCTTATATATATTATAATCTCGATCACATTGATCTGCTATCAATATTTAGAAATAGTTAGTTCTGGAATTCGTTGGAGTAGCTCCATCTTTAATTATTTGGGGGTAATTTTGTAGATTTAAAAATTGAATAAATTTTTTTTTGTAACCTAAAAATACGTTTGTAACCTAGCTGCCACCCTGATTCTTTTAACTCTTGCAATCTTAAGTATTTTTCGTTTTCATTGATGTGCTTTTGATGTATTTATGCAATTAATGTTATGTATATATATAAATACACATAAATAAGCAATATTATATCCTAAATGCATGCCAACTATTATATCCAATATGTGACCTGTTTAATCTTTCATTTATTTACTTCTACGTCTATAAAGAATTTTAGAGAGTTTAGGATATATATATATATATATATATATATATATATATATATATATATATATATATATATATATATATAGTGTGGACAGTAAGTATGAATTACGTATCTTTTATTAGGTTATTTTGGAGTTTTAATTAATACTCAATTCTAGTTTATTTGTTTCTACAATTTATTTTATACTATTATTTTTTTTATTTCATGAGTAGAGATGGTTTTTTTTTAATTTTCTTTATATTTTATTAATTTATTCTATTTTATTTTATTTTTTTTTACATTTTTTGTAAATATTGTATGAATGAATTCTTGTTAGCCATATTGCTCACTGCCCTTGAGTGAGGCAGCTTCTAATTATTAAATGTGAACATAATATTTTACATATTTCTTGTGAAGCCTATATTATAAATCCTAATATAATATAATAGTTTTAATCAGTAGAATTAACTGAAAACTTGTTGATTTCTGTAAATTCAACTTATTTCTTGAAAATCAAATTAAAATTTCTAATTTAATTTAAATTTAATTAACAATTCCTCAAATAATATCCAGCTAGATTCATTTGATCAAAGGCAATAGGGAAACCTATTAAGCTTCGCTGTCTTTTTTATTTCCGCTCCTCTTCAAGATGGCAGGGCGCTGCTAATGCAATCCAAGATACTGATTTCCCAGTCGGATGAGGATGAAATGAATGCAAATTAAATTGAAATTGAATTACTTATATTTCTTTGTGTAATTGGACAATTTTTCGAGAGCAATGGTTTCTAATATTATTTTTACAATCAAAATTATTTTTTTTTAGAATCCTATAATAAAAGCTGCGTATAATTTAGTTTCATCGTCATTTGTACATGTTAATTTCATTGATCCCTTTTAAACAGATCCGCTGTCGACGACTCCAACTGGATAGACGTTTATCCATATACAAGACTAAAACGACTAAAAACTGCTCGGCGTTTTCGACTTCTTCAACATTTACTAAATACCGATTGATTACAAAAGCCTCATTCACACGACGTTCCCTAAAAATATTGGAATTGAGAACTGGGGCTCCTTTGAATCATATGAAATTCATCTTTTATCCAATCGTTACAATCCTAAATCCTTCGAAAAATCCTAAATGCACCTTACTTTGTTACAAATAAATTTATCCATATAGACCTTAATGTTCCATATGTTGCTGATTTAGCCCAAACCAGATACCTATCCTTTCATAGTAAGCTCCATAAACACTCAAATCCATTAGTTTCTAACTTGCTTCCCACTCAATTCCTGATAATCCTCCGAAGCATCTGAAAAGAAGATGGTCTGCTGATGTCCTAGTGTAGAAATTTTTTGTTAATTTTTTTTAGAATTAATTTTGCCTCCTTGGGTGAGTATTAACACGCTTGATTTCTTGTCATCCTTTTTTTTTCTTTCTTTTTTTTTAATTGTTAGTTATAATTTATATAAAGAAGTGCTGATGTTTTGAAATGTTTTTAGAGCTGATTATGATTGTTTAGTATTTGAAATTAGTCATCAAATTAAAAATTTCTAAAGAAGTGCCAAAAAAAACCTAGAAAAAAAAACAAAACTTTTAAAATAATATCAATGTCTGAAATATATTCATTGTTTTATTCACAATACTTTAATAAAATTCAATTCATCTGTTCTACCGTTACTGACTACTTCAACATTTACTAGACAAACGTGCAAACCTCCCAATTCATTACAAAAGACTTATTTCATAACTGTGATTAGACCAATTTGGACGTAAGGAGTTAAGCTTTAGGGCTCCACTAAACTACCCAATTCATCTCGTATCCAATCCTTACAATCCAAAATCCTTCGAAAAATCTACAATGCTCCTTACATTGTCTCAAACAAACTTATCCACAAAGATCTTAATGCCATATGTTACTGATTTAGCCCAAACCAGATACCTATCCTTTCATAGTGAAATTCCATAACCATTCTAATCCACTAGTCGCTCAACTTGCTTCCTATTCATTTTCCGACAACCCTCCGAGGCGTCTGAAAAGATGATGGCCTCGTGCGTGACCTTCTCAAACAGAACTTTTATTAAAGTGCTGTCAGTGGATAGCTGCTTCACAAGCAATTGACGTCATTATTAATGTTATTATCATATTTATTAGATACATTATTTTTGTATACAACTGTAAAATTCAATAAATAGATAAATTATAACTTAGTAGTCCCATAACTTTGGAATGCTAAATGAACTTGTCCCGAACCAGATAACTATTCTTTCAAACCCTGTTCCATAATCTCTTAATCAAATTGTTTCTCAACCATCCATTCGTTTCCAGCCATGTTAATTAGAATATATGGAATTAAAAAAAAAAAATGTTTTTGTTTATTCTGAAATTTCTATCTGACATAACACACTATAATATAATATACCATATAATTCTATGCGTATTATTAAACATTTTTATTAGGTATTTAAAAATTGTGTGTGAAGTTGTAATTTTATTAATATGAAGCTAGTTAAAGTCAATTGAAATTAAATTGTATTTTGCTTTCAATTTACGAAGAAGGAGGTTGTTTTTTGAAAATTTAATTTCAGTGGCACAACTCCTTATTTATTTTGATTTTTCATCTATATGTTTCGGGATTCTATTTCTATCTTCAGGTTTCTAAAACTGTTACACACTATATAAATATCACTTAATTAATCAAACAAATTTACATTATAATCGATAATTTACCTGTATTCTTTGATTTTCACACATTTTCATTAAAATAAAAGGCAGTATACCAATTTAAGTCCACTGTAAAATGTCCTTACAATTAAAAATTAAATAAATAAAAGAATAAAATAAAATTTAAAAGAATAAATTATAAAATGAATATTATTAACAAGACATTACGTAAGAAATAGAAATTGTTAATAGGTTAAAAAAAATAATCATTGATATAAATAATTCTTGGTTGGCAACGTGTGAAACCATAATGGTAAACAATAGTTGGACATTGTACAGTGGACTTAAAGTTATATCAATTTAAAACTGTACAAAATATATAGATCAAGTAAATTTGTTACTATTACAATAGCATGTCAAAACTTGAAAAGAACTACTCATCAGTAGCAATTGAAAAAATTGCAACTTCAAAAACACATTTTTTAAATAATAATAATGTTTAATAATGTACATTGTGTTATATGGTAGTATTTTATTATGTGTTATGTTGGATATGAATTTTCAGAATAAACAAAAATTCATTTTTTTTAATCTATATATCCTAATTAACATTGCTGGAAACGAATGGATAGAACGATGAGAAACAGTTGATTAAGAGATTATGGAACAAACATGAATAGGGTTTGAAAGAATAGTTATCTGGTTTGGGACAAGTTCATGTAGCATTCTAAAGTTATGGGACTACTAGTTATAATTTATCTATTTATTGAATTTTACAAAAATAATGTATCTAATAAATATGATAATAACATTAATAATGACGTCAATTGCTTGGGAAGCAGCTATCCACAGGTAGCACTTTAATAAAAGTTCTGTTTGAGATGGTCACGAGGCCATCATCTTTCAGACGCCTCGGAGGGTTGTCAATAAATGGGAAGCAAGTTGAGAGACTAGCGGATTAGAATCGTTATTGAGCTTACTATGAAAGGATAGGCATCTGGTATGGGCTAACTCAGCAACATATGGAAGATTAAGGTCTTTGTGGATACGTTTATTTGTGACAAAGTAAAGAGCATTTAGGATTTTTCGAAGGATTTTGGATTGTAAGGATTGGATACGAGATGAATTGGGTAGTTGGGTAGTTGAAGTGGAGCCCCAAAGCTTAACTCCTTACGTCCAATTAGGTCTAATCACAGTTATGAAATAAGTCTTTTGTAATGCATTGGGAGGTTTGAACGTTTGTCTCGTAAATGTTGAAGTAGTCTGTAACGGTAGAACAGATGAATTGAATTTGATTAAAGTATTGTGAATAAAACAATGAATGGGTAGAACGATGAGAAACAGTTGGGTTGAGATTATGGAACAAAAATGAATAGCTTTTGAAAGAGTAGTTATCTAGTTAAGGATAAGTTGATGTAGTATTCTAAAGTCATCGGACTTAGTTTTAATTTATCTATTTATTGAAGTTCACAATTATATACAAACATAATATATCTAATAAATGTGATAATAACATTCATAATGACGCCAATCGCTTGTAAAGCAACTATCCACTGGTAGCACTATAATGAAAGTTCTGTATGAGAAGATCACGAGGTCATCATCTTTTCAGATGCCTCGGAGGATTATCGGGAATGGTGTGGAAAGCAAGTTGAGAAACTAAAGGATTTGAGTGGTTATGGAGCTTACTATGGATAAGTTTATTGGTGACAAAGTAAGGAGCATTGAGGATGTTTCGAAGGAACAGAAGACATAAAGTGGTAGCTAGTGGCTTTAGTAGTAAATAGTGGCTTTTATATTAATGACAATGTGTAAAAATCATAGAAACGAGGTAAATTATTGATGAAAAGTTAAATTTAAACATGTAGAAGAATAATCACAATAATATATATGTGTATATATATATATACTATTACACAAGAACTATATAAGAGAGAAGGGCAGGAATGGAGCCGTGTTCAGAGGAAGATTGACCAAACATGTCCGAGGAAATGGACTATTAAATGAAGTAATCTCCAGGCTATGAAGTGTCCTTAGTATCTTGACTTTGTTCTAATTTAAGTGAAAGTCCAAGTGTACCACTCCCAGTATTTATCTATCTAATTACATAATATGTTGTTTGTTTTTACATATACAACATCACGTTGGGTTGCTTAAAATCAAGATTAGATAAATAAAATTCTCAGCAATGGTCTGGGAGTTGATCAACAATCTCCACGGGCTATTTCCTTAAATTCACTTTTGAACAGACTACACTAAAACGGAAAAGGGATCTCTCATCTTTTTATGAGAAAGCTAAGGAAATGATTAATAACGGCGGGGGTGAAAAAGTTTTGGTGAGCGAGGAGTTCCTTGTTTGTCTTTTCTGCTGCCTCTTCTTTTCCTTACCTTTTCCAAAATTCATGATTTTAATTACTTTAATTTAAGGCATGACGTTTGGGTACAATGTTTAGATTTTTTCTTTTTGGTCTATTTTAAAACAAGGATTTGACAATAAACTTTATAACATTAGATGCAAAAGCATTCATTTTTAATTGGAAAAAATATGAGTTACTTTTAGGGCTGCAGATAACAAATATAATAGTTTGAAAATTCCTGTAAAATATTAGAAAATCTCAATCTCGCCCAAGTAAATAGTTCATTGGGCACGTTCTCGGTTTTTCACTTGAAACTAAATCATTCAATGGGAAGATCGCAGAAGAATAAGAATCATTCCAGCAATATTGAAAAATTTAAATTGATAAAAGCTCAGTGAAAAAGACCTTTCAGACAGCTGACTGTAGAACAGATTTTTTTTTTTTTTATCAATTTATTGAAATTTAGGATTGTACAAATATATACATCAAGTAAATGTGTTGATAACAATTACAATAACATGTCAAAACTTGAAAAGAACAACTCATCATTAGCACTTCAATAAATATTCTACACTAGACGATCTCTAGGCCATCTTCTTTTCAGACGCCTCGGAGGATTATCGGGAATTGAGTGGGAAGCAAGTTGATAAACTAATGGATTTGAGTGGTTATGGAGCTTACTATGAAAGATATCTGGTTTGGGCTAAATCATCTGCATATGGAAAATTGAGGTCTTTATGGATAAGTTTATTTGTGACAAAGTAAGGGGCATTTAGGATTTTTCGAAGGATTTTGGATTGTAAGGATTGGATACAAGATGAATTGGGTAGTTTAGTGGAGCCCCAAAACTCAACTCCGTACGTCGAAATAGGTCTAGGCAGAGTCATGTAAATAAGTCTTTTGTAATTAATTGGTAGCTTTCAACGTTTGTCTAGAAAATGTTGAAGTAGCCTGTAGCGGTGGAACAGATGAATTGAAAATTATTAAAACATTGTGAATAAAACAATAAAAATATTTCGGACATTGATATTGTGTTTAATGTTTTGTTTTTTTCTGAGTTTTTTTTTTATGCTTCTATAGAATTTTTAATTTGATGATTAATTTCGAATACTAAACAATCATCATCAGCTCTAAATATATATACACATTTCAAAACATCAACACATCCTTAAATAGATTATAGACAACAATTTAAAAAAAAAAAAAAAAAAAAAAAGAAGTATGACAAGAATTCAAACATGTTAATGCTCAGCCAAGGAGACAAAATGAACAGGACTTCTGAAAGATATCAGGTCCTGGAGCGGACTGAATGTTAAGAGACGACTAGGGTAAGGTGGATTGTTCTTTCGGTTTTCCCTACGGCTGGTTTGTTTTTTTCCAATAGGATTCGAACCCACGACCTTTTAGAAGCGAGTTTTTGTATAGTTTATCCATATTGAATGCGTGATTTAAGCCTAATTTTCTTAATTCCTTTTCTACTTTGGTGTATATTTGGCCGTAATATGGGATCAAAATATATTTCTTCGGGAAAGGTTTTTCCTCTGGGAGTGTCAGGTATTTGTTATTATTATTTATTTATTTATTTTTATTTTTTTTTATTTTTTGGTTTGTAACTCATCCCATTAATTCTTTAGCTTACCTTATTTTATAATTACCTTATTTATCTGGCTCCATGGTTTCGTTTGGAGAAGAATTAATTATTTAAAATTAACCATAATTAATTAATTATTCAAAAATTATTTATAATTTGTCAGATAAGTAGGTTTAGACTGGCATTCCTTTAGATTAATGCTGGTCCGGACGCGACAGTGCAGGCATAGCAAATACTTACTTCATAGCTTCGTTAGGAATAGTTAGAAGGTAAACATACTTAAAGCCCCCGCCTCTGTTTGGGAGGTAGAGAGAAGGAGAATTTTTGGGATTTTCGATTATATCTCGAAAAAGGATATTATATCTACCAATCAAAATTAAAGCTAATTAAATTTTCTTTAACAGCGATTCGATGCATATTTGTCGAACCTACACCGGTTTCCTCGATATACGTTATTGAAAATCGATAATTTTCGAGAAAAAAATAATTTTTATCCCACTTTTTGTCAAATATTTGCTTTTAATGCCATCCACGATCGATTCTCAGAATAAATGTGTGAATCAATGTTGCAGAGCATTAAATTTACTTTAATTCCATATATACATTTTGGGCACTTGAAGCAAATTTTTGACAAAAATTAAATTAGGGTAAACATTTTTCCCCCCGAAAATTATCCATTTTTAATACTGCATATTTCGAAAACCGTTGAAAGTTTGAGAAATGTGTATAGAAACAACTTGATAGGAAATTTAATTAGTTTTGGTTTTGGTTTGTTGCACATTTTTCTAGAGTCTACCATTTTCGAGATATAATCGAGCCAAAAATGGGATATTCTCCCCACCCCTCCACCGTAAGCTCACCCTCATACTTTTTATACGTTTACCTTTTAACTATTCCTAAGCTATGAAGTTATCGCATATTTCATCGCACTTCTCCGCGAAAACAAGATTGTTGGTACTTTTTTGGCTATAACCCCGAAACTAATTATTTGATCCAAAATTTCTTTTTTCCATCTGAAAGCTGGTTAAATCTAATATAATAAGCTCCAAAACTATTTTTCCGATCTGAAATTTTTTTTTCAATTAAAATTTGGTTAAATTTACTGTTCTGTATATGCAATTTTGGATTAAGTTCCGTAATACACCCAAGCCAGCACGCTAAATATGTATGTTCTGGCAAAATATGACGATTTTTACATTTTCAGCTGGCTTGGGTTAACTTAACGGGACTAAATCAACTCCCCAGCGACGAGGTATTTTATTATATTTACCTGTTATCTATTTCTAAGAATGCTATGAAATAAAAAATTATCACATATTTCATGTATTCTACACCCCTTGTTTCAGCACTCATTGATTAGACTAAACGTGCTTCCTTTAAAAGTTACATTGTAACCTTATTTTCCATTTTTATCTTTTACTAGCTGCCCGGTAGACGTTGTTCTGCCCTATTTTCTATAAAACAACACATCACTGATTTTTTATGTTATTAGATTCATTTTTATTTATATAGATAAGAACCTTCCTTGTGCCTTAACAAAAACTTTATGAAAAGAACCAAACGAATTGGTCGAGCCGTTCTCGAGTTTTACGCTTAGCAACACATTTGGCGATTCATTTTTATTTATATAGATAAGAACCTTCCTTGTGCCTTAACAAAAACCTTATGAAAAGAACTAACCGAATTGGTCGAGCCGTTCTCGAGTTTTTCGCTTAGCAACACATTTGGCGATTCATTTTTATTTATATAGATAAGATTCCTTTATTTTATCTCCGCAGTTTCCTTCCTTCAACGTACTTCCTAATTATCCGTTCCTATCTCAGTGATAGAGTTTTCCAAGTAAACCATAAATTTTCCTATTCTTCCAGAAATAGGTGTCTAAAATGGAGAATCAAAATAAACCCAAACAAATCTCACCAAATAACCTTTACACTTCGTCGTAAACCTACGACTTCCTGTCCTACATTATCCTTCAATGATATTCCACTAATTCCTGTTGAACAGATCCGCTACCTAGGACTCCACTTGGACAAACGTCTTACTTGGAATCCACATACAAGACTAAAGCGACAAGAAACTGCTCGTCGTTACAGACTACTTCAACATTTACTAGACAAACGATCAAACCTCCCAATTCATTACAAAAGTTTACATGACAAAAACGTTTCATTACAAAAATTTACTTGACTGTTATTAGACCTATTTGGACGTACGGAGTTGAGCTTTGGGGCTCTACTAAACCATCCAATTCATCTCGTATCCAATCCTTACAATCCAAAATCCTTCGAAAAATCATAAATGCCCCTTACTTTGTCACCAATAAGCTTATCCATAAAGACCTTAATGTTCCACATGTTGCTGAGTAAGCCCAAACCAGATACCTATCCTTTCATAGTAAGCTCCATAACCACTCAAATCCACTAGTTTCTCAACTTGCTTCCCACTCCATTCCCGATAATCCTCCGAGGCATCTAAAAAGAAGATGGCCTAGAGATCTTCTAGTGTAGAATTTTATTGAAGTGCTACTGATGAGTAATTCTTTTTAAGTCATTACATGCCATTTTAATCGTTATCAGCTCATTTACTTGATGTACATATTTGTACAGTTGTAAAGTTCAATAAATTGATATATGTAAAAATCTTTTATCTTTTGCTTATTGTCAGTCAATTTCTATCTTGCTCAACATGTTATTATCGGCCAGAGCTGCCACGGATGATAACAGACCAATATGGAAGATATATAATATTATATAACCTACACCGAGGAGAAATATAATATATATCATAGTATATATATGTACACATGAAAGTTGAGCCTTCTCTAAAACCTGAGCAAACAGGGATATCGACAGGGTTTGTGATGGCGCTCTGGGTAGCCTAGGGCGGGGGAACTGTGGTGGTGGCCACGTGGGGTGATGCTGTCACCATGGCAACCTCTCTCTATCGATCCCCCACCCCCCAGCCCTAACCTAATTCATCTCGCCCTTTCTTCTCAGGGGCAAGGTTTGATGTTTTTCTCTTCGTCTGCCAGGGAGGTAGAGAAAGAGAGACAGAGAGAAAGAGAGAGATAGAGAGAGAGAGAGAGAATGAGAGAGAGGGGTGTAGAGGTATTGCGAAGTTATTATTTCATCTTCATAATTCATTACAGTGGGATGCTCCTTATTTTACGAAAAGAATATGGTTCTCAACTTGATACGAATAAAAATAGAAACAAAGGTTTGATAATAAACATTGTTGAAAAATATTACATACTACGCAATACTTCCAACCAGCATTTGAAATCAATAATTATTTTTTTCCAACAAATCATATAATAATTATTATATTTTATCTTTAATTTACAAATCATTCCTGATTTATAAATAAAAATTTCAGTTGAGTTTTGGTGTTTATCTATTTGATTAAAAATTATGATCACTCACTGAGTGATACAGTATTGCATAAATAATAATGATTAAATTGCGATAAAAAAAATGTTGATCAGAAAATAAAAATCACCTTTTACACACTAATTGATTAATATGTTTGTATACAATATTATTTTTTTTATTATTTCCATGATATTATCATGGAGAAAATTCAACCTTCTGATTTAGAACGGAATTACTCAAAAATTATTATTATTGTTCAAAAATATTGATCAGAATTTGATTTTTATTACTTTTGATCAAAAATAAAAATCGATCTTAATAAAAATCATCAAATGATTTTAAAAATTCCAGATAAAAATCTTGATCGGATTTGATTTTTATTATTATTTTTTTTAATCATCGATTTCAAACCCTGCTTCCAACATATTTGTTCTTCAAATACTTAAAAGAGTCCCCCAACGAAACAGGAAGTTTTCTCGATGTAGGTCAAGCATTTGATAGACTTTGGTAAGATTGAGTTGTTCCTAAATTAAGGCATTTTATTGGGTACGGAGTTATTATGAAAGTCTAATTGTCATGTTCGGATTAAATCAGGAATTAAGTTCGAACCACTGAGCATCATGCAAACACCGATTTGAAGATGGGATTGATTAACTAATTGCCACTTCTATTTGGATTATTTTATTAGAAAACTAGTTTCCAATGCTAAACATTCATCTTCAGTTCTAAAACATACAAAATTTTCAACACATCAGTACTATGTTACATGGATTATATACAGTAAAGTTTTCAAAAATGTAAGACAAGAATTCAAACACTAGTACTCACTTCAGGAGATCTAAGAGATGTCTGAAATATAGCCATGGAAAGGGGGAGGGGGCAGGTAGGTGAAATTTAAGTACATCAAGCAAATGAGCTGATCATGATTACAATGACATGTAAAAACTTGAAAAGAACTACTCATCAGTAGCACTTCAATAAAATTCTACACTAGAAGATCTCTAGCCCATCTTCTTTTCAGACGCATCGGAGGATTATCGGGAATGGAGTGGGAAGCAAGTTGAGAAACTAATGGATTTGAGTGGTACTATGAAAGGATGTATAAGTTTATTGGTGACAAAGTAAGGCACATTTAGGATTTTTCGAAGGATTTTGGATTGTAAGGATTGGATACGAGATGAATTGGATGATTTTGTAGAGCCCTAAAGCTCAACTCCGTACGTCCAAATAGGTTTAATCACAGTCATGTAAATAAGTCTTTTGTAATGAATTGGGAGCTTTGATCGTTTGACTAGTAAATGTTGAAGTAGTCTGTAACGACGAGCAGTTTCTTGTCGCTTTAGTCTTAAGGTATTTTTCAAAAAACATTTTTGAAAACTTTAGTGTATATAATCCGTGTAACATAGTACAAATGTGCTGAAAGTGTTGTATGTTTTAGAACTGAAGATGAATGTTTAGCATTTGAAACTAGTATTCTAATAAAATAATTCCAATAGAAGTGGCAATTAATTCATCAATCCTAATTGTTTTGATCTTTCTATACCATCATGGTGTACCTCAACTGATTTGAAGTATTTTTAATTTTAAAAAAAAAATTCTGATTTGAAAAGTTTAAAGTAAAAAAAAAATATTATACAGAGCGTTATAGATAATATATTCAAAATGCTGGCTTTTTATAAAACAGAAACAAAACGTAACATATTTAATATAGGGCAGATATTTTTTTATTAGAAATAGAATTTTTTTTGTCGATTCTATCTTAAAATAACTTCAATGAACAAATCGTAGTTGCGCCTTAACTATTCTTTATAAGCTAATCAAGTTTTGGCGAAATAATAATAGGGCTTAATAACCTTCATAAGATATCTTCCTTGAATTAACTCTGTGTTATGAAATCTTGGATTCCTGTTTATTATTTATAACTCATCAAATTAAATAAGTTCAGAAAAGTCATTTTAAATAAACTTTATCAATAATAAACAGTGTTTTGTTTAATTAATACATTTGAAGCAATGACTAACAATAGTTTCTTTTAACAAACAAAATACTAGCGTTTTTGATGACGACAGAGATGAGTACTCTAACTTATCCCTCCGAAAAACGTCCGATGACTCAGGGCTAATCCAATAGTGCAAACCATCAGGGAGTCAATCCTTGTGAGAGATTGCCTTTAGCTATACCATGAGGAAATGGACGAGGGAGGGGAAGATCGAAAAAAAATAAATAAAATTTTTTAAAATTATTTATTGATAGTTATGGCTGTATACAATATATAATAGGGCGTATCAAAAAAAAAAAAAAAAAAAAAAAAAAAAATGACCGTTTTATCAAATTTCAGAGTTTAAAAGACTAAATATCTTAATGCTATTTATTATTTACCAATACTTAATAATCCCTTTAGAGCATTCTCTAAGCTTGTTTACTAACACTGGACTCCTTAAAAAAGAGCCTCAGTTCAGTTATTTATTTTATAGAAGAAAATGACAGTGCTCTACGAAATTCTCGTAATTTCAAGACATTACTGGAAAACAATTCCACAGCCGCTGATGCAACTGGTGAAGTTATTAAATACGAAGGGGAAGGTGTCCTTGAAGAGCGCACCGCAGGGCGTTGGTTTGAAAAATTTAGAAGTGGATACGACGTTGGAAAAGAAGAAGGGTTCCGGGCGGCCATTAATGGATATTGATGAGGTTCTAAAGGAAGCTGTAGAGTCAAATCCGTCCACAAGTACTTGCGAACTTGCCAGGGAGTGTGGTGTGTCGAAAGATACTGTTAGTCGCCATCTTCTCTCCATGGGGAAGGTGAAAAAGACCTGTGGACTGGTCCCTCACGAACTTACACCTCAACAATCAGCAGTCGAACCAAAGAAAAGTTTACAGAACTTCATGGGTTTGAACTCCAGCCATATCCACCATATAGTCCAGACCTCGCACCTTCGGATTACTAATTGTTTCGATCCATGGCCCATTTTCATCAAGGGAAAAAATTTGAAAATTTTGCGGGTTGAAAATGCTGTCCAAGAGTTCTTTGACAGCCCATCCCAAGGAATAGTATCAGCGTGGCATCGAGCAATTGGCTAGCAGATGGGTAATGACGGTAGATAACAATGGACTATACTTTGAGTATTAATTGTATTTTATATCAAATAAATAATAATACAAATATTTGTTTAAGAAACGGTCATTTTTTTTTATACACCCCATTACATCAAGTAAATGTGTGGAATAGTATTACAATGACAAGTTAATAACTTGTTTTTTTTAATTAAAAAAATAACTTAACCATAGAAAAATTGAGAGAATGTATCAGGCTATCAATGTAAGTAGCAAAATGCATTCCCCAATTTCCAAGAACATTCAAAATAAGAATACTGCAAAAAATGTACACTTAGATCACATGAGCACATTCCTTGTTCTATTAAACTTGAGGCATATGAATGATAGATGAGTAAAAGCCCCAAAGTGACAAATGTTATCGATAAGAAATTATTAAGAGATTCCACTCAGCAAGTCCATATGGTATTATTCCGTAGGTTATTAATATCGATTTTTGTAGCTAGGGACACTGGTTTATTAAAGCAGTATCTCAAATTATTAACCATTTGTCATGCGCAATAAAATCTTTAGATGTGAATGTGAATATCTCATGAACAAACTGTTAACGAGAATGTTTTGATAGGAATATCAGTTTCCTTGAGGAAGTTCCTTTACTCATAATTAAGGCACTTCTGTCCAATAACTAATATATTGAAGAGTATGTTTATGTTTTATTAAATATACTATATGCAATATATGTATATATATTTCATGTGCCCTGGTTATATTATATGGGAAAGAAAACGCCTAAAAAAATAATTTTTAGGAAAAAAACCAAACCGACTTCATGATTAAACCTATATAATCAAACTTGAACTAAAAAATAAAAAATAATATTTTAATTGTTTCGAAAAAAAAAAAAAAACCATTAAATAACAATCAACGAAATTATCGATACTTATATACCTATTCACAATTTATGATCAGTTATTTTTAGAGTCGGTGCCAGCCAAGAAGGGCAGTTTAATCTTGCCTTAGCAATAAACTTTCGAATGGCAGGAGACAGTGGTGTGGCGGTGATGAAACAGTGGGAGCATCTTTACAATTACCATTTCTTTTCAAATTATGTTTTTTTTTTTTGTTTTTTTTTGGTTGGCACTGACTCCAAAAATAACTGATCATAAATTGTGAATAAGTATATAAGTATCGATAATTTCGTTGATTGTCATTTAATGGTTTTTGTTTCGAAACAAATAAAATATTATTTTTTATTTTTTAGTTTAAGTTTGATTATATAGGTTTAATCATGAAGCCCGGTTTGTTTTTTTCCTAAAAATTATTTTTATTTTTTACTTTTTAGTGGTGAGTGTATTTTTGTTTATACAGTCAATTCTCGATCTTCAAGCTACCCTGAAAAATAGTTCGACTTACTGAACAAAGAATTATCGAGTTTATCATTCCACTTATCTGCATGTAAATAAGAAAATTGAACACAAAATTGTAGTTGAATTCATTACGTAAATTTTCATTAATGGGAAAGTTGTTTGTACATAAATATAAAATCATTGATACAGAAAATTAAATACCCGGTACCAATTTATCATATAACTTTCAACTGAACTGCACTTTTTTTTCTGAGGGTGCCTATAGGTAGACTTACCGCCTTCCACCAGTGGCGATCTTTTTTTTTTATTCTTTAAGATGGTTGAAAGAGAACTACGCGGAATTCGGAATTCACTAGCAACAAACGCCCAACTTCTTTCTCATTTCCCCACTTTGCAAATCAATTTCAACTTTTCGTTAATTGAAAGAATTTACAATAGCCACTTTAAAATTATTCACTCGAGTGAATAACTAATAATAAGTGACTGATGTAACTATGAACTGGAAAGATAAACAATGACGGGAAACCGGAATATAAATTACACATGAAATACTGTTAATTTGAGTTCGAGTTATAGAGGCGATGACTTCTAAAAGTTCGTTTCATAGAGGTGGTCCTAGAAGTTCTTTCTTTTGAACCCTATTTTCAGTTCTACTTATTTTCAACACGATTTTCACGTTCTTTGTCTGAAATCGTTTCATTGAAGTGAGACCGCAGATTTTATTCGACTTTAAGAATTTAAGAATTAAGCTTATCGAAGTACAACACATCGAGAGTTGACTGTATGTGTAAATTATTTTTGTTAATAATTTAGATTTAGTTACCATGGAGATTTTAGATAATCATAATCATGAATATGTTTAAAATGTAAGGTTATATAACAGTGATTTTTATTAACTGTTTTTTTTGATTTTCTTAAAAAGTGCTGCGTTGATTTCAAAATATTTTTTATGGGACTACCTCTGAAGTATGCCCCACCGGCCAAAAAAAGAATCATCAAAATTGATTAAGAATTGACGGAGGTTGTCAACTCATCTGTTTTTTTTTTTTTTTTTTTTTTTTTTTTTGTATGTTACGCGATTACTCCGTCAATTCTGAATCAATTATGATGATTATTTTTTAGATCGGTAGGGCATACTTTAGAGATGGTCCCATAAAAAATATTTTGAAATCAACGCAGCACTTTTTAAGATAAATCAAAAAAACAGTTAATAAGTGATTTTGTTAACTGTTTTTTTTTATTTTTCTTAAAAAGTGCTACGTTGATTTAAAAATATTTTTTATGGGACCCCCTCTGAAGTATTTCCTATCGATCTAAAAAAGAATCATCAAAATTGATTCAGAATTGATGGAGTAATCGCGTAACATACACACACACAAAAAAAAAAAAAAAAATACAGACGAGTTGAGAACCTCCTCTTTTTTGAAGTCGGTTGAAAAGAGTTTATAGGTAGAATATGATCAAATAGAAAAATTATAAATTTACTTAACATAATAATTTCCTACAGCATATTTTCCACTAAATTTAATTCTGAGTACACTTGTTGATAGGGGCTATATTTGTTACAGTGTACTTGAATTAATTGATGAAAAATTACTGTTTATTAAAAAAAAAGTATTGGCTATTAATATAAATAATACAAACATAAAACTACTTTGTTAGAGTAAAAGGCAAACCCTCAAAAAACAATAACAAAATAAAGAGTAAAATAAAACAATATTGAAAACTTTTTACAACATAGAAAAATATTAAGTATATCAATTTACAAGTAGAAATACACTTCTAACAACCAATATGATTATAATAATATACAATAATAAACATAATAATAATAAAGTAAACAAAGATTAAACACTGTATTTTTCTGTTACTATCAAACATATATGTGTGTGTGTGTGTGTGTGTGTGTGTGTGTGTGTGTGTGTGTGTGTGTGTGTGTGTGTGTGTGTGTGTGTGTGTGTGCGTGCGTAAATAAACAGTAATAACATAGAGATTTCCAGTGTACTTACATATTTAAGATCCCAGAAATACAGCTTAATTTTTGCTATTGATTGGTTTAATATTTATCAAGGACTTCCTGCTCTTATATGAAATATCCAAACTGTGGATGTCATTGAATCAATATAGAATATCAAGGATCATGGTATAAATATAGATGTATGTCAAATATAACTCTCGATTATCCGTTGTTAGATTAACCGTTCAGGGATTAGCTACGATCTATACAAAAAAAATAATAAATTTTTCTTTAAACTTTGTACTATATAAACACATATCGCCTGTAGAGAATCAGAATCAACCAAACGACTATGGGATGATTCCTGTTTTCGGCGCACAATCCTTGAGTGAGAAGCGCAGTATGCACCATGTGAGAGGGAAACATTATAACCACATGACATCGGTGTTATGTCTAAGAAATAGGAGGATGGAAAGGAAAAATGAAAAAAAAAAAAAAAAAAATTGGATTAAACCGGAAGCTGTTTTCCTCTTGATTTAGTTTGAAGTTTTGCAAATGTTGGAACGCTGATTTTAAAATTTCGGATGCCACTATGATAATCAGCTGGCTATAAATAAAATTATTTTTGTATTATCAATAGGCTTTATCGCCCTCGATTTCTATATTACTAAAGTATAGACCTCCAGCCAAAAGACATTTAAAAAAACATCCTAAAACATAAAAACGAACAAAATATTATATGGATTATTTTTTTTTTTGTGCGGGGGAGGGCTTAACGTCCTTATGTACTCCAACTAGGGCAGGAAGGGCGGGTTATCCTGCAGGTTACCTTATCTATTGTAGTGTAGGCTGGGAAAGGTTGGGTCAAGATTTATTCGTGGGATTCGAACCCACGACCTTCTGGTTAAGAGTGCGCTGAGACCCATGCCCCAACTCACTCGGCCAGCGAGCCCCCATGAATTAATTTTAAATCAAGTTTTATAATTACATCTAAATCAATTCAGCTTATAAAAATTTACCTCCCCGGTAGGGAATGCAACCCCGGTCTCCCTCGTGACAGACGGGTATACTTAACACTATACAACCGAGGACTACGCATGTTCAATACAAACTATGTATATACATAGTAAAGATATAATACACATACAAACATAAATAAAAAGCTCAAAACACGCTGCATTCATCGCTATCATTAATTTATTTTTTATAAAGAAATGATTTACACCATTATCAAAGAAAACGGCTTATTTAACTTTTTAGCCGAAGAAGTAATAATTTGAATTTTAATTGACCAATAGAAGAGAGAGAATAGTGATTATAATGATCGGCTAAGAGAAAGAAAGAGAGAGAGAGAGTGCGAGGGGAGGAATAGACTACATACAGGCCGCTCCCCCTGGAGGCGGCTTCATGAATTAGTTAATTCCTCGGGGCCCTAATAGAGATAATGAAGTGTCCTTTTCCGAGTTTCATCAAAATTTCATTAAATCCTGATTTAATGGCACTTCTTTTATGCATTACTTCATGTCATTCTGCTAGAACTTATCCTGATTTCTTCTTCTGATATGGCAATGTAATATACTCACCTCACCATTATAATCTCGCCTTTAGTAAATTATCTTTTGTTTGTATGATTTAAATAATTAGTCCTGTTAGCAATATTGGTGTATCACAAATCAAGGACTCACATATAGTTTAATTTTTAATAAACAAATAAAACGTCTTGGCGAACGCAAAAGTTCGATGCTGACATTCACTGACCACACACCTCTCGCCGTCCAGCCCAGTCAAAACTTGAATACACTACCCCTATACAACCCACCAATCTCACAAAGCACATGGTGCCGTATTTCTGACCTCTATACCCGATCCCACAGCACTTCTGCATTCCAACGCTCCTTTATCTTCCGCTCAACCAACTTCTGAAATTCTTTCTCTCTTCATATCAGACATGCAAAGTCCATTGAAACAATTAAATGCCTCTATTTTCACTACTCATTTTTAACCAAACTGACGCTTGCTATCTACCTACTCTATTGATTATATCATGCTCTTGCATTTCCGCAAGTCCTATCAATAACTAGTTGCTTAGTTTAGATTCCACTTATTGCAACTTATAACATGGAACATGCTTTACCAGTGACCTAGTTGGTCAAAGGCGATACGTTTTTTGGGAAGGCGAAGTTTAATAGTTTGATATTAAGTGAGTAGGAGCAGTTAAGAGCTCACTAAGGCTATAACACTATTTATTTATTAGGAGAAAGGTTCTAATGATTGAGCTCCTTTTGACTCTGTTTCTCCTAATACTATATAAACTTATGAAACCTCTATGTTCAAGTAGGTTCCTTTATGGCACGCTCTCTCTAGCTTAGTGTTGCTCGGATCGAAAATTTGACATTCTTCTTGTCACAAATTGATTGTAGAATATTTTTTGTTGTATAACATTTCTTGCTAGGACCTACCGTTTTGGAGCTGCATTGGTTTGAATAAAAAAAGAAACGTTTGAAGTCCCTATTTTTTTGAGTTTAGGGCCTTTCTTTGATACGCTCTAGCTCTGTTGGTTTTGCTCAGATCGAAACTTTGCCGAGTTCCTTTATTAGAAATTAAATGGAAAATGTTTTTGTCATATAACTACATATGTGTCGTCTAGTTGCAAAACCGGCCATCTCCAAAAACCAAAATTTTTCAGGAGAGCTGATTTTCTGTTACATCACGCCAAAACGAAGTAGGAAGAAAATCTCTTCGGTTTTTAGTGGCACAAGGGTAGTGTGTTTGAAAGCACTTTTTGAAATGGAAGGGGCAAGTGGAGGGGGTGAGTTACTCAATTTTTTATTTTGGATTTGGCCGCTTTTGCAACTCAGTTTGGAGTAGGCCGGTTTTGCAATGAATTAGAACTTAAAGATAACTAAATTTAATGAAAATATTGGGTTTTTTGAGATGCAAATGAACAAAACTTTCTTCAATAAGTGAATATTATTTGAAAAAATTAAACTCTGAAATGTTGTGGTGTAACTCAAACATCTAGATAGAAAAACTGGCGAGAATTATTTTTAAAGTAATAAGTTCCGAAAATAGACGGAGAGAAATGGAAGGCAGAAGTTGAGAAAGCCAGGGGCCACTATATGTTGTCTGTTGTGCTAAAAGAAGAAGAAGAAGAATTTCCGAAAAAAAAGTAATTTAGAAAAATATAAACATTCAGAAACATATACTCTTGCTGTATTATCGTCTTCAACAAGCTTACACATTTCTTTCTCATATTCTTCTTCATCCCTCTCATCTACTTGTCTGCTTCCTCCTTCTTGAGCAGCTGATGCTACGACGTTGCAGTAAAAAATCAAACGATCTGTAGAAAACCTCCCTTTGAACTAGCACCTTATTATTTGGTTTGGTTCTGAAAAATTTTCGTTGGGGTGACTTTGAAGTGCCATAGTGGAGGGGGTTTGAGCAGGGCATTACTGGGACTCTTCCAATCAAGATTTGTGTAGTCTCTTCCTGGCTTGAACACAGTTCCACTTTTCGAGAGAATGCCGAAAAACTCTGAAGGCTGAACGAGACTCGATTTTCTTTAACTTCTTCTCAATTTGGGTAAAAACCCGATCTGGAGGGGTTTGTTTCTTCTCTTTGTCTTTTTCTTGCTAAATTAGCTGGAACTTCTTCTACAAACTTCTCCATAAAGATGGAATGAAAACTGTACGAAACGATAAAGGCATAAACGTTAACTACAGGGAAAACAGGAGCAGACTGATAGTTACCTGATAAGAGGCCTTCTTGAACTGAAACAACAGCGCGGATGTGGAGATGGCCGGTTTTGAAACTCATTCACGGAAGGATTTGGCCGGTTTTGCAGCACACTGTGTTTTTCAAACGCAGGTTTAACAAGGATTTCACGGGTTTTTGCGAGGTTTCTTGTTTTCAATAGATGGAAAATGTATCTTAGGACTCAGAAAACAGAAAAAACATATTTCTCAAAATTGAGGAGTTGGCCGGTTTTGCAACTAGACGACACATATGTTAGCAAGGATCTAACGTTTATGAGCTATATAGCCGAGAGGGCTGTTTCTTTCCTGTATATAACATTTAGCTACTTTTATTATACGTTTGCACTACTTTAAGCTTTATAACATACGAATTTATTTCTTATTTCATTTGTGGAGTGTTCTCTTATTTTCCTCTTTATATCTTTAACACTAATTTTTCAACCAAAATTTCTCGGTAAAAAACAACAATAAGAAAGGAGTGGATATTGAAAAAAAAAACACTTGCAAAGTGTTAAATAGTGTTTCCAAGAACTTCTGACAAAATTCCGAAATTTATAAATAAATAAAATTTATAAATAAATAAAATTTATAAATAAATAAAATTTATAAATTAAATAAATATATAAAGATAGTATTTATGTATATATTATCTTTATTACCTTTTTTTTTTCTTTTTGATATGTCCCTTACCACATGTAATTGTATTTATTTCTTTAGTTATTTGTTACTCTTTAGGGACTTTATCAAATTTTTGAAGTCCTAGGATAAATTATTTTTTCTATTTTATTCTATTCTATTTCCTTTTTTAGAATTAGGTTATAATTAAATCCAACAGTTTTATATGCCTAATTTGACAGTCGTTCTGCTAATACCTGAACTATATTTGCCGGATAAATTTCCGGAATTTAACATTGTCAAACCTTCTCAATATTCCAGTGTGCTTACAATAAATATTTTCGGAAACTTTAAGGCGTTTTTTTTTCTTCTTCTTTTAAGTAAGCGGCAACTCTTTATTTATTCCTTACTACTTTATTAGCAATCATATCAAACGATATTATCTGGTTAATAACTGTATTTTACTTACTCTTTGATTTTAATTCAATATCGTTTATTCCTCTAATCCCTGTTGAACAGATCCGCTACCTGGGACTCCATTTGGACAAATGTCTCAATTGGAATCCACATACAAAAATAAAACGATAAGAAACGGCCCTTCGTTTTAGACTACTCCAACATTTACTAGACAAACGATCAAAGCCCCCAGTTATTAGACCTATATGGAAATACGGAGTTGAGCTTTGGGGCTCCACTAAACCATCCAATTCTTCTCGAATCCAATCCATACAATCCAAAATCCTTAATCCTCCTTACTTTGTCACGAATAAACTTATCCATAAAGATCTCAATGTTCCTTATGTTGCTGATTAAGCCCAAACCAGATACCAATCCTTTCATAGTAAACTGCACTCCCACACGAATCCATTAGTCTCCCAACTCGCTTCTCATTCGATACCTGATAACCCACCGAGGCGTATGAAAAGAAGATGGCTAAGAGACCTTCTAGTTTAGAACTTTTTTTGAAGTGCTACTAGTGAGTAGTTCTTCACAAGTGATTTACATGTCATTATAATCATTTCCTCAAATTTACTTGATGTATATTGATGTACAGTTGTAAATATCAATAAATAGTTTTTTTTTTAAAATATTGTTTATAACTATCTGTTTGAAATTTTTTCTTTTCAACAATTTTACATATAATATTCCTAGGGGGCAATATATCGAGGATAAAGATTATATAAAAATAAAATAATTCAAAAATGAAAAGTAATAAAAAGAATTCCAGTTAGTGATATACAAAACAGCAACCCTCTACTGAGTGGTGCGACATTACTGACCTCTACCAACGGTTTCTATAACTACATCTGGATATCAATCCTACCTAATTTCTCAAATTTATTTAATTTTCTACGTGTTTTATTTTACAAAATAAAACGAAACTAATGGTTAGACTTATATTGTGTATACGAGTTGTTATGAGGTGGTTGAGGTAAAATATTTTTTATTAATTATAAGTACTTAGGAACAGTTCAGTCTCGAAATTATCGTAATTTAATAATAAAAAATAAATATCATTTTATCTTTTCTTTTTTTTACATAGAAAATAATGCTATAATTTTAAATAAATTGTGTCCTTGCAATATTAAATTTCATAATATGTATTACATTAGATTATTTCACAATCTTTTATTTGAAAAAAATATTACACTCTGCTACACTGTCCAGGACTATATTTTAAAGATTCTAATAATCCAAAGTTAACATTAATAAATAATTAAACAAATAAATAATTTAATTAAATAATATATATATCAAATAAGAGAAAATGATCATACAATCATAAAATTTCTGTAAAAAATAAAATACTTTATTTCACACTCGTACGCTTGTGGGCGAGGTTGTTAAAATGTCAAACTTCAGCACTTTCAAAACCTCTACAGCGCTGGTTCGAATTCGGCCAAGGTGACATTTATCTCGTGGAGGATCCTCGGAATAAACCACGACCGTTCTAACCTGGCTATGTTTGGTCACCTGAAGGATAATCCGTCCTTTCTTCCATTATTGGAGTACATGATGAACATATGCGGACTTACTACAGAACGTGTCAAGATAAATTAACTGACTGGAGTTCCTTAACTATGGAAATGGACTAATTTATTTCTTACCCCTCATCAGGGGTTCTCTCAAGATATTTTTCATTGTTAGTATTTCACTTTGATTTATTCGCAATTAGAAAGATTTCTCAAGCAAACAATTAATGCTGATTGGATTTCTCGGCTTAAACCCCGGATATCTGAGATTGTTTCCACTGGCATTAATAAAGAAATGTCAGACTTTTTAGATTCTGTTCTACATAGAGCATAAAACTTTGGAAATTCATGAAACTCAGCAAATTAAAAACATCAACGAATGACTTTCATGGCTCTGAATTTATAGTTCTTCAAATTGGTAGGAATTAATATAATGTGAATGTTGGGAGTGAGAGGTTTGCCAGTGGACTTTCAAAGCAGGTTCATTTTAATTGTTGATTTAAACGTTTTTCTAAGCGATTGATGAATAGTTTATTTAACGCTAAGATTTTATGCAATGGATAATTTAAAAAAAAAAATTGGTAACGATGGTAATGTAGACTAAGATGGCAGTAATCCCATCTTATAGACCTTAATGCCACGAGATAGCGCTGTTATTCTCTTAATGTTGTTTACTTGGCTCTTAACCAATAGTGCCTTGAAGCATTTGGATTAGATTATGTGCTTAATCTTTGTCAATGAAACTACTTTTGTTTTCTTAAACATACAGTTGGGACTCGAACACCCGACGGCTTTGGGAGGCTCAGATAGTCAAATCCTCATTTGATCAAAAGCTCAAAATATTAATGATAATACAAATAATAATTATCCATAATAATGGACAATCGAACGGGCCCGCCGAAAAACGTTTTAAGTGACAAACATAAAATTTTGAGAAATCAGTGAAAGAAAATCACAATCTAAAGTTTTTGTTAGTTTTGTAGGTTAGATTTTATATTCACATATTAATTTGTTATATTTAGATTTATAATAACATAATGGAGATGTGTTATGATTACAATGTTATTCACCGCTGGCCTAGATAGTTAGTCGGTTTTATTGTTTATAGCCGTAAAATCTGTTGGTCATCAACGCCTGTTAGAAAACTCTCTGAATTATAATAGTTATAGAATTATAATTTCATCTCCTTTGCTTGTAATTTCTAACCATAAAAGGAAATGAAAGTTTGGTAAACCTCGTTTCATGGTGCATTTAAATTATCATTATAGTAAACTTTGTTACTGTAAACCTTTCTAGAATTATGAAGATGTAGTTAAAATTTGGTAGAGTTAGATTTATCAGTTTTACCATTGCAAGCTCTGTTGCAAAATGAAGCCACATATCTTTCGATTTTTAAACTGCACAAATATATCGGTATGTCGCAACAAATATTTATAGCTTTTATAGTAACAATTTAATTGAAAATGAGTAAATTAAATCATAAAAATATAGTTCTAAAGGGTGTCCCGAATTTAAATGGCAAAACTTCAGGAACTTATAGGGGACCGAAAAACTAAGACAAAAAGTCCTTTAGAGATTTGCTCGTTTTTGCTTAGTGTTAGAGAAAATCGCAAAAAAAACAAAAAAACAAGTTTTCATTTTAATATATATTTATTTACATTTATATTTAAGTTACGTTATTTTTAATGTAAATATTGCTCTAAATGTTGTCCTCTTGCACCAACGCAAGCATTACATCTAGCACTCACTTGATAAATTGCAGCTAAACATTGCTCTGATGATATTTGGTGCACTGCATCTATGATTCGGTCTCTTAATTGCTCTCTTGAGTTGATTGACACCGAATAAACGTTCTGCTTCAAGGTTCCCTATACGAAGAAATCCATGGGTGTCATATCAGGTGATCTGGGTGGCCAAGGTACTACTCCTCCACGTCCAATCCATCGTTGTGGATAATTTATATCCAGCCAAGCTCGAGCAACTCTGCTATAATGAGCTGGACATCCATCGAGTTGGAACCACATTGCAATCCGCTGCTGTAAGGGAATGTCATCTAAATAATTAGAAAAGTCATTCTCCAAAAAATGTGTAATGTGAAACCATTCAATCTTCAAGGTAAAAAATATGGTCCCACCTGTAATCCGTTCCAAATTCCAAGCCAAACGTTAATAGCAAATTCATGCTGAAACCTATTCTCTCTAATAGCTCTGGGATTTTCAAGAGCCCATACACGATAATTTCTTTGATTAACAATTCCTCCTCTTGTAAAGGTAGCTTCATCGGTCCATATAAATAAATTATCATCGCGAATTTTGTCGAGAAACCTGTTACTGAAATTCAATCTCTTGACATAATCTTGAGGTAATAAATTCTGAACTTTTTGAAGATGGTATGGGTAGCGATTATCACCTTTCAAAGTTCGCCATATTGCTTGCCGCGAATTTGCTAATGCAGCAGATGCTCTTCGGATGCTAGTCTCAGGATTGTTATCGAAGTGGCGTTGGACACAATTTCTTCTCCGATAATCTGCTCTTATTGCTGCCTGGAATTGAAAGCCTTCATTAAGTATTATGAATGACCCAGTCTCTCGTAGTCTATTAAAAGTTGACGAAAAGACTCGTCGATTAGGCACTCTTCTATTTGGAAATCGGCGCGCATACTCCCGCACCGCTTCTAAAGCATTACCGTTACAGAAACCATACACAATAATCATAGCGTATTCAACATTAGAAAATGTATGCGGCATTGTGGCTGATGCTATTCACACAAAAATATTTGAGTAACTGACTGAAGACTGATTTAGGAATTATAATCCTAGAAGGAAGCCAAAATGTAAACAAATAAAAGAATGTATAGGATAACATTAAGTGTTTACATATCTCACTGCCTAGCCTGACGAACTTTGAAAGGTGATAATCGCTACCTGTAACATTTTTGTTTTGTTTCTTTTTTTGAGATTTTCTCTAAAACTAATTAAAAACGAGCTAACCCCTAAAGGACGTTTTGTCTTAGTTTTTCGGTCCCCTATAAGTTCCTGAAGTTTTGCCATCTAAATTCGGGACTGCCAGTATATAACACAGTACCTTTATAGCCTTTCTTGATTTATGCACGCCACCTATCGGTAGATTATCAAACTTCACTGGTATTGAAAATCTGTACACATTATTATTGCTAAACCTTCCTAGAACTTTTCTAGGTTAGTGATCACAAACGAAAAATTTAAATTACATTTTTTTAAAATTTAACTTTTTTTTATAGTATTGGTAAATAAAAGACATAGCTAAATTGTAAGGATGTGGCTAAACTTGGGACATTTCGGCGCTTGTTTCTTCGATTTTAAATATTCCTGGCTATTTTTCAACCGACTTCAAAAAAGAGGAGGTTCTCAACTCGTCTGTATTTTTTTTGTGTATGTTACGCGTTTACTCAGTCAATTCTGAATCAATTTTGATGATTCTTTTTTAGATCGGTAGGACATACTTCAGAGGTGGCCCCATTAAAATTATTTTGAAATCAACGCAGCACTTTTTAAGAAAAATAAAAAAAAACAGTTAATAAAAATCACTATTATATAACTTTCCATTTTAAACATATTTATGATTATGATTATTTAAAATCTCCATGGTAACCAAATCTCCGTCCTAAAGAATACAGAAATATCGCCACTGGTGGAAGGCGTTGTCTACTTTTAGGCACCCTCAGAAAAAAGCTCAATTCAGTTGAAAGGTATATGATAAATTGGTACCAGGTATTTAATTTTCTTTATCAATGATTTTATATGTATGTACAAACAACATACACATACCCATTAATGAAAAATATACGTAATGATTTCAACTCCCATTTTGTGTTCAATTTTCCCAATTACATGAAGGTACGTGGAATGATAACCTCGATAAGTCTTTGTTCAGTAACTAAAACTATTTTTCAGGGTAGCTTGAAGATCGAGAATTGACTATATAAACAAAAATACACTCACCAATAAAAAGTGAAAAATAAAAATAATTTTTGAGAAAAAAATAAAACCGACTTCAAGATTAAACCTACTTACACGAACTTAACTATAAACTAAAAAATAATATTTTAATTGCTACCGACTCCAAAAATAACTGATCATAAATTGTGAATAGGTATATAAGTATCGATAATTTCGTTGATTGTCATTTAATGGTTTTTGTTTTGAAGCAATTAAAATATTATTTTTTTATTTTTTATTTAAGTTCGTGTAAGTAGGTTTAATCTTGGAGTCGGTTTTATTTTTTTCACAAAAATTATTTTTATATATTCGAGGGTTCCAAGTTGAGGTAGTCCAGGGCTCCGCGCTGTTTTTTATTTTATTTAACTTCCCCGGAAGACTTTTATCCTTCATGGTCTACCACTCTCTTGTTTTATTTCTTCTTTGAGAGGACGGCTTTATTTCAGTTTTATTTACGATAGTTGGCCCCCTGTACCAAACTACTAGTAAAACTTCTTTAGCTGCTTCAACAGCCATCTTTTTTCCCATAATTCCTATATGGCCAGGTACTTGTGGTGTATAAATATTCTTTTATTTGCCCTGAAGCCTAGTTACGTATTCGTGAATCACAATAAAATTCTTGTTGTCTGAATGAATATTTTCCAGACAATTTTACCCGGATTGAAGAAATGTTACAATGCCCTAGTGATTGATATAAATATGAACGTAATAAACAATTTTCAGAACTGATCATAAAATGTCTATTACTATTATCATCTAGTGTTGAAGGATTATTAGAGCAACCGTGTAATCTTTATGTCTCGTTAATATTGCGTTGTCTTCGGCGAATATTTCTTTATTTTAACATGTCATCATATTTTTCAGTTGGACCTCTTCCAATGTGTTGTTCGTTACTAAAGTTTTATCTGTTTATTCATAAAAATTCTATATTGATGTATTCCATTGAGCATTATTTATATTATTCAATGTAATTTTCACAACTAATAATAATTTTAACCTTGTTAAAATTGCATTTTTTAGGTGTTTGATGATTAAGTAAAAGTATAATTAGACATCCAATTTGATTTTTAATGTATAAGTTGGTAATCCAGATAGACAGAGAGTATTAAGAAACTCTTGCGGATAATGGACCCCTTACATCTATGCTCACAACTAAAAGCCCGTGAATCATATTTTTACACACATAAAAAAAAAATCGACATTTTGATTCGATAATAATTTTTATTTTACAGAAATAATTTGCTAACCACAAAAGTATGTGACAGTGGGGCAACCTCGTTTCTCCCATTCAACATTGTACATATAATTAAATTTTTACGATTGTAAATTTTATTTTTGCCAAACCTTCCTAAAATTATGAATATGATTTAGTTAAAATTTACAGTAGTTTTACCATTGTAACCTCCCATGTAGAATGGAGGTCGCTACTTATCGGACGATAGCTTCACTGTTATCCACATATTATTACTTTTTTAATTACAAATTAATAGAATAATATCAGTATATTTTATATATATATATAAAATCAGTATATTTTATTATTGCTAAACCTTCCTGGAACTATAAAGATGACATGGTTAAAATTTGTTAAAGACTGGTTCAGTAGTTTTCATGGTTAGTGATCACAAATGAAAAATGGCTTGTCCTTTCTTATAACAGTTAAATAGTATATTTAATGATTAGACTTAATTTTTATAATTTAATTTTTAGGATTAGTATCAACTCTCACTGCAGGGATGAAATAAATAAAAAATGTTTACTTCTAACCCCTCGGCGTCATACCTATCAACCTAGGGACACTAGCGCTAATTGCAAACATCCAACACACAATAATACACTTCTTAGACTTAGGACCACTATTTAACGGAATAATCTTTTCGTAAATTGGCAATTTGAAATTACCTAAATGAATCACATTATACAATTCCGTAGTTAAAGAATTAAAAGTTCCCTTAATATAATTACCAGTACACGATTTATAATTTAACGAAAAATAATATATAGTAAACTACAATACCCAGGAATACCCGAGTTAAACGAAGATTATAATCAAAAACCCGCCTTTTTTTATGGCACTATGATTCGATAAAGGTATAACCGGTAACTTAGATCGCTATGCTACAAATAGATTTTTCTGAATTAATGAAAACTCTTAAAGAACATCATAACCAGATTGTTGACCAACTATCATAACCACTATTCCCTAAACAGTGAATATATAAACCCTTGCAACCTGTAGAATAACCCGCCCTTCCTGCCCTAGTTGGAATACATAACGACGTTAAGGTCCAAATAAACAAACAGCCCTTGCAATTCAAATTAATTGAATTTCCAATAAAAGTTCCTTTTTCTATTCCAATTAACAAATCACAAGGCTTGACTTACAGAAACGTTGTAGTGGATCTTTGGACTCACTGTTTCTCTCGCGGTTAATAGTAAATAGGGCTGGTTTTCAAAAACCCTAAAAATCAAACCATTTACATAACATCGGGAGATAAAATTCGAAATGTAGTTTACTCGGATGTCTTATGAATTTATTTTTTCTCTTGCCGTGCTTTCTACAATACAAGATTTTTTTTTTTATAAATAAAGAAAACTAGAAGTGGTGGCAACAAAGGATTTAAAAAAAAAACTTTTATGAACTCAAAAGTACCCATAGACCCTAAATAAACTAGTTACAGTACCCAAACCCTTTCCTATAGAAGCGGGTATTGGACACCTGAGGCCGTACCTTCTCCCCACCCTCGAAGTGCTCGAACAACCCCCGTCACCTTTTAAGCTCCTAATCACCTCCTTAATTTCCTCCCACTTCCCCACTCCTCCACTTCCACTGCTGTTCTTCTGAGCACGGAGGTGTCTCAAGAGATCTCGAGGTTTGAGGAGTCGCTCTAACTTTTCAACTTTTTCAGTATTTTTTTGGCTTCCTTCTTCTACTAATTTATCCAATCCGAATATAAATCAAGTATCTCTGATCAATTATAGTTAAAATACTCCTACGATTACCCCTCATGCTCTTTATCATTATTAAAAAATGATGCATAGTAACATTGGAATGATCTTTCCTTATTCGATCCTCGTCGCTCCAAAACGTCTGTTATATGTAGTCCTGACAATGACCAGCTTCTCTATTCATGTCCTCAACGTCTTTGGCAATTACCTTTCGCGTTTTGACAACAGTTTCGCAGCTGAGCGAAAAGCACTAGGGTTACTTGAAATTTCGGTTTACTTCCTATAAGGAAGTTCTTGGAGTTCTCTGGGCGTTTGTTTTTATCTAGTATGTAATTTGACAGAATTTAAATTTAATTTTTGTATATTATATTGATCCCTGTTGAACAGATCCGCTACATACGTTTGACTTGGAATCCACAAACGACAAGAAACTGCTCGACTTCTTCAACATTTACTAGACAATCGCTCTAAAATACCGATTAACTAAAAAAGACTTAGTTACGTGAAAATAATTAGAACTATTTAAACACAAGGAGTTGAAAATTGGGGCTCCATTAAGCCATCTAATTCATCTTGTATTCAATCCTAGCTATCCAAAATCCTTAATGTTCCTTACTTTGTAACAAACAAACTTATAAACTATATGTTACTGATTAAGCCTAAACCAGATAACTATCATTTCATAGTAAAATCCACAACCATTCAAAACCAATAGTCTCTCATCTTGCTTCCCATTTCCGACTGCTCTCCAAGACGTCCCAAGGCAAACCTTCACGTAAGGAACTGTTATTGATGTACCATCGTATAGTTACTTCACAAGCAATTGTTATGTTATTATCACATTTAATGGAATTACAGTTGTAAGTTTTTATAACTTGACTAAAAAAAAATTATTATTACCATCCCCCGTCGTGGCTTCGCCTACTCTCTTTAGTAAAGAACTTTTATAATTGTAACTAATATTTGAAGTTTTCTTTGTTTATCGATTAAAATCTTGTATTGAAGTATTATTTCTTAAATGATATTTTCACGCATTAAAAATTTCGAAATTTGATTATTTGAAATTGCACTGATTAGGTGTTATGAAAAGCCTAAAATTACACGTAAAAAATAAATTTTTCTGTAGGAGTTGGTAATCCAGATGGACAGAGATTATTTAGAAACTATAAGATTATTTAGGATAATGGACTGCATTATTAGTGCTTTTAACTATAGCCCCGTGGATCATATTTTTACAGACAATATAAAAAAGTAAAGGATCGACATTTTGATTTTGTAATAATTTGTATTCGGCATAAATAATTTTATTGATTTCATCTTGTTGGATTGTATTATCTAACCATAAAAGTATATCAAATCTTGTCTCTGTCCCTCAAGTTTACTATTTAATTACGTTTTTACTATTGTGAATTTTATTATTGCTAAACCTTCCTAGAACTATGAAAATTATGTAGTTAAAATTTGGTAGGGATGTGTTCAGTAGTTTTACCATAAGTAGACTCGATTGGAGAATGGTGCTAACCACATAACTTCATTGGGATCTACACGTCGCTCCGCATATTAAAATCCTTTTTAATAATTTAATTCAATATACGAGGTGTGATCAAAAAGTTCCAGGACTGAATTTTTATACATTTATTCATACAACATACAGGTTATTCAAATTTGTCTCCTTCGAAGTACTCCCCTTAGGAAGCTACACACTTTTCCCACCGGTGTTTCCACTGATCAAAGGCCCCAGAAAACTCTTCTTTTGTAAAGGTGTTTAGCAGCTCCGTTGTTTTTTTCTTTAATTTCGTCAACTGTTTGAAATCTTCGTCCTTTCAAGTGTCTCTTGAGCTTCGGGAAAAGAGAAAAGTCGGCTGGAGCCAGGTCAGGTGAGTAGGGGGCTGAGGAATGACAGTCATTGCGTTTCTTACACAAAAAGGCCATCTTTAAACCTCTTGAACCACTGATGGCAGCATGATCGGCTTAGACATTCTTCACCAATAGCCTCTTGTAACATCAAAAAAGGTTTCAGAAAACGTTTTGTTCAGTTTCACACAAAACTTCACACAAACACGTTGCTCTTCTTTCACATTCATTTTCATAAAATAGCCAAACTCTATAAAACTAACCTCAAACAAACTGTGCTAATGTTACTTTCAGTGATGTTATGATTGATCTGCAAACACAGCTGTGTTCCTGTTGAGTCAGGCAATACAATGCTGCCAACCGCATCGCTGTGAGACATTGCATTCTAATAGTATGTAAAAGTCCTGGAACTTTTTGATCACACCTCGTATGTAAATTCTATTGTAAATTTCAAGCTCTATATAACACCTTAACATTGTAACCTCTCATGTGTAATGGCGCTCACCACCTATCAGGCAATTTTCAAATTCACTGTTATCCACATATTTATCGTTTTTATAATAACTAATTGATTGAAAATCAGTATATTTTATTATTGCTAAACCTTCCTGGAACTATGGAGATGACGTGGTTAAAATTTGGTAGAGATGTGTTCAGTAGTTTTCGCAGTTAGTGATCACTAGGGATCGGGTTCGTATGTATTTACATATTTTTTTCTAGGCAATTTTCAGACGTTTTTCAACTAGAAGAGTTCATACTGACCCATTTCAAGCAGTTTGAGGCTACTTTTATTTCACATATTTAGATGTTATTGCATATTTATACATATTTGATGGAAATAAATACATATTTCCACATATTTAATCAAAATAAGTACATATTTTTCATTCATTCTGAGCATATTTTCATAATTTGGAGGTGGTTGACAGGGACTATGAACCACAGAATGTTGAGCTGTGAATCATAGTGGGTACAATAGTTCAGTAAAATAAGGCTCCAAAAGGACATTTTCTAGAAAAAAACTGCCGATCTTTTATTCTTAACGAATCTTCATGTTTTTTGGGGTCCTATATTCGAATCTGAACTTAGCTAACTCGGCAGCAATCGGCTGATTATTCAAAATCGCAAAATCTCCTAAAATACCGGTTAATTTTGGTTTTTACCTATGACACGAAAACGAAGCTTTTTTCGAAAAAAGTCTGCAAATATTAAATGTGCGTGTTTTGACAATTATGACAAGTTAAGTGGGCTGGCTTGGGTGTTTCATGGAATTTAATATAAATTACATATATATGACCAAATTGTAAATTTAATCAACTTTGAGATGAAAGAGAAACATTTGATATCGGACAAATAGTTTTGGAGTTATAGTGAAAAATATCCTTAAAAAACGTGGTTCACAAAAGAACGGGAATTGTAGCGTTCTTGTATGTGTATTTTATAAGACCTAATTTAAACTTGATATATGACGCCTAATAGTGTATTTAACTAGCTTTTAGAAGAAAAAGTAATCTTAGATCTGATTAATAATTTTGGAGATATAGCCTAAAGAGTACGACAGATCATCGTCGCTTTACGTTCCAACATTTAAAATTCCATGTGGTTGCAAACAATTTTGCAGAGAGAAATTTCAAAATTGAAAATTTAACGCATATTTTATTATTATATACTGTAAAAAAAATTCTTTTGTTCTTACTAAACTTGGGGCTTTGTGAGTTAAAAAAAATGCTTTTGTGTTAATAATTAAAAATTGTAAAAGTGTTCTTTTGTTGTATATATCATTATAACTTTAAAAAAAAAATTCCATTTTCATAAAAAAAATGTCCATTTTACTTAAATATTTCTGAAAATATTTTAAGAAAATCACATATTTACCACATATTTAACGAAAATAAATGCGTATTTTAATTAAATATTTGGCATTTTTAAATACATAAAAATCCGATCCCTAGTGATCACAAACGAAAAATGGCTTGTTCTTTTATATAATAGTATACATATATATTTTTCCATTATTCATTTTATTTTCTATCTTATGTACATTTTCATACATCATTTATTTACTTTCGTATATACTTTATGGACAGATTTGTAACCAGCAGCATTATTTCTTAATCTCTGGCGAGGCAGATTGTAATATTATATCAATAAAAATAGTTTTAAAAGCCATAATTTGGTTTTTTATTTCTAAACCATGAGGAAAATCTCCCTCCTCTAAGTGAATAGGATCTGATTTGATTTGAGGGTTTGAATTGATCTGTGTGGTGTAATTTCACAGCTCATTTCTGACTCCCAGGAGGTATCCAACTCCATCAGCCAGACCTTAACGTCCTGGCTCGAGATCAGGAGGTTGCGTGTTTAGACCTAGTAGGGATCGACAATTCGTAGCCGATGTAAAAAGGATAATTTATAAAATTCATTTGGACAAAACCTTTTTATTGCCGGGAAAACAATTACTGTAATTAACAATTTTATTTTGCACGCTTTACATTGCAATCTTGTTAAAACTTTTAAACATTTAATTCTAAATATTGATTTAGTCTTGTATGTGGATTCGGAGTAAATCGTTTGTCCAGATGGAGCCGCAGGTAGGGGATCTATTTAACAGAGATTCATCTTGGAGGACTACCGTAGGATGTTGTCAAATTTTCGGCAAAAGCAAAACCAACTGAGCTACTTAAAAACAGAATTAGGATTGATGAATTAATTACCACTTCTACTGGAATTATTTTATTAGAATACTAGTTTCGAATGCTAAACATTCACCTTCAGTTTTAAAACATACAAAATTCCCAATAGAAGTGGTAATTAATTCATCAATCCTAATTGTATTTATCCTTCTATACCATCAGAGTGTACCTCAAATAATTAAAAATAGAATTTTCAAAGGTGAATTTTTTCATTCAAACGAATATAGCTCCTCAACGGTTAGTCCTAGCGGGAAATGTTATAGAACAAAATATATTCACCATTAAATTTTTGACAAGTATAATGTCGTCAAAGTTTCGAACCGAGCAACTATAACAGAACTAGAGCATGTAAAAATGTTATATTTTTGAGGGGGGGAAACGTCACACCGTGTCTTTTTCATTTAGGGTGAGTATCTCTTAGTGTAGAAAAAAAAAATGGGTGAAACTAAATCAAAAATGCAGCAAAATGCCGCATACCTTGCCTTTCTATTCCAATCCGTTGCAGTTATACGATAAATCAAAGACTTTTTTTTAGGAAAACACGTGTTTTCCATAAAAGCTGTAATATCTCCATTTTGTTTGAATATTTTTCAAATTTTGACCACATTTTCGGATTTAGCATTAAATTTTCTATAATAACAGAGTACCTGTAACCTTAAATTTTACAAATTTGGTATCTAAAGAGCAGCATGATCTTCGCCTTTTTTGGGGAAGTCACAATGCCTTATATTACTTCAACGTTCATCGTTTTTCGAAAAAAACTATCCACAAAACGGCAAATCTCACAAAAACTCGAAAATTTAATAAGCTTTCGAATGATATGTTAAACGTAATGATTTTGTTTCATTTTCATGGAGAAATTCACTTTTGGAACAGAAAAAACATGGTGTTCTCATTTGGCATACAAATCAGTTACTTGTGTAAATAAAACATTATGACATTACCTTAATGAGAATGTGGATTTTAAACAAAATAAACTCTTCATTGGAATAAAAAGCAAAGAAAAAAATTATTGTTTAATAGAAAATAAAGGAAAACAGTCAATAAAGCGACACTAGATCAGAGGATCTTATGTTATTACATTTATCTATTTATTATTATTATTTAGGATTTATTTTATTAGATTTTCAATGTAATGTTTAAAATCCAATGATAATGAGCATAGACCTCAATTTTGCCGTTAGCTTCTGAATGCAGATTGTGTTGAAGAATACTACTTTTTGGGGTGAATTTTATGGACAGATGAGTCTGTTTTTGCAGGTGAAGGCATTTCCACAGTTCCATATGGAGTATCGTTAGTTAATTCATCTTTGCATTGCTGTCGAATAGTGTTGAAACCTGATTTCCTCAATAATGTCTTTGATTTATCATATATCTGCTACGGATTGGAATAGAAAGGTGAGGTCTTGCTACATTTTTGATCTAGTTTCACCCATTTTTTTGTTTACACTAAGAGATACTCACCCTGTATAACAAATAATCTTCTCAATTCTTCAAAGTTTCGATCCAAGCAAAACCTACAGAGCTATAGCATGTCAAAAAAGCCCCTACACTTAGAAGGAGAGATTTCAAACGTGCGTTTGTTCATTCAAACCGATATTGCTCCTCAACGGTATGGTTGGTCTTAGCGATAAATTTTATATAGCAAAAAATATTTTACATTAAATTTCTCATCAGAAAACTGCCGTCAAATTTTTGATCTGAGTAACACCAACAGTGGTCAGACTATGCGTAACGACCTCACATACCCCAAAACGTATCACTCTTGACCAACTGGGCCACTGGTAGAAAAATTAATTTGAAGTTATAATTGTTTTTAAAGAGCTCAGTATTGCCAGGTTCTTACACACTTGGCACCTTCTACAACAATCCCACCAATGGGTAACAGAGCATGTCTTTATAATATATAAATATTATAATATATAAAAACTAAAGGTTCCCTCCCTTGAGCATGTAAGCTAAAGAAAGAATAACATGGAACATCTTTTAGGGGTTCAGGGTCTTCATTAAATTTGTGGTTATCCCAAGTTAATAAAGACTCTGAAGTAAAAATACTACATCAATTAGAAAATAGCCTAAAATTAAATATTTATGAATTAATAGAAATAATAAAATCGCTTAAAAGCGATTCATATTTTTGTTCAAATGACCAGATAAACATTTTCAGTAGTCCATTATAAATTTGTTTCCAATTGGAACGGAAAAATCCAATGAATCATAACGGAAATCCCATAGTAAACCTACCTGCCCCTTCCAATTCTCACGATGGATATATTTCAGATATCTCTTAGACCTCCTGAGGTGAGTACTAAATTTTGAATTCTTGTCTTCATTTTGAAAACTTTAGTGTATATAATCTATGTACTGATGTGTTGAAAATTTTGTAAGTTTTAGAACTGAAGAATGTTTAGCATTCGAAACTAGTATTCTAATAAAATAACCCCAATAGAAGTGGCAATTCATTCATCAAACCTAATTGTCGTTTATTTGCCTGGAGGAGATAAAATTTCAAATTAAATAGCTTCAATCTGCTGACCGTCATTATCCTTATGTTCTTTATTTTTTCCTGTTTTTTTCCACAAACCTGTAGGATTTTAAATTGTTCTTATTGAATTAAAAAGTAATGAATATTCGAAATGAACAAAGTTTAATAAAAAATAATGGTTTCAAACGTCACTTTTTTCATTCAAATCAATATAGCTCTTAAACGGTAGGTTCTAGCGAGATATGTTATAATGTATAACAAAAAATATTTTCCATTAAATTTTTATTGGTATCATGCTATCAAAGTTTTGATCTGAGTATCACCAACAGAGCTAGAGCATATCAAAGTACGCGTAACGCCCACGCGTTTTCTAAAAACGTATCGCTTTTTACCAACTAGGTCACGGGTAAAACATGTTTTCTGTTAAAATTATTGTTGTAATTATACAAAATATGGCCGAAGAGACGACTACTGAGGATAGCGAGCGATAGGTAAATACAGTGGAGGGGAGTAGGGCGGCGGCGCAGGGCGCTTCATCGATCTTCAGTGTCCCTCAGTGTGGCTCATGAACCGCTAGTCAAGATATCCCTTGTCTCGGGGAACGAGGTAGAGACTGTCTACTGGTGCCGCCGCAGGCCAGGCATGTCCGAGCAGGATGTCGACGACGTCGCATTTCTTACAGGTAGGTCCTTAAGGAAGTCCTTGGGTTAGGTACCCATCTTGTAGGAGTGTATCCTTCCTTGTCTAGTAAGATAACCAGGCATGTCCGAGCAGGATACAGGTAGGATGTGGTAGGTTTTGTATCGAAGGATTAGGTGCCCATCTTGTAGGAGTGTATCCTTCCTTACCTTCATGAGGACCTTAGAAGTCCTTGTCCTAATATTAACTCTCTCGCGGGGATCGGCCTGGTTTTAGAGCTCACGGTAAGAGATCTACCTTCTCCTTAATATAGGAAAATATATTTTTGAGTTGAAATTTACATAATAAACATACGGAAGAAACCTCAAAACAAACAGATACTGAAATTAATTCATTATTTACAAGTGTTAATTTAGTTTTATGCAGACATTTTGTATATCCCAGATTTTCGTGGTAATTGAAAATTGGGCATTTTAAATCGGTTTTCTAAATTATAATTACACTAAAAAAAACCATTTGTACCAAAATATTTACTTTAAGACTATTTAGAAACACAGTTTTTCACAGGATATTAAAAATCCTACTTTGTTGCCTAATAGTTTACTATTCACTACTCACTTTAAAAGCACATCAATAAAAGTTAGTACATTAGAAGGTTTATTGGCCATCTTCTTTTCAGAAACCTCGTAGGATTACCGGTTATTGTGAGGCAAGTTGGGAGAATAGTGGATTTGATATGGATAAGTTTGTTTGGAAAGTAATAAGGAGCATTTTGGAGTTTACGAAGGATTTTGGATTGAGAGGATTGGAAGGTGTAGATGAGCCCCAAAGCTCCGTATGACCAAATAGGTCTAATTATTGTCATGTAAATAAGTCTTTTATAATTTAATAGGAGGTTTGAACGCTTATCTAGTTAAATGCTGAAGTCGGAAACGATGAACAATTTCTGGTATTGGCTAATAGCTAAATTGTTTTAATAAATGTATATGTATTAAATTGCAGTTTCAATAACATATATTTTAATAATTTTAAGTGTGCATTAAGAACTTTAAGGTATAACTAATTTATAAATGTCAGTAACCCCCGTGCGTCTGGCTCGGCAGTATGGAGGGCGTGTTAAAAAAATTATTCGAATATTTTATTTTATATTGATGAGTATTTATATTTATAATTACTGTTATAATTAATACTAAAATAATATAATGGATGATAGTTGGACCTGTAAACCTATTACCAAAACAGTAAATATAGTCCATTTGATGACGGAGCTTGTTATAGTGGCTAGACATCAAGGTTAGTCTGTCAATTCTACGTCGAATAGGAAACCAGAGGCTCTTCATTCATAAAGTAACATCTGTTGTTACTATTTAAACCAATATATATATATATATATATATATATATATATATATATATATATATATATATATATATATGTGTGTGTGTGTGGATATATTTCTTAACTGTTACTATTATGTTTAATAAGGTTCTTGAGGTTCAGTCCATAAATAAAAACAAAGATTTTGGCGACGTTTCGAGACTATATTGTTCTCATAATCAAGATCTACAGTGAAAAAACAGTTAACAATAAAATTATATAAGTTATACAAGTTATCTCAAAACATAAAGTTAGCTACAATACGAGTATATAACAACATGCGTTAGAATAATAAAAATATATATAATAACAGAATATAAAGGAGTATGAAACTACTTACAATGTTACTGGTGGATATGGTATTGACTAACTAAATTCTAACAATTCTATTACACAACTGACCTGGGGAAATTTTAAAAAACAGTTACAAGATACGATAAGAGTATCACATAAATACAGTTGCACGTCTATAAAAACCCGAACAAACCAGACCTAACAGCTCTCACCACACATTACAGGCAGACAAACATTCTTTTGAATTTGATTTCCCTAAAATTATTCACCACGAACAAAATAATTTTTAAAAAAATATTAAAGAAATGATAACCATAGAAAAATTTAAAAATCGCGCAATAAACAAATAATCGGACGTTCTAAATCTCAACACCTGCTATTCCAACTTAATACATTCAGACCAATAATATACATTTACATTAATATACATCATATAAATCATTCATCCATTTATTAGTATATTACACGGAAATATTTTTGTACCTGCATCTTGGGAATACCACCAGTCCTTTTAACTTAATTTTTCCTAGGGGATCCCCCATAACCTTTGTAGTTGTTTTTCAAAATTTCCGCAGGTCATCTGTGTACTAGAATTGTTAGAATTTAGTTAGCCGATACCATATCCACCAGTAATATTGTAAGTAGTCTCATACTCCTCTGTATTCTGTAATTATATATATTTTTATTATTCTAACGCATGTTGTTACATATATATTTGTATTGTAGCTAACTCTATGTTTTGAAACAGCTTGTATAACTTATATAATTTTATTGTAACCTGTTTTTCACTGTAGGGCATGATTATGTGAACAATATAGTCTCGAAACTTCGCCAAAATAGTTGTTTTTATTTATTGACTGAACCTCAAAAACCTTATTTAACACACACATAAAATATATATACACATATATGTGTATGTGTCTGTATGGGAATATTTAATTATTATTTGGATAAAATACTATATTTACTTTATTAATAAGTATTCATATTTAAATGAAAACACACATGATAACAGCTACTAAATACATTATTTATTTTATTAAAATAACTGAAAATTAAAACAACAGAAGTATCAACGGAGTCTCAATCTTTTGTTTTCTTTCTACAATTTCGCGAAAAATAAAAGTTGTCATTAATATTTTTTAATTGTTCGTTAGAAAAGAAACCAGATTAAATTTCAGCTTCTATAGGCCCTGTATTAATAAAGGGTTTATTGTTCAAGCTTTGACCTCCATTTTATATTGGTCCTCTTCCATTTAATTTTTCAAGGGTAAATATTTTTGTTTTGTTTCGTCGTCTATGTTTTGTAAATCGTTCATTGATTCATATATCAAAATAAATTGAATATAATCGTTCTTGAAATAAAACCTTGGGGAACGCCTTATTATTCTTTGTGCCTTTATTATTAATTATGGAGTTCATTTGTGTTGTTTAGCAGTGGTTATTGGTTATATAAAATTTTGGAGACAGTTTTACTGTTATATGTTGATATAAGATACAAAACACTTTTAAAAATTTTCTTGGGCATTTAAAATGAAAATATATGTATTTAATATACTATATTAACTAGTGTATTGTTAGAAGTTTATTTCAAAAACCAATTCTGTAGTTTTTTATCAAAAATAACATTGCTTTAATGCACCATACATATGTTATATCAAATTCAATCATTAACAACATAAAAAAAAATTAATCTATTTTTTATTGAAATATAACACAATCTACATGACGGGCAATAAGTAATAGCGAGTCAATGTTCATATTAATTTCTTATTTAAAAACCAAACAAAAATAATAAAATAAATATATTTCTATAAAAATAAATTGAATATAACAGTACTTGAAATAGCTTCTTGAGGAACGCCTTACTCTTCTAGCACGCATTAAGACGTTATTGAAATTAAAATTTTTCAAGACAAAGCTAGCCAGTAATAATAATAAATATAAATCTATACAGATCAATGATATTTCTATCTATGTCAAAAAAAGCCCCTGCATTTAAAAATTGCAGGCTAAACGAACTTTTTAATTCAAACCAATACTGCTCCTAAACGGTAGGCCCTAGTGAGATATGTTACACAGGGTGACTATAGTACAGGCTAATCTGAGTCGATTTTACTATAACAACTACTGTCCAAAAATTAGCCGTTTTCGTGTTATACTAATTTTTAAGATTTTATAAAATTGACGTCCTTAACGTTACAAAAGTCATAAAACTTAAAAATTGAGTATTTTATCTGATTTATTTTTGGTTTTACAATAAAAATATTCTAAAATACGAAAATTGATACTCAAATGTACATTATTAAAGTTATCTCATGGAGTAAGCTTCAAAATAGTTCAATTTTTGTTTAAAAAAATCTTCGTTCATCTCAAAAAACCTTCAGTTTACTAGATAAAATCATCTACAAATTTTTCGAAAACAACTACGTTTCATTACCTTTCAAATAAAGTATAAAAATCATAAATCGTTTAAGAATAGGCTAAAATATGACTATTAAAGAGGAGAAGGAAAAATCAATAAAAATACTACAAATACAAAATCATACTTTAATGTAGGGTAATTTGCTTGAAATTAATTTTTTTTAATTTTAATTATACATTTTCGATGTGGCGCCCTCTATTTCTAATGCACATACGTACTCTTCTCATTACAGCTGATTTTACTACCGCTGAATTTCTAAGAGAGGCTTGAATTTCTTGTGCTGCATGTATTATCCTGTTTCTGAGGTCTCTTATTGTGGGTACAGGATTTTGATCAGATACTAAAGTTTTCAACGACCCCACACAAAATTTTTTTATAAGACTTGTATAAAGTACGAAGGACGTTAATGTTATAAAATCTTAAAAATTAGTATAACTCTAAAACGGCTAATTTTCGGATAGTAGTTCTTTTAGTAAAATCAACTCAGATTAGCCTGTACTATCTCCCTCTACCGGCTCCGCATCTATTTTCTAGTCACCCTAAATATCTCAAAAGATTTTGCATTAAATTCCTGATAAGCAACACCAACTGAGAAAGAGCATGTTAAAACGTCACATTTTGGAGTGCGAAAAAAAGTTACACATTTTGAGGATGAAAAAAAAGTTACACGGTAACGGCACACGCCAAGGGAAGAGACATCATCACTTGTTGCAGCTGATAGTGTGCGAGTAAGAAGTGATCGGAGAGAAAGGAATGGGGGTGAAAATTCAAGGAAATAGGTCATAAAACCTTAAGCTTTTTGGTATCAACGTCATTTCAAACTGAAAACTAATTCAAAATACGACTATTGGAAATATTTAACAAGTCATTTAAAGAAAAACTCGGATTGGTTTTGAACGGGTCGTAAACGATTCTTGAATAAATAATTCTTTTCTAAATGCCATAATAGTAGCAAACGATTTTTTAATTCCTAATTATATTTATCCTCAATTGAATATCAAATAGTAACAAGTGGGTATAAAATAAAGAGTTAAAAAAAAAAAAATTAAATAAATATTCAGAAATAGTAGGTTGGCAACCCTTACTTTCTTATCAGTGAAAATTTATTATACGCGATGCAGAGAGATCAAACTATGTAATCATATGCTGTCCATCTCAGCCATCGAGCTATCTGATTGGACTAACTACCGAATATTGTCAGATAATTATCTGTGTTTCTCGACCGTCATTTTTAACGTAGATAAGGATTGTCGCAGTGGAAAACCTTTTTGTTTATTGGGTCTAATGGCATAATGTGCTGCATAAAGGGCATTAGACTGGTGAAAGATAGGTTATCTTTCAGGTTATCAACCTCTTCCTCAATTATTCTTCCACGATATTGAATTAGATCCCCTAGGTGGGACAAGAACTGGGCTGCTAAAAAAAATTGAATATGGTCAGTCGGTATCAACATTTTTCGATTCTCTATTCTCGCTACCGATAAATCGGTTTATAGAAAAGTTATCATAACCAAAAAAAGAATAAAAATAAAATAAAAAATAAGAATTTCAGCAGAAAAAACAAAATTTTTAACAAACAAACATCCAAGACGCACCAAAATATCTGAAAACAGATATTGGCGAAATTGAGAGGGTAGAAAAGTTCAATTATTTGGGAGAAATAATCCAAGAAAATGGTTTGGAAAAATCTGCAATAGAAGAAAGATTGCATAAAATGGAGAGAGGATATGGTACTACCAAAGATGTTTACAATAAAAAATGCCTATCCAAAAATGTAAAAATAAGGCATTACAACACAGTAGTGAAGCCGGAATGCCTATATGTAAGTGAATGTCTGGCATTAAACTATAATTTGGATAAATTGGAAAAACTAGAAAGGCGAATCATGAGGAAAATATTAGACCCACAAAACACAATAGAAGGTTGGAGGTTACGAAGTAATGATGAAATATATCAAAATGTAGAAAATATATCACATGTAATGAGAAAAAGAAGATTAATGTTTTTTGGTCACTTATACCGAATGACTGATAGTTGATTGACAGGTAAGATTTTCAGATATCTGTGGGGTAAGAAATCGACAACAGGCTGGGTCAAAGAAGTAAAAAGGGATTTAGAAAATAAAAATATAAGAAATGAATAAAAGAGAAGACTTTCGGCGAAAAGTATTGAAAATGGAGGGATTCCAGGGCAGGAAAGTGAAAATGGCTGGTGCAAAATGGTCTGAGGACAGAAAGAGGAAACATGGTGAACAGATGAAAGCATACTGCAAGAAAAGAAAGGAACGAGGAAGAAATAATTGAAATTAGCACGTGGTCCTCTGCTGGCCCATTCCGAAAAAAAATAAAATATAAATGCGACGTTTCGAGACTATATTGCTCTCATAATCATGCCCTGCAGTGAAAAAATGGGTTACAATGAAATTATATGAATTATACTAGTTATTTCATTGTAGGCCGAAACGTCGGCACTATAAATTAAAATTTATGTTTCATTGCTGTGTATCTATGACTGTGTACCCCAACAACCTACATCTTCATTAGTTTCTCAGTCAACAAATACCCCATCAAAGTAATAAATAATTTATGAAACCGAATATAGAATAAAAAAAATTATCTGCTCAACTTAGAGATTTTCAGAAAAAAAGTTGATGGTAGTTGTTAAAAGAAAACTGAGAAGGCCGTACTCAACTCATTAAATATTGAAACCAAGGAAAGCTGTCCTGTCTTCTCTGCCAAATTAGTTATTACTTCTAATGCCGTCGTAATAATTTCTGCTACTCAAAGAAATTTTAATATTTTGCAATTTTAATACCAGTAACTTTTTTAAAAATTACGTTAAAATTTCACTTCTGTTAATAAATTATTTTTTTGGATATTTAATAATATAAAACAGAAAAATAAAGAAATAAGTAGAATACAAGAAGTTAGTTAATGAAAAAATCTCCTGCAATATTATTGTTAAGTTAAATAATATAATACAATGGAACCTCGATGTATCGAATTCCTTGATTAATCGAAGTTTTTCTATTCCCCTTGGATCTGGCTACCATTCCTATGTTATTTTTACCTCTTCATATCCAAGGATTGGTTAAGAAGACCTTGATATATCGATTTTTCGAAGAATCCTTAGCTGACACCGCACCTCTACAAAAGGAAGTCGATTTGTTAAATAAGTCGAGTTTATACTGACCTAGGATTCTACAAAGGATTAATTGTAACTTCCATCCTCACATTTGTTTCAGTTTCTGATAGAACAATTATGCGTTTCGTTTTCTGTTGTTCCACAATATTTTGTTTATTCTCGAAAATGGTAAAGCGTAAAACCCTTTCGTATGAAGAAAAATTGGAAATTATTGAAGCCGTAAATGTCGCCGGGGTTGATAGAAAGTGGGATATTGCAAAAAAGTTTGGAATTCCAGCGAACACCTTATCCACAATTTTGAAAAATAGGCCGAAGTTTGAAAATCAAGCTTTTTCATTATTAAAGAGGTTAAAAGGGCCGGAGTTACAAGATATCGACTTAGGCAAGTGTCTTTTTCAAGTAGACAAACTAATATTTCAGATTTTTCCCAAAGGTCCGCTTAAATTTTTCACCAATTTAATAATTATTCTTTCATTATTATTATTTCAATACAATATGTACATATTTTCTATTGTTACATTGAGTATTTTATTATAAACCTCTAACCTCTATATATCGAAGTCAGCCTGGAATCACCTCAATAAATCGAACCTCGATACATCGAAATCCTCGATAAATCGATGTTTTCCTGTTCCCCCTGAGGTTCGTTATATCGAGGTTCCACTGCATTAATGTTTTTATAATTTATGATAACTATATTATTTAGAAAGGGAGAACAATATATCTTGTTGTACTTTCCTTTTTTTATTTTTTTTGTTGACTGTTTATAAAGTAACACTGATTACTAAAGAAATTTATTTGAAAAAAAAAATATATATGTGTGTGTGTGTGTGTTTAATCTACATGTGAAAATACTCTTTTTATATATTCTAAATAATTTATAATATTTATATTAAATTTTTTTGAAAAAAAAAAACAAACAAAAAACAGATCAAATGTTTTTTAAAAATGCACCTATTTTTTAATCCCCCTTTTCCTTCAAAGTCAAATACAAATTTAAAAATATAAAAAATCAAGGACAGAAAACATAATTTTAATTGTTTTTAATAAAAATTAGATTTATCGGTGACCTAATTGGCCAAAAGCGATACGTTACGCGAAGTTTGATATTTCGATATTATGAAAGTAAGCGCAGTTAGGAGCTTAACTCTCGTTTAAATAAATTACACTATCACTTGGGGACAGTTTCTAATGAGTGAGCTCCTTTTGACTTTTTTTCTCCTAATAAGAAATAAAAAAATTTAATTGGATTTGATCGATCTTGCTCTATTCCTATTTTTCTGTTTTTGGGTTCTCGGAAAAATAATAAGTTAGACCTTAAAAAACGTTTATGTGAATAACGTGGTCTATAAATGTCTTAAATAATTCGATATTGTAATTAAAATTCTATTTTAAATATTGACATAAATCATTTTAGAAATTTGCTATTTTAACAATTATCATTATTTTCATTAGCACGAAGTATCAGAAAAAGAAATAAAACAAAAAGGGGAATATCTCAAAATTAAGTTAATATCACAAACTGAAAGAAAATGAAAAATTAAATTATTTATAAAATATATTACAATGACAAAATTTTATTTCGTTTTACCGCTTTTTGTGTATTCCAAATTACTCTCCTTTGGAAATAAACAATCATAGAGGTAAGCGGAAAATAATAAAGAACATAAGGGCATAGGCGGTCAGGATTATGCTAAGTAAGCTATTAGAAAATTTATCTTCTACAGAAAACTGAATCACAGGTAAGCGAAAAAAAACAAAAATAAAGAACATATGAGCATCCACGATGAAGATGGCAGCCCCTAAAACATGTTCCGTGTTATTCTTTCTTTAGCCAGCAGTCTCAACGGGGCCAGATTTTTGTCGTAAAGATATTAAACATTTAAATTTACCGATTTTAGTTCAGGTCAATTTAGATTCTGAACAATAGTGTATAGACGGATATTCAATAAGTTTCATTGGCGAGTTGCCAACCAATCACGTACACGATTTCTTCGAATGCACATCCCGATTCTAAAATATTATATGATTGTGTTCTTAACTTGATGACTTCTTAATTCCAAATAAATTAATATAATTTTAATTTTCATTTCAAGTACCTAACTTAAAAATAAAATTTAATAGTTTTCAAAAACTATAAAAGCACGCTTTAATAGCAAAACTAACTAAAAAGCTGTGTGGTGAACAATATGCAGCAGTCAGACAATTTTTTGACTTCAAGATTCGAAGCTAATTTCTTTATACTATTTGTGATTTTTTTGCATTTTTATCAATACAGTTTATCCAAAATCAACCAATAATTTTTGTTTTTTTAACATATCGCAGATTTTTAACATCCTATCTTGCACATTTTTTTTGTTTAAATAGCCATTTCTGCGTAATAGATCCTTAAACATGACCAAAATTGACTTTTTAAAATAAGCAAAATCGATTATGACTAAACGCCTAAATCAAATTAAGCTTAAGGGGTGTCTTTAGGGGCACAATTTAATAAACTTTAATTTGTAATTGTAAGTTCAAAAAGTTAACCTTTTGCAAGCCAGATCCCCATTTTGTGGGTAACTTAACTAGACTGAGAACATTAGAAAAAAGTTGCGCAATTATTTTATTGTCGGTTTTTCTTAAAACGTGTGCAAATTTTCAAGTTAATCGGATTGCTGGAAATTGGTGAAAACTACCATGAAAGATCCCGTTACATACATGTCAAGTTAATAAAAGCGCATTAAAAATTAATAATATTTCTAACAATGCTGAATATAGCCGCTTGAAAATATAGCTCCCTGCCCTAGGTGAAAAATTATTTCTGACCATTGGCCTGGAAGCAGAAATTTGCTCTAGAGGCTTCCAACAAAAGACCCTGTTTTTATTCCCAACATGTTCTTCTCTTTCATAATATTATTTAGTTTTCAAATATTTTAAAAATAAATTGTAGGTTACTTTACTTAAGTATTATGATTTCTAAAAAATATTTATAGTTCTAGGTAGTTAAAAAATTCCATGTGGATGAATGCCAATGTTTGACTAATCATTTAATTCCCTGCGAGTTGGCTTTACAGGGTCATTCACATTTTTAAAACCCTCGTGAATTTTCATAAAAAAAAAAAAAAGAATAAAAAAGGGTCAAGCGTAAAGGCACCGAAGAAATTTGGGCCATAGATGGAGGGTTAGTTATTCATAGAAATACTGCCGCACTTCGTTTGGATCGGTTTGAGGGAAAAGGTGAATCTTTGTGTTGGGTGGAACTTGGAAGGCATTTTTTGAAGTGACTTCTGTAAAATAAAACATAGCCAAATAAAACTGTGTTTTGTCCACTATCTTCCTTCAAAACGTGTTTTGTCCATATTTAAAATTAAAAATGCTAATTTTAGAAGTAAAGAATATTTCTGATCTTTGTTGTAATGTGTTTTTTTAGTTGCTAAAAGTTTAATTAGGAGTTTTTTGTTTCTGAAGGGTAATTACATCTCATAATATACGTTTTTGTTATTACTGAAAAGTGGGATTACTGTGACAAAACATCTTTTGAAAGTTACCTCCTCAGGTATATCTGAAGCTATTCTTGAATTTTAAAGGTCTCTTGGGATCGATACCAAATCACAAGAGAATGGCACATTTTGCTACAAAGTTAGAAACCTTCAAAGATTTTATCTGTTGTCATACAACCGAGTCCTCTGTCTAGCTACCCAATAGGAATTGTATTTATCATTTAAATTATTTATTTTATTTTTTCATCACCGCTTCAGCATTTACTGAACTGTTCGAATGTTCAACTCTGGATTTTCAATTTTGAGCAACTAGATGTTCAGTAACGTTCTCCTTAATATATTCATAAGGATTTCTATAATTGGTACAAATGTATAACAAGATAAAAATCATTATATTTATAAAAATAACCGTTATAATATTTTTATTAAGAAATACAAAAACCTATTTTGAACTTTTTTTTTTTATTTTAATTAAAATTTTGATTGAGAAAGTATTACAATCTGGCTCAAACGTGGGCAATAAGTAATATCGATGGCTTCATGGATCCATCCACAAAACATTTATAATAAGAAATAAATTAAAATAAGAGAAAAAACAAACAAAGAACATCTATCTGTACAGTATAAAAAGTGAAAAAAATATTAAAAAATCGGTGTGTGGCTGTGTCATGGACACGACCGTGTGTTGTACGTGAATACGTTTATGTAACTGGTTATATTTTCTGAATAAAATATTTTTATTTATGTATTTAGGATAAAAACAAGGAAACTAATAATTATTGTGTTACAATATAACTTTATTAATTATAGGTCTATGATACGAAAAGTATGACACAAATAGCAAACAAGATACATCGAGATTTCTGATAAACGTTAAATCAATACAGGTATTACCTAACTTTGTTGGAGAAGTTTCAATATAAGGCAAATTGAACTCGCTGAGCATGAAGTCTGGTAATGAGCGGTTTTGTGAGACATCAACATTAAAGTCTCCAACTATCATAACTGGTGTAGTAAGATCAGGCTCGTCAATCGGTTATAATTTTAGCAATGTTTTTTGGAATATTTAAACGACTGTAACATAAAGAGTTTAATTTCTGCTAACGCTGTGCTCGGGTGGATATAAACAGATCCGACAACGAATTTGAAGATGTCATTAACTTAAATGAATATTGTAGCTTCTCCAACTCAAAAGTTATACTAATTGCAAATCTCAATACGCAGCAAAATACCTCAAAATGTACGTTCCCGGCACAGTTTAATATTTATAATTATATTTTCTTATTCTAACACCTTATTATATTCATTGTCACTACCTTAAACTAATTTTTATATACAATCGATAGATGTAGACGACAGCTGACAATTAAAACTTAAACGAACATCTTAGCTTCTCCGAGTCAAAAGTTATACTGATTTCAAATCTCTAAACGCAGCAAAATAACCTCAAAATTGCGACGCGTCACTGTTCTCGGTTATCTTAATGAATTCTTGGATCCTTTAACTATCCAGTGGTATAATTTAATTTTGGATGTAGAGGATAGATTCGAAACTAAAACGCCAAACTGTATCCCTCGAATTTGTTATCATTAGGTTTTTTAAAATGCCCCCCCCCCCATATGGTAGCAAATTTAAAGACGTATTCGAGTCAAAATAAAATAAAGCTATAGCTCAATTGCGGCTAATTGCTCAGGCAAAACATGTAAATTAAACAATTTCCTAATATTCTACTATTTTTTTTTATTTTTAACAAATCTAAAGTATTTATACAAATGTTTCTAAAAAAATTTAGGATATAAGATTCGTCAAACTAGTTCCATTCTTATTAAACGCCCCTCACTCATTCCCATTCTTAATATGGCTGCTAGATGTAAAGGCTGATACATTATAAAAGAAACAAGATAATGGTCAAATTATCTTGAATGGGGATTTATGAGATTAGGGGTTGATTATCTCATCAAGCTGAGAGAGGGCGTGCAGTTTGCAGTGGCCTCTAGGCAAAGATTGACTATAAAACATTTAATTCACTTAATTTCGTATTAATAGAGCTGTCCTTAATGACTCTCAGAAAATTAGTATTTTATAAATAGCAAGCTGCTCTCATATGAATGAATTTCCCTGCTCCGACAAGGTTAAACGTTTAACTTATGATATTGTAGCAACATTAAAAAATGTATATAGCCCTACGAAATAATTTAATTATTAGTTATAAAAATGTTATTGCTAAAAAATGTTTTAATTTATTTTTTGAAGGTGGCTATTTTAATTAATGTTCATTTGAACGTTTGTGTGTGTATCGATGATTTTCTTTAAGTGACACGCAAGCAATCGTTTGTTTAGAAACTACTCATTAGTAGTTTCAGAAGGAAAGGTGAAAGAAAAAAACTGGTCTTACTGTTTTTCGAATATTCTCCTCCAAGTTCGACACACCTAATACAACGCTTTAGCAACATTTCTATACCATGAAAAAAATAATTTTCTTCTTTGTTAAAAAATGTTCTTCCACTGCTGCTTGGAAAATGCGCGTAAAAATTCATTGTAGCAGTGAACTCGTTCCTGTTTTTGAGCAGCTGGAAGAATTTTTGGAACCCATCTTGCACTAACCTTCTTCATATGCAAATGTTCTTTGATGATCCTCAAAACACTTGTTTTTGAAAGCCCCAATCTCGCTGCTATTTCCTAGGTTTTCAGTCGCAGCAGTCCGACAGCAATTCAGATTCCACAAGTTGGATTGTTTCAGAAGTGACAGCTTCTAATGGGCTCTCTTCCTAACTTGAATAATTTTGCCTATTCTTTCACTGTGGAATACGAGGGGGAGGACTGCCCGTATACACAATCCAAGCGCTTTTTAATTTTCTCAGGGGTAAGACCCTCTTTATAAAAGAATTTAATAACCGCACGGTACTCGAGTTTGAACATTGTAAAAATGGGGAGTTTCCTTCAAGAATGGACACTGACTGACAGGACTAAGGAAGCGCGGCCGATGGGTATAGAGTGAGCAGGCATGGACCTGCATGGGCGTGCAGATCCCGTCACCTTTGAAGGAGGGGAAGCAGGACAGGTCGGAAACTTATGGATCTTACTACGTAGCTCTTCTATAAAAATTTATTTTCGACGCTACCAAGTACATCTTCTTTTCAGAGGTAAAAGAGTATATTAGGGACCGTTTGGGTAAATAATAAAACTACTTAACATTTCTAAATATTGTCTTAGTATTTCCAAAACGCCGATGCTGCATCTCCCAGTTTTTGTAATTAATAAGCGAATTCAGTATCAATTTTTAAAATTATTATTTTTTACATATTTTCGAAATGGTGTTTGTATCTATATGTGCATTTTTTAATCGAGCATGTTTCATACGTAATATTGTTGAGAAAAAATACAGTCGAAGTTCGGAAACGATATTAGAAACTTGCTATTTCTTATGTTTGGACCTCAAAGTTAAATACCCGATGTGGCTATTTTTAAGTCTATATAAGCCTATTTTAAAGGAAATTTAATATTTTTTTTTTTTTAAAGTTGGAATTTTACTACTACCGGTACTACTATTCAGGCAATTATTTGTCAAGAAGTAGTAATTTATTGAAAAGATGGACTTTTTTTGTTGAAAATGATGCTCAGTTTTGCCTCCTGAAGGTACTGCAGTCTTATGCCGAATCCCCTGTGTGTGTGTGTGTGTGTGTGTGTGTGTGTATATGTGTATATATATATATATATATATATATATATATATATATATATATATATATAGAGAGAGAGAGAGAGAGAGAGAGAGAGATATGAGGATACCCTTCTACCATAGCCAATACATGAATGATAGTTTCATCACGGGCTTGTCGACGATTTAAGCCTCTCGGGGGAAACCTTTCAAGTCGACTTGTTTTCCCCGCTCGTCGTACCAGTCGCGGGAAGGCCTTAATTTCATATTTTTGTCTAAAGTTTACTTTATTTTTGCAATCCCAGTTTTAGACTGCTTATTAAAATGATTTTTCCGTGATTTAAGGCCAAACGGTGCCTCGGATAAAAAAATTCACCAGTATAAAATCGATTCAAAATTTGATTTTCTATCGAAATCCGTCTTAAAAAATACCACATCCCATTGGGAATTCCAGAGTAAGGGTCGCTGGAGAAAATTGGAGCCCAGACTATAACCTGAAAAGAAACTTAATTAGGCACAGTCAAAACCCTGAGAGTTTCGTTTAAAAATTTCAATAACTGTGGAAAAAAAAGGGGGTGACCATCGAATATTGAACACCCTGTATATATAATTGATCCCCTATTGAATTATCGTTTATATGTTAATAAATATATTTATGCTGTATTATTTATCCTGTAATGACTACATAATGTATTGTAAACATATAAACATAGCAGACTATCACATTAATTCAGCTCCAGAGATAGGAATCGATGTACTATGAATAATGCATAGGTAAATTAATGTTTACAGTTATCTGGAGGGGAAGGGGAACAAACAGGACTTCCATTTCCATAATTTCCCCGAAATTTCTGACTAAATATGACAAGCAAATTACTCTCTCATCTCATTTGGCCGAGATGTCACCCCTTCAGGAAATATCTGAATAGGAGGGGGTGGTGGGAGGGGAGAAGGTGGGATGTGGGAGGTGGGAGGTGGGACGTGTGTAGTGGAAGGTTATTTGTCCCCAGTCACAAAGCCCAAACTTTCTTCTTGTCAACTTCTTTCTACTCTCCCCCTCCTCCGTCGTCCATGTCATGTTATACAATCGTAATTTTTTTTCTTATTTAATTATTCTTCAATATGACACTTATTACTTCACTTCCTTAGACGTTAAATGAAATGAAAATAATCTTTATTACAGGGGTATTACTTTCTATGGATAATTAAAATGTTCAAAAAAAAAACAAATTAAAGGCCATGGGGAAAAACCATAGTACTCCCACATGGTCCGTTCTTATGAAAATTAAATTTAAATCTGGAATATCTTCAAAAAATAATCTTCAATCTAGACAAATGTTCGTCAATGAACAAGTTTTTTTGTATTACTTGCGAAGAGCTTGCTCCTTTTAACAGTTACTTTTCGGTAACCAGTTACTCTTCAACTGGCGCGCATTCTAGACCCAAATAGGTCTAATCACAGTCATGTATACGAGTCTCTTGTAATTAATTGGGAGCTTTGAACGTTTGTCTAATAAATGTTGAAGTAGCCTGTAGTATCTGGGCAGTTTCTTGTCGATTTAGTCTTCGTCTGTTATTTAATTTATATTTTCGATTTTCCTAACATCTTTCATAAGACCTCTTAAAGTATATAAATATATACATATTTAAAAAGAATGGAATTTTCAGCCAAGAAAATTAAAAAAAATAAAAATTATTTGGGTGGACTTCATTGTCTATCAGTAATAGGGGGAAAAAAAAACTATGAATGTTAGATTAAACTTTTCATGGAGATAAATCACCAACTTAAAATATATACGACCACAAAAACATGATCGATTCTTAAGTTCTTGATATTGTAAGATATAAAAGTAAATATATTTTGGATACTCGATGGCCGAGTGAATTGGGGCGAGGGTATCAGCGCGCTCTGTACTGAAGGTCGTGGGATCGAGTCCCACCTGGGTGAGTTAAAATTTATTTCGTGGCGAAACCACGAATAAATCTTGACCTTCCCACCTAGTATAGGACTTCAATAAAAGTCATGCCCCCTCCCCCCCAAAAAATAAATGTAAATATTTCTCGGGTGATAATGAGCCATTTCAAAAACAAAACAAAATACATTTAGGTATGACCTTGTAGAGTTTTGATTAGTTGAAGGGTGCGTGTTTATTCTTGCGTGCTTCCAAGTGCTCTCGGCCCTAACAACGCCAACACTTAGTTTGCAAGGTGACCTACATAAATCTCAAGAAAAAGATTCAATTTATTATTTCTTAACTTTAACTAAAATATCTCCATTTTTCTCACCTTTATGTATCCTTGAATGTTTTTCAAGAAACTTTCTCCAGATTATGCGAGAACACGGCAATATAATAAATCACTTTTCTAAAGTCGTAAATTAAATTTTTTTTTCAATGTTTTTCTATATTGCAGAAGGGTTGTTGATCGTTCTAAATCCTGGTATTTTTTTTTTTTTATTATTATTATTTTTTTTTTGGGCCCAAGACTTTCATTGAAGTCCTATACTGGCCTGGGTGGGAAAGTAAAGATTCATTTCGTGGGTCTGCCAGGTGGAATTCGAACCCACGACCTTCTAGTTACGAGCGTTTTTTATTTCTATGTTATTTTTTTAATATATTGCTTATTAATGCTTTTTAATACCCATTTATTAACTTCAACTGTTATGCAACGAAATTTTGCATCGCAGTTTTCATCGATTTCCAGCTATCTGATTACCTTGAAAATTTGCACACGTGCCAAGGACCAATGACAATACAATAATTGCAAAACTTTGTTTTAATGTTCTTACTTAGTCCTGTCGAAATAGCCCTAAAAAGGGGGGGGGGTCTGCCTAGCAAAACGTGGAGTATTAGGTTTTATGATCCAGCATGGTCCAGGTCGGCTCTGAGAATAAAATATCAAAAATGTAACTACTTATCTTATTAGGGGAAAATTTTTGAGGGGCAAAAAAAAAACCCTAACATTTTTACACTTTTTACAGCTTTTTGCAAAAAACATAAAGAAAAATGTTTTAATCGAAAAATGTCTTATTTACAAAATTAAAGTTTACTAAATTTTGCATCTAAGGACATCTCTTAAGCTGAATTTGATTTTAGCGTTTAGTCACAATCAACTGTCAAATATCTTCAAATTTCGTCAACTTTCTCAAAAAGTTAGTTTTGGTCATGTTTACGAGTCTATAACACGAAAATGGCTAATTCAATCAAACAATTTTATATACTAATAGTTTATTGTTTATTTCGTTTAACGTCACTTTATGCTGCTATGGCTAATCGGACGATGCTACGGTGGGAGTCCTAAATTTTGCCTATCCAGGTATAATTAGGATAGGGATTTTTAACGAGTACCTGACATCGCACAGGCTCGGGACCCCCATTTTACGTCCCTTCCGAAGGACGGCATAGCTAAGGATTTTTTACTCCCTTTAAAAAATCCTAAGGTCATCTGCCGGGCTGCGAACCCGCGATCTTGGGTTTAGTAGGTTGCTATGCTAACCACTACACCACAGGTGACCCATATACTAATAGTTTTAGGTCATTAGATTTTGTCTAAGACAGGTTTTAGGATATTAAAGTGTTTTTTTTAGTTTTTTAAACTATAATTTTTTTAATATTAATACGGCCATGTCTAAATTGTACTCACAACCACACTTTTATTTGCGCCTATAGTTGTCGAGCGTTCTAGTCTGTCGAGGCCTGAGCGAGTCCAAATTTCTTTCGTTGTGAACCCGCGAAATGGATCTTTCAACCCTACATAAAAATAGGTTATACAGTTGGTAACCTGTAGAGTTATTTGCTTATTTTGCAAACATTTCTTTGTATCGTTTTATCCACATAATGTAGGATCTAGGGATTATTAGGCGTCCACTTATTATCAGAAGAATTAATCAAGCGCATAAAATCCTAATTGTAAAATAACATCCTAGATTGGAAAACTAATAAACAGCAATGGAACATTAAAAATTAAAACGTTTAGAGACTTTGGTTTCATTCCTTTTTTTTTTTGCTTAAATATGAAAACAAGTGAAGTAGAGGAACAGCTGATGGATTTGGTTACATTGTTTGAAACCAAAATGGAAGGGCAGGGAACAGAAACTCATGGTAATTTCGTTCACTTTTACGGCAGAGTTGTAAAATAAAAAAGAGCAAAGGCTGAGACCTAAGTACTTATGCAAATAGAATTTGAAGGGCCAAGGAAAAACTCGGAGTAGCGCGCTTTTTCTAAGTTTTAAACAGGTGCTGATCTGATACAACTGTACTTTATCTTCGTATATATTAATAACGAAAAAAGAAAACGTGCCCTAAAGTATACTTTAATACTATTTCACTAATTCTTGTTGAACAGATTTACTACCTAGGACTCAACCTGAACAACAGTCTAATTTGGGATCCATTTATAAAAGCATAAAACTACAATAAACTGCTCCTCGTTATAGATTACTGAAACATTACAGTTATAAAAGCATCAGCAGAATTACAAAGATAATATACATGAAATGTAACATATTTAATATATAGAATCTACGACAATTTTTTGAATTTTTATAGAACCTTTATTGAGCATTTTTTTTTTTTTTTTAAACATATTTTACGCCCACATTGGAGCACTTAAATCAATACATTTAAGTATTTACTTAGACTTCTTTCTTCTTCTGCTCCCAGAACTTTCTCATCCTCTCTGACCTGGCTGCCCTTTTGTGTGTCCGTTATAGTATATTGTTTCCGTTTAACTGTTTTTAGTTTGAGACTTATACTTTTATTCTTCAAAACCCTCTTCTTTTCTCTGTCTTTGATTTGTTGTTGAGTTATATCTAATTCTTTCAAATCATCCTGAACTTCTTTGAACCAATTATTATTTATTTTATTTTTCAAAAAGTATTTAAATAGTAGTTTCAATATCCTGGTTTCCGGTAGTATTATTGACACACATTCAGTGTAGACTATGTTGTTAGGCAACAATCTCCACTGTCCATCAACTTGGTGTTTTTTGTTAATAATTGTTCTGATAATTCTTCTATCAGTTTTCTGTACTTTGTCTGTTGTAGATTTAACATTTAATTTGAATAACGTTTCACTAGCATAAGTTGCCTCTGGTTTAACTGTGGAATTATAGTGTTTCAACTTAGCATTTCACTTCAACACAACCTCAACGAGATTCAAACTTGGTGTAAGAAATGGAAAATAAAACTTAATTATGACAAATCCCTTCATATTACATTTACACTGCGACGCAAGACCTGTTTACATTGACAACCAACCTTTACACCAAACTGAAAAAGTGACATACTTAGGACTTACGCTTGATAGAAGACTGACATGGGGCCCACACGTCAAGAAAAAAACAGACGTTACAGTTAAGACTGCGACTTCTATACTCAGTACTTCACAGACGCTCAAAACTACCTTTAAAACAAAAACTTAACATTTACAGTTACTTGATTAAACCCATCTGGACGTATGCATCGCAAATTTATGGACCGGCCAAAAGAACACATATTCAGAAAATACAGACATTTCAATCTAAATTCCTAAGACTGATAACAGACTCCCCTCCTTATGTGTCAAACGATATACTACATACAGACTTACGTATTCCGACAGTTAAGAGCCATATTCATAAACTTTATCGACAATTTCATGAGAAACTACGTGGACACACTAACAAACAGATACATAATATGGCAACAGTACAGATACCAGACATAACTCGACGGAGGCTGAAAAGGAAGTGGATGAGGGATCTCCTAGTCTAATCGCTAATAATTTAGTTTCACGCCTGGAGATTGTACCACTGGGTGCTGACTCCCTCATGCCTGATCATGTCTGTTGTATCAATGTAAATTTCACATTCACTGGTTGTCCATTGTGTACAGTTGTGAATAAAGTTATTATGTTATAAAAAAAAAAACTTAGCATTTATCGAAAGAGATTTCTTTTTATAAGTTGGCCAGGTAAGTCTTTGTGCTTGCTTCAATTTAGTTGATTTGTGTTCTATTGCTGCTTTTTCATTTGTGTTCCATGTTATTATTTCCCCAAGGTATTTGAACTTCTTAACTATTTTAATCTTTTCTTATTGTTCAGTTGAATGACTGGTAAATAAACAACAAAAGTTGGCATCATTTCTGTTTTTTCAAATGAAATTTGTAATCCCACTTTTTTTGCTATAATTTCTAGTTGCTCAATTTGAATTTAGCCTCTTCAATTGTGTTAGCAAGTAATGCCAAATCGTCCGCAAAAGCAAGGAAGTTGAGTTTAATATTTCTACCGATCCTGATGGTTGGTTGGCATTTCTTGTTCCATTCACGCATAACCTTCTCTAATACGCAATTAAACAACAAAGGTGAAAGTCCGTCTCCTTGTCGGAGTCCAGTTCTTATAGTGAATGATTCTGATAATTCACCTCTAAATTTTACTTTTGCTTTTGTATTTTTAAAGGTCATACTAATTAGGTTGACAAGTTTTGGGTGTAAACCAAATTCTTTAAGGATTTCCAGCAATGATTCACGATGGATACTTATTGAGTAATTATTACAATATACTACCAATTTGAGCAATATGTAATATATATGGCACATGATTACATTCACATATTATGTATAAAGAGAAAAAAACAACACCAAAAATAAATAAAAAGATAACAGAAAAGAACTTCCTATACATAAACAATATAAAGCATTCAAATACTAAAATAAAAAATTGAAAATAAAAAATAAATAAATAGTAATTATAACAAATAAAATTAAATTAAATTATAAGTTAAAAACACAATCGTACTTTATTTACAATATACACTCATCCTAGGGACCCCCAGCCAGACCCCTCCCTCCAATTATGGAGGGACAAGCCAGGCATAGAGAGGTCTCAGTTCTTCTCTCTCAGCTGCGTAACTGGTATAAAAAAACCCAGTGGAGTTTGAGTGAGAGCGCTATAGTGCATTCACTCAAGGCATGAGTAGAGGAGCTGGCCATTGCCAGAACTCCAAAATAAATAAATTTTACAAAAGATCTCGGGGCCACTGCCATTTTAGTCTGCGAGGAGGGTTATAGGATGTGTGGAACTGGATAATGATTGAGCCAGAGGGTTAGGATGGAAGGAAAGGTTGCGATGGAGCTTGGAGAATTTAAGAGGTATAAGGTCAAGGACAAAAGGTATATTGAAATCATTATGAAGGGTTTTGTTGGAGACATAATATGGAGCATTTACAATAGTACGATGGACTTTGGATTGGAATAACTGAATGCGTTTGATATTCGATTGTTTTTCTGTCCCCCACAGTTCTAGTCCATAGGTCCAGATAGGTTTAATGATGGTTTTGTATATGAGGAGTTTGTTTTCAATGGAGAGCTGGGATGTCTTATTTAGTAAGTCTGTACAATTGGCTGAGGCGTCTGTTAAGTTCTTGCCTTTTAAGTATAGTGTGAGGGTTCCAAGTAAGTCTTTTGTCTAGATAGAAGCCAAGATACCGTACTGTGTCAGCTATGGGTAGCGGAATATTGTTTACATACGATAAATAGATTAGTTATTAAAACTCGATAAAGAGCAAAAAATTACCGAATAATTAATTTTTGGGTCGGCTTTCAAAACAAAATCCGTTGCGTCCAACAAAAAGTAGCATGCATTGAAATTGAAAAATTAAAGACTACTCCAAGAACCCAATATTTTTGTCGGTCCAAAAATTAGGATTTTGTAATTTTTTTTTTCCTTTTCTAAAATCTATTAAAACGGATATAAGGGGTTTTGATTCTAAACGACTCAAATGTATGTTAAACGCTTATTCAACAAGATTCTAACGGAGAGTAAAGAACGTGTGAAACCAGGAGATTGGAAGTTTATAGTGCGATAAGAAAAGAAGCCCTTGGTCAACCACCTCCTCCACTTTGCGCTAACAGCTGTTCCACTTCAACATCCTTCCCTTCCACTATCCCCCTTCCTAACCACTTCATCTATTTTTCAACGCATCTGGGCTTCCATTAAACCACAAAGCTTCCCTTTAATATTAAGTTGTTGTTTTTTTTACATCCAATGGATAACTTGGGAAAAGATTTTTCATGTAACAAAATATCCTGATGACAATTTACTTAAGGCCATTCGGAAATGTCCTTACGGACTCATGGAATCGTATTTAATATATCAATTGGGTTGTCCGCCAATTAATGCAGGTTTGTGTTTTTAAAATAAATTATTAGAAAAAATTTGCATCAACAAAAATACGGATCATTCCTCTCAAGATATTTCGGCCGATGTTTTGACACACCTAAGCTGAATTTTATCCTTATTATAAACTATTTTTGATTTTTATATACTTCTGATTAATATATTGTTTATACTTTAAATGTAGCCCAGGACATTACAAAAATAGTTGCTGGCAGGCTAGTGTAGTCCAGTTGACAAACATATTGTAGAGTGCATGAAATATGCGATTATTTTTTACCTCAGGGCTTTGTTAGGAGTACCATAGTTAGGTCTTTCTGCCATTTCGTCGGAATTTCGACATTGTGATTCTATTAGAAAAAGATTATGTAAAAATTTTTTTTTCTTCATAAACGTCTTTATAAAAGTCTACTAATATCACTAGTGAAAAATTCCTTCATAGAATATAGTCTATCTGCACATTTATGATCATGATGTAAATCATGAGAGTAAGAGAAAGTGATAAGGTGTGAGGGAAATAGAAAACATTCGCAATTAAAATAATAAAATGTTATAGTACAAAATAATTGTTAATGAGTATGGTATCAAATAGTCGATATTGTAAGATATTAGTTAACATTAATTAAACATTTAAACATAAAACAGAAAGAAAAATATTAAAATGGTAAGACATTATATTATACATTTAAATTTTGAAATCGAACATTAGATTAATATAATTAATATTATATCACATTATTGTAAATAGTGAAAACATATATAAAAAGTATTTTTTTTTAAAATCTTATTTCACTTACAGTTTTTCCTATTCCATAGAAAACAAGAATCAAAGTTACCTTCTTTGAAAAATCACTATGTGAGGGAAATAGAATTATGAATGACTCGATTCGAACACTTGATTTGACACAAACTTGGGACAACTAACAAAGGAAATTTGTTGTAAGTTAGGTTACCCTCAGTTTGGCGGGAAGCTACTGCAATGTTGCCAGCCTGAAATATGATAGAATGAATCTTGGTCATGCTTTTGCATTTTTCAAAAAATGTGAGGGAAATAGATTGACCCTATGGGACATAGGCATAAGAAGTCATTCTTCTTTTTGTAAACGATTAGCCTCAGTTTCAATTCTAAAATTCAATATATTGCAACTTACAGGCACTAGAAAAAAAGTTAATAATTGTAAAAATGGAGAACTTATTCGCATTTAACGTTACCAACTCATGTTATGGGACATGTAAGGGAAATAGAATTTGACGTTTTGAATTCAAATTTAACCATGAAAACAAATCAATAACCATGGAAAAACTACTTTACGTTCAAGATGAAGTACCTTGCAGCTACTTGTTACAGTTGAGTTGCAAGAAATTTCATGTAGAAACCACAATCGCTTTGGAACACAAATTCGTATGAAATGGGAGAATGACCCAGTTATATACGTTTCTCCCTCCAGACAAGTTAAAACGGCAGTGACCTCGAAAGCCTTAGAGCCATTGTCAGAAAATATATAAAATAATATAATATGACAATAATAATTATTATTATAATATTAAAACCATCAAAAAATTGTTTATTTATCAAAATATATTAATATTTTTTATATAACATATTAAGTTGGTTAATGGTTTAGAGAATTGTGTTGCGTTGAAAAATAAAATAGAATTTTGTTTAAAAACAAAAAGCAACTATTACCAAAGGTAAGGTTATTGGGAACTCTATCATGAATCTGAAACTCAAAGTGAAGGCGCAAGATCGATATTCGGCTTAAGTGAGGGTCTGATGATATCGGTGAGTCGGGCTAAGTTAGTATTTAGTACGAAACATGTGGATAAGAATTTTATCTGAGAGGAATACAGGACACCTTGCAAACCCATCGTGTAGTTTATTTAGAGCAATTGATTTTCAATTAATGAAACTTATTAACATTTAAGTGGACTGTCAGAACCATCTTAATTTATATTATATTTTAAAAAGATCATGATTGAATTAATCTTTGATAGTACCATTTATGAATTCCAAAGTTTCATCTTCATCATGATAAAATTTAAATTAAAATATATATTTAGTTAATTATTACACCTTTTTAATTTATTTCCTATTTTAATCATATCTTTTATTTATGAAATTATTTTTGTGATTTTTGATTTTACTTTTTATGTTTTCATTATTTTTAATATATTATTTTAATATATTTCTTTCATTGTGTTCAGTATCAATCATATTTTTCATTTTTATTTATTTATTTATTATTTTTTACCATGAGCATCAAAATAACTTTTCATTTTTCATGTCAACAAGACTCAGTATGGCCAGTCCCTATGCTATGTGGTAAGTCAAATGTCTTGCAGAACATTGTATGTGGCATGCTTAATGCTTATTGTACTAAGAGAAGCATGATGTAATATCTAGCTGTGTGGCATAATAAATTTGGTCAAATCGAAATTAAAAACGTTTATTTCTTTTTATAGATAGTATATAATAGTAAGTATTTTGGAATTGACAAAGTAGAAAAGATTTAAATAAAATAAGAAAAAAAAAACAATGTTTTGGGAAAATTTAATATGATAAGTTAATATGATCCATTTTTTGTGAAATCATTCTATTACTGGAGTTTTATTTTATCAAAACCAAAATAATTAAAAATGTTATTTAAAATAACTTATTTTAGTAATAAATTTTTTTTATTAATCAATAATAATTTAAGTTAAATAATTTAAAAATTTTAGTTAGTTATATACAATGCCCCCTTTCTGTATATGCACTTGGACAGAAGGGCTGGGTTATCTTTTAGTGATAAATGCATTCAAACCAATGTAACAGGATTGAGATTAATGTTATGGGCGCCAAATAAGGTCAATTAGAGTTTTCGAGGCAGGAATTGACCCCACAATGCTTAAAAGCTAAAGCTTAAGATCTCTGCAGTGTAGCTCCAACATACACAACCGCCATGGCCTCAAGTTACTGCTGTAGTATTTTATTTAACAATATAATAGTTTTAAATTTTACATAGTTTTCAGTATATATGAAAATGTAGGTTGATGGTTTTGTGTGGCTTTTATCTGTAAAAAAAGGTAGTTATAGTTCGAGTGTATTATTTCAAAATTGTTTTTAAAAAGTTTTAAAATATCTATACATTGGTGATGGTTTAGTATTACAGATAGCGTAGAATGAAATATAGTAGTTAGCAGCAATAGTCTTAAGGTTATGTAATTATGATATAGTGATAATAGCATTAAATATATAATTAGAGCAGGTATATAATAGGTTATCAAATGTAAATACCAAGACAAATATTTTTGTAACATTTTTATGTAAAAATTGTAAATTCTGATAAATATTGGATCAATCATCATCTCCTATGGATTAGATATTCAAATTGACCCAACATAAATTTTTTTGTGTGTTGAGGCTTAAGGTTCGAAGGTACTCCAAATGTAGGAAGGACAGATTATCATACAGGTTACCAACCTATTCTTCCCTGTACCTTCTCTTTTTGGAAATATGGGCCAACATTTGATATAAAGATGTTCGTATTGTTCAGCTATTGTAATCATTATATTTTTTTGTACTTGAATAAAAAAATTCTCCTTGAGAAGTGAAAGAAAATAAAATCAATTTATTTTCCTTTTACATTCTTCTTCTTTAACCGACTTATCATGCTTTCCGACATCAAGCTGCATCAATCCAAAATCTTTCTTACCAGATCTTGCATGGTCTTCCCTCCAGCTTGATCCTTCCTGATTATTAGTTTTAGCGGAGGTCTACTGGTCTCTATGCAAGATAACTGATGGTCAGACCGATTAATTTTCAGTCCATTGGGAATTTCAGTCTATTAGGAATTTCAGCTAAAACTAATAATCAGGAAGGTTCAATCTAGAGGGAAGACTATGCAAGAGTTGGTAACAGAGATTTTGGACTGATGCTGCTCAATGTGAGAGGGTATGATGAGTCGATTAAAGAAGAACAATGTAGAAGGAAAATAAATTGATTTAATTTTCTTTCACTATTCAAGCTCATTCTATTCACATTACCATACCTTCTGAGCTGTCTCATTCCTGATTCTATCACAAGATATATGAAAGACATTTTGCTCTAATACTTCATTTCTGATGCAGTTCCATTTTTTATTCAACAAGGACCCAGTTTTTCAATCTTTATAGCAACAGCGGCACGTAGACAGCCTTGAAAATTTTGAGCTTAACGTCCCTTTGAGAGTGGGGCAGCTCAGTGCGTAATGCACAGAACTCCTAGTTCCAGGATCCGAGTTCATGTCTAGCTGATGGCAGAAAATTTGATTTTTGTTTCTTCAGCCGATAATCGATTTTGGTGTCTGGAGACCCTCCTGGGGCACAACTAGCCTCTATACCCTCTCACTGGGGAGGGGGGGTTACCCTTCATTGGAGGGAAACATTGGCAATATAGCGTTGATTGCCAACCACATCATCTAGTACACCTATTGGTCATGATACAATACTTCTGTAACAAGCATTGATCCCAAGAACCTCATAGGTTGTCGTGGCAAATTTTTTTTTTTTCTTTTCTTCATCCCTTATTACTTTTATCATTCTTCCACATGTTAACTGCACATTGAGTAATAGTTGTTTGTTTTCTTTATTTTGTAGAACGGTTATTTTATACCAGTTTTTCCGTTTCCACATATAACAGTTGCTAGGTATTAAATTTTGTTAACAACTTCCACCTCATTATTACAGGCCAGATAAACTTGTTGTCTCCCTACTGAGATCAATTATCTTACTTTTCTTAGCATTTATGTCCATGCCATTTCTGCCAAACTCTACTTCTCGTTCTACTCAGGCTTGTTGAAGATTCCGAGTAGTCAGTGATAAGAAAAATGCCATTCAGAAGTATTCCAGAAGATAAATAATCATTGCCTGTCGTTCTATATCAATTTTGATCGACTTAAAAAGAACAAGCTTTAAAGATGATGTACAATAAATTATAGATTTATTAATAGTATAAAATGTAGTCGGCCAGATATCTTAAGTAGTAACTTTAAGAAAATGACTAACAATAATTAGTTTTTGTTATTTAGCTGATCATATAGAAAAATTGTTATTCTAGTAGCTTGAATAGTATAAACAATGTAAAAATGTGTACTTAATAGTAAAAAATATTGTAAATCATTTTAATAAACAGTAAAATGACATTAAAATTTGTTCAAAATAAGAAGTAAATTATTGCATCAAATATATCTTTAATATTTCAAACAAGAATTTGATCTTCATTAAAAAAAAATATATATATATGTTTTATTTTATAACAAAACAAACATAATTAAATACCATTCATAAAGATAAATGATATTTATAGAATTTATTTGCATGTTGTAGGGGACAGCCAGAATGGTATGCACAAAAGGACGGTTTACGAACATAACAGGGTGGCCATGTGCTCCCAGAAGAGGGCATTGTGTGTCGCCACTGTCGTTCTCGCCATTCTATTTATTGTATCCCTCATCATTGCATATGCAGGACCTCAGACTGGTAATAACACTACAACTATACATATTTTTTTGTGGTATTAATATTAATTTAGATCTAGTTATTTAGGAATATCAGTAAATATTTTTAAAATAATTAAAAAGTTCCTTACACTATGGAATGGATTCACTTTTTAATCCTCGAGTGGTCGTACGGATGACAGTAGTCCTACACTGCTCTTAACATCACTACTGTGTATTTGGTTTGTCATGGATGAATATGACGAGCCTAGAGTCTGCAAAGGGAGGCTAGGGGGGAGGGGGGATAGTCTATGTACCTCTGTTAGTTGCTATTTGATATTTCCGGTCTGTAATTGTCATTTGTTTTGGTTGGATAACAATTGTCCTCCACCTCACCTTTATATTACTTATTTTTAGTTTTGTATTTTTTTGTGATAAATTAATACAATTAGAGTTTGTTATAATTACATTGAATGCCCCCTACTGATATTTTTGAAGTACTGGGCTAATTGAGTGAATTATTTTGTTTGTCATCCACGCAACCTTCCCCGTAATTATTATTTTCAACTTGGTATGTGTTAATAATGATCTATGTACTTTCATTATATTTCATTATTTTGAGTAAGTAATTTATTCCTATGTTCCTTTGTAAAGTATTTTTGAAAATTAAAGGGATTAAAAAAGACGCCTATTGCTAAAACACCAGAAAACTGAGTGGATGACTATTGTCATCCACGCGACCTTTCTTCTAACTGAGCCATACGTAACCACTCGAGGGTTAAGAAACTTTCCTTGACTAGAGGCATTTAGTCAAGGAAAGTTAGACATCTTTAGTTTAGTGAAGAGCAATACATTCGAACAGAAAAAGTTGAAATTGACTCTTCCATATTTGTTTTTTTTTTTACCCTTTCCAAAACAGAATTCAATATGTGCTGTGGATAAAAAACTAAAACAAAAAATAAAGAATTGATTGATGATTAACGTGGACTTTCACCATCATGGCTATACGACCTCGTAATTATGGGTTATGGCCTCCTTCAGCTTTTCCAACCATTTCTCTTTCTTGTAGAAATCCCATACAGTTTCTAATTCTTAGAATCTTCTTCTGCACAATCGAACCATCTCAATCTAGCCTTTTCATTCCTTTCATCTTCTTTAGTAGCACTACAGCCATTTAAGGACATTGGCCTCCTAAACCACTTGCTCCAACTCCTCTCTCACCAAAACAACTCGTCTCTATCTTCTTACACCTAGGCTCCTAATATCCTCTTTGCCTTCCAACCACTTTTAGCTCAGTCGTTACCTCTTCCTTGCACTTCCAGGGTTCCCCTCCAAAAATTTTCTTGTTTCCTCCACCCTCACAACATGCCTCAACTATCTTTCCTTTAGCATTTACAAATAGAGGCTCTTCCGCACTTATTCTTCTTTCATCCTTACTAAAAGTCCTGCCAACCTTAGCCTACTAAATTTCATGATTTTGACAACTGTGGGTTTAGTAGAAAGGCAAAAAGTTTCTGAATGGAATGTCACCTCCATTGCGTAATTATTTGAGCTCCTCCATTTATTCTTACTTTCAAATCAAAGGATGAAATTCCTTATTTTGAGTGATTGTCCATGTCCCAAAATCATAAAGCAACACTGGCTATATCAGGTTTTCTGACCTTTGGTTTGTATAGACAAAAAGCTGCGATATAACTGCTTCTGTGAGTAGAAATATCATTGGTTTTCAGTCAAAATACTCTTAACTCTGGTCACCAGATGGACTTTGTTCACTTATCATCACACATCAAAGCAGAGAGAAAAAGAGAGAGAGAGAGAGAGCAAACTAACGATTTATTAATTGTTAATAAATTACTTTTGCTTTTTTGTTTATTTAGAAGGCAAATTAGCAAAAGTCGATTGATGACCCTTGTTCCATTTCTAGGCAGCAGTCTCTTGAGATTTTAGTAACTGAATCTTGACTCTTAAATAATTTAACTCTTTCAAAACTCATTTGAGGTATGTGTGATGGTATAGAAGGTTCTATTTCTCAATCTCAAAACTCATTTGAGGTATGTGTGATGGTATAGAAGGTTCTATTTCTCAATCTCAAAACTCATTTGAGGTATGTGTGATGGTATAGAAGGTTCTATTTCTCAATCTAGTTCTAGTTCTCAATTGGGATTAGTCAATTATCTGCTACATCTATTGGATTTTGTTTATTCGAAGATTAGTTCTGAACGTTAAACATTTCAAAACACCAACACTTTGCTGTAGCTAGACTTCGAATGAAAAAATTCCTATAGAAGTAACAAATAATTTATCTTTCACAATTCTTTCAAAAATGTTTATTCCAATACTTTTCTGTCTATTTTGATTATTTTCTTCTACCCTAGGGAATATTTTATAAGTTAATCATAAAATTTATGAAAAATAGAATCAACTGACATTTGATGCTATTTTTAATTTATTATAATGTTTAATATAATATAATACTTGCCTTTTGCAGATTGCCCATGTGCGGGAGAGAAACCAACCTACTTAGACGAACATGGACGAATTAATAGGACTAGAAATATTATACCCGTAGCAACTAATAATGAATTATTCCCCTGGAATAACGTGAGGCTTCCAGCATTCGCTAGACCTTTGAAATATCATATTAATATCCATCCAAACTTGACGACATTAGATGTAAAGGGTAAATATGTAAACAGCTAAATAAAATAATTAGTTAAAGTATGTATGATGGTATAGCAGGATCAATAAAATTAGGAATTGATCAATTATTTGCCACGCCTGTTGGTATTTTGTGTATTCAAAGACTAGCTTCATATGTTAAACATACATCAGTTCTAAAAACATATGAAAATTCATTTTTGTATGTTTTGATTCATTGCTGATGTTTTGAATATTTGTATGTTTTTAGAACTGATGAATGTAAAACATTCAAAACTAGTTTTTAAATAAACAAAGTACTTAGCAGGTAGTTCATCAATTCCTAAGTATAAATATATTTAATTATATAAAATTAAACTTCCATCAATATTTTTAGAAGCAGAATTTATTAATAATTGGAATAAATTCTATCAAACAAACATAAGCTCCATAAAAATAATTGTATTTTTTATATTGATCTTTTAACATCTGAGCAAAAAAAAATCCACTAAAAGTGAAAAAATGAAGAAAAAGGAGATAATTAGGGTGTGCATTCAAGGAAACACAATTTAATAGTTTAAATTGTTGTTGTTTGTTTATTTGGGCCTAACGTCCTAATGTACTCCAGCTAGGGCAGGGAAGACGGGTTCTCCTACAGGTTACCAACCTATTCTAGCCAGGGTTGGAAGAACACGAAATAATTTTTAACCCACCCAGGTGGGATTCGAACCCACGACCTTCAGTAACGAGCTCGCTCACCCCGTATCACTTGGCCATCAAGTCCCCATAGTTTCACTTTATTGTGCCCATGTTTTGGCTTACAATGTAAGCCTTCATCCGGGCTAGAAGAAAAAACAAAAATATACGACAAGAAAAAGAATTTAAAAGGTATAAGAAAAGACAAACTGTATGAAAATTAAAAATATCAGATGAGAAACAAAAAAATGTTTTATTTAATAAAAAAATCACAAAAAAAATAAATGTAATCTTAACGGTCTTAAAACAGTTTTTTCTAGTTGTTTATCTTCCTTTTTTTCATATAGTTTATCTTTTCTTATCTCTTTTAAATTAATTTTTGTTTAATCTTTTTGTTTTTTCTTCTAGGTCTGATGAAGGATTACATTGTGAACTGAAATGTTGACACATTAAATTAAAATTGCTAAAATTGTTATTTAATTGTCTTTGCTTGACTTCACACCCATATTATTTACTTCATCGTTAATTTCTACAGTCAAATTAACCACATCAATTAGAAGTTTTATTATTTAATACTTATTTCTGTTGTTATTATTATTTGTGTTAATATTTCTTTTTTAAAAAAAAAGTTGGACATTGTAAAACTATTATAACATATTTATTCAATATTCACACTTTCATTAAACATAAGTTTATATTCAAACTTATTTATAACATTATGAATAGTATATTGGTTTTCTTTTTTAGGTCAGGTTACCATAGACTTCCAAGTTGATAAGGATACTTACTTCATTGTCCTCAATAGCCAAAACCTTACAATCACTGATAAGGTAATTAGTTATACATTTCATTCACTCAATTGTTTAATTTAAAACAATCAATAATAAGAAATAAAAAAATCAAAAAAATCTCATATTTCAGATGGTAACTGATAGAAAAAACCATCGATTAAGCATCGCTAGACTACTTGAATATCCTCCAAGGCAGCAATTGTACCTCGAAATGAAAGATAAGTTTCGAAAAAGAGTGAATTATACATTGGTGATGAGGTTCACAACAAGACTCAGCAGGGAAATGGAGGGATTCTATATAAGCAGTTATAAGACAAAAGATGGTGAAACAAGGTATGTTATGACTGCATATGTACATTAGACTTTTTGTAAAATCTTATATTATTCTAAAAAATGTTGGACTCACCATAAAAAATGTATCATAACTCTAATGAAAGCTTAGGATGCATTGTATTCTTTATAATCAGAATCAATCTTTATAACCAGCTGATTCCAACCATCTTTCTCTGTCTCTTTCAGAGGTATATGAGATCCTCCATTGCCAAAATTTTCTACATCTCTCCTCCAATTTTTTTTTTTTTTTTTTTTTTTTTTTTTTAGCCGGCTGTAATGGCACCTCAGCCTAGAGGCTCATTGTGCCTGTGCCGTGTATTCTGCACTAATTAGTACAGTCCTAGTGTTTTCATGTACCCTATTATATTAATAGGGTTTATGTCCACACTAGGATCTTTGATGATTGCTTCCCCAAAGTGAAGAAATCTCCTCCTTGCCAATATCTCGCATTCGCATATGATATGGTAAGGCGTCTCATCCTCCCTATTGCAGAATCTGCACGTCGGTGAGGTCTTAATTTTCATTGTACAGAGGTGTTTATTCAATCTGCAATGCCCTGTATACATTTCTGTCAGGTATTTGAGTTTGACTCTGTCAAGATTGAGGGGACTGTCTCAGTTTTTCTGCGTTCCAGTTCCGAGAGGCAATGTTGTTGTAGAGCCTGTCTATTTCGCTTTTTGCCAGACTCCAGGCTATACCACAGATAGGTTCAGGAGCAATGGGTTTGCTGTCCGAACCTTGTCTGGCTAGCTCGTCAGCCTTCTCGTTCCCTGTAATGTTAGAGTGGCCTTTGACCCATTCTACCCAGATGCTGTTGTTAATAGCCAGCTTGTTGAGGTATATTTTGCAATCCTCTACAAGCTTTGATCTGGTTGTGTCATTCCTCAGAGCCCCCAAGGCAGCTTGGCTATCTGAGTAAATTTTAATGGTTCTGTTTCGTGTTCCGTCTTCTATTAGTTGCTGAGCACAGAAACAGATTGCCATTACCTCGGACTGAAATACCGAGGTATATTTCCCCAAGGGGAGGGATGTGCATTTATTGTCGCTCATTCTCCATATTCCCGCTCCTGACCCTTTTTTGGTTAGCGAGCCATCGGTATAGCAGTTGATGCCATTGCATTTTGTATGTTGCTTCCCAATGTCTATTACCACATTGAAATTACTTTCAATGTGTTTCTTTATTTGGAGGTCTGAATTCATTTTCAGAATTTCAATCCCTTCCATTATGTTTAGTAACTTTCTATGTCCCTCTCTTCTAGATGGTTCATAGAGGAGTCCTTGTTTGACAAGTTTGTATAGCGAAAGCATCGCTTTCGCTTCTACCTCCAACTGTAGTGGTCTGAGGTTTAACATAACTTCCATACTCGCAGTTGGGGTCGTCTTCATGGCTCCCGTGATGAGGAGGCACGCCAATCTTTGTACTTTATTTAGCTGGACTTTGGACTTCGCCCGTCCAGCTTTGTGCCACCACACCACGTTGGCATATAATATCATTGGTCTAATTACCATGGTATAGATCCAATGAACCACTTTTGGTTTCATTCCCCAGGTTTTTCCCACTGCCCTTTTACAGGCCCATAGGCTCCTTAGGGTTTTGGACGTCACATATTCTATGTGTTTGTCCCAGTTTAATTTGTTGTCCAGGTAGACTCCCAGGTGTTTCACCTGTTTACTAATCTTTATCTGGACCATGTTCAGTATTGGTGGTCTGATTACCACCTTTTTTTCCGATTCGTAAAGATGCATAGTTCTACCTTATCCGGATTGATGTTGAGACCCTTGTTGTCACACCATTCCGTCAGTATCCCTATGCATGTGTTAAGCAGATTCGATATGACAGCCTGGTGCCTGCCACCCACAAGGATAGCGATATCATCCGCATATCCCTGCGTATAGAATCCTGCTTTATTAATATTGTGCAGTAGGGAGTCCACCACCATACACCATAGTAGTGGTGATAGAACACCCCCTTGTGGGCATCCTCCCGTAGGTAACGCCCACAGTTTGCCATCTCCTAATTCGGAGTATATAATTCTCCCTTTTAACATCGAGCATATCCACTGGTGGACAGTCGGATCCACTCGTTTGTCCACCATGGACCTCTCTATTGTCAGGTAGGGGGTTCTGTCAAAGGCACCTTCTATGTCTATGAAGATGCCCGCCATAATCTCCTTCTGGTCCAATGATTTTTCGATCTTGGCTGTTAGGTGTTGTAATGCCACCTCGCAGGATTTACCTGTTTGATATGCATACTGCGAGCAGTGTAATGGTCGCAGCAGTAGTGTATTGTCCCTAATATGTCTGTCCAGTACCTTCTCCACTCCTCCAATTTCATGACCTCTCGAATGTGTGCTCACCATAAAAAATGTTCATATCTTATCTTTTGTCATTCATTCTCTTAACATGGCCAAACCATTGTAATATTTAAATCTTTATAAATGAGAAAGGAGCAAGTTTGCTGTGGAGCAGTTTTTTCTATGTTCCCGTTGACCATGATCATGTAAAAGTGCTATAATTCTCTATAAAATAATTTTTTGAAATCTATCTATTATTTTTTTAATTTATTTTTTTATTATTTTTTTGGTATTCAAATCCCTTGCATTGAATCTGAATCAAAAGTCAGATTTCTATAATGAAGGATACCAAATTGAGCGGAAGATACTAACACCACAATTTTATTAATTTTTTATGAACATGGGTATCAGTGTATTGATTTTAAAATTTTTGGACACTAGGCCTACCATGTTGGATTTAAATACATGATGATTATAAAGAAAATTTGTTGATCCAAGCTTTTATTTTATATAAGAACACCCATATATTTATTATAAATTATACAATAAATATATTGTTTAAAATTAACATGTTTTAGTAATGAATCCAAGTTTTTGAGTAGCAAAACAATTTATTTAATTTATGTTGTTTTTTTTGTTTCAGATATTTAGCTACTACACATTTCGAACCAACTTACGCACGTTCTGCTTTTCCCTGTTTTGACGAGCCTCAATTTAAGGCGAGATTTAAAATGTCAATTTTCCGTGATAGATTTCACATTTCCCTCTTCAACATGCCAATTATAAATACCGAAGATGCCGGATTCTACATGGGAACCGGACTGGTAAGTAAGTGAATGATTGTTCCTTTTTTTCTAAAAAAGGTTATAACACAATCATACAATTGCTCACATACAAGATACAATCAAAAATTATTTTTATAACTAGTTAACTATTAAAATATTAAAAATCTCACAAACTTATTAATAATAATAGTTATTATACTTGTAACATAACAAAAATAGTTTGTAAGATGATGTCTTTAAAGAGTTCAAAGAACTGCCAAAATTTAAATTTTTCATTTTTTTGGACTCCCAGGTGTTATTTTAAAAAATAAATAAATAAAAATTAATAGTTATATCAAAATGTTTACAGAAAAATGATTTTTAATAAAAACATTGAAATTTAAAGTTATGAATTTTTACTTAGCAGTGCTCAATGATGGTTATCAGAATGGTTAACAATTAACAATTAAATTACAATAAATGATAAAGTCAGGTAATTTAGGAAGTATTAGCAAAACATCGACCATTATATAAACCTGTATTTTGTATGTTTTTGTTACAGCTGCGAGATGAATTTCAGGAATCAGTTGAAATGAGCACCTACCTCGTGGCTTTTGTTGTTTGCGATTACCAGCACATTCGAGCTGAAACTAAAAGAGGAGTATCAGTTGCAGTCTATTCACCGCCTGATCTTTTGAAGCAAGCTCGGTTCGCATTAGACACAGCGACTACAATGATGGACCATTATGAAAGATATTTTAACGTCAATTATCCCCTTCCGAAGCAAGGTAACTTGTTGAATCTAAAATATAAAATTAAAATAATGAAGATGTAGGTAGTTAAGGTGTGTAGTCATGGAGACTCAATTAAAATATAAATTTTAATTTATTGTGCCGACTTTTTGGCCTACATTGTAAACCTTCATCGGGGATAGAAGAAAAACAAAAAGATATAAAAAATGCCAACTTTTATTTTCCTCACAATTTATAACATCTACTGCCCTTTTTCTTTTCCTTCTCACTAACTGTGTACTTTTGAGTTTATAATATTATTTATGCCTCAGTGTTAATCATTCCTTTATTGCAATATACTATCTAATAGTTATACTTTATATATTTATTTATCAACTATATCGCTAATCTGCCAACTGTGATACCTTCTTTATGTTTATAAAGAACTGTTTCGTTAGGTTTATCTTTAGGGTTCCAAAAGCCTCCCACACATCACATCTATATACAGAGTTAAAATGGCTTTATCCTTCATCCCGTAGAAATTACTTCCTAGTCTCCTTCCTCAACCATTAATTCTCGGAATCTCTCCTACATCTATAACATCTTCCAGTTTAGATCCTCGGTCTCCTCCCGCACTACAAGATCTCGCTCATCAGACCTGTATACTTCTTCCCATAAAAGTACATCATTTGACCATTCCTTCATTTCCCGTGCTACTTCCTTATGGAATTCACTTCCCCGTAATATCCATAATGCTCCATCTAAAGCATTCAGTAGACGTACATAGGTTTTTATTTTCTCCAACAATTATTGGATTTTTGTAATTTTTATTTCATCTGTGTCTGTTTTTGTTCTTTATTTGTAAAATTGTAAATAGTTAATTTATTTTATTTCATCTTATCAAAGCTAAACTCATTGTATTTATTTATGTCCATTATATTATTCTTAGGGGACATCATCCCAGAATAAAGTTTACTTTCTATTCTATATACTCATTAAATATATCCACTTGTCTCTTATCGTAATATCATTTTTATCTTTATAAAAATGATATTTTAATTTACTTATTTCAATTAATTTTTCTTGTTTTATTTTTTTTTAAATTCACTCCCTTTTTTGCCATATATTTTTGTTAGTTTTCCTTCTAGCCCCAGTGAAGGCTTACAATGTAGGCCAAAACTTCAGCACAATGAATTAGAATTTATATTTTAATTGTTTACATGACTGCACACCCCAATTACCTACATCTTCATTAGCTCCACAGTCAATAAATACCTCATGAATAAAACTAAAATATTTTTATAGAATAAAATGTTTGTTTGTTATAATATGTTTAAATAAATAAAATGTTTAAAATAATATATTTATTTTTATTTTTTTTTAGATTTAATCGCAATACCAGATTTTGGTGTTGGTGCTATGGAAAACTGGGGTTTGATTACTTATAGGGAAACGTCGATACTCTACGAACCTGAAGAAACGTCCGCCGCTTCTCATCAGTGGGTCGCTGTAGTAGTAGCTCACGAACTAGCTCACCAGGTACTTTTTGATTTTTTATCTGATTTATTTAATAATTGGAATTAATTATTGTAGTTTAACACTGACTAGAATTTATTCTTGTCCAGCTAAAAACTAAGTTAGCTTCATTAAAAAAATCCTGTCCTGAAACCTTTGTATTGCCTAAACATCTCGATGATCCATAGGTACTTGTAAATACAGAGAAACTCCAATTATTAACTGGGACCAAAATTAATTAGAATACCCAAAAATTCGAATAATCAGATTTACTATTGAATTAGGGTACTGAAACAAAAAATACAGTAATATGTAATGCTTGTTTATTTCGTTTAACGTCACTTTATGCTGCTAAGGCTAATCGGACGATGCTACAGTGGGAGTCCTCAATTTTGCCTATCCAGGTATATTTAGGATAGGGATCTTTAACGAGTACCTGACATCGCACAGGCTCGGGACCCCCATTTTACGTCCCTTCCGAAGGACGGCATAGCTAAGGATTTTTTACTCCCTTTAAAAAATCCTAAGGTCATCTACCGGGCTGCGAACCCGCGATCTTGGGTTTAGTATGTAATGCTTTAACTATGTATTTTATTGAATAATTAAAATGTGGCTGTTTTAAAAATTATATTTATGTAACAACAAAGTCTAGTTATCATGTCAGAAATCGTGGATGTTCTGACACAGAACTCATCCGCCAATTTTTTCCCAGATTCGCCTTTCCTAACACGTTCTATAATGGACAGTTTTTTGGACACAGTTAAAACAACTGTGTTTTCATTTAGGTGTCATAACTCTTTAAGTCTAGAAAGATAACACACGTGACAATAGACTGGGCCAAACTCATGTAGGATAGATGTGCTATGCTTCTAGAAATTCACTGAGTAAGTTTACTTGACTGTTATGAGGTGCGTGGGTTCCCCTTGGTCTATTTAGTTTTACCTCTTTTATTGTCTTATGAAAAGTAATAAAAAGGGACCTGTCTTATTTTACGTGAACTCTGAGCCATGGCCTACAATGTCTGTTAATAAACTATTAAAAAAATAAAAATAAATATATATATTTTTCTTCAAATCAATCCGGATAATTGGAGTTTCACTATATTTTATAACTTTGATAACGACTGTGTGGTACAATCAGCCCGTCCAACACAAGATTCCAGAACATACTGAAGAGAATTATAAACTGTTTTTAGGATTTTGTTTAGATTCATGTTTAACGTTTCATTAGTTGTTTCTAGAGAGAGCCACTAGGCATTCTCTTTAGTTTCACATCCTTATACTGAGTTAAAGTAGCTCTTTTTTTCTCTTGTTTCTTCCCATAGACAATTTCCAACACAAATTCCTTAATCATAATATCATCACCCATTCTTTATCCAAAATCTCCCGAAATTGAAGTTCACCATTTACTTCTGATCACATGATCCCTTTTTTACCTTTATACTCCTTTCCATGGAACAGTAATATTTAAACCTTTCTTTCTTACATTTCTTATCCTCCTCATATTTGGAACTCTCTTCCTCCTAAAATCAGACACAACCTTCCCTAGATTCATTCAAAACTTTTCTATTCCAACACCTCTCACTCCAGTCAGATATTTGGACAGGAGAATTATTTTGCTTTAATTTTGTTCAAATTCAGTTAAATCATTACCAATGCATTAGCACAATAATGATTGATGTGTGAATATGCATATTTGATTTATTTGTAATATTGAGAAAATTTCTTTTGTTCCTTTACCCCAGGAGAACTCGCTAGAGTTAGTGACACGCGAGAACTCGCACATGAGATTTTCTCTCACGCTCAAACATTTGTCTTTTTCAAAGAGGATACCAATTTCTAAACACCAAATAAAATTAATATAATGTTTTTAAGGGGAAAAAAATAAGCAAAGCATAAAATAATTAAAAAAAAAAAAAAAAAAAAAGAAGATATATTAAATTAAATTATTATAGTAGTCAAAATAAAAGTTTTTTTCTAAAATTTCAAATCAATAAAATAATTTAAGAACAAAAATAAACAAAAAAAAGTAAGATGATCAAATATTAGGAACTAAAATAAAAAAAACATGATTTTTTATGTGTCATTACAATCAACGGGATTTATTTCATCATTCAAAGGCTTGGCTAACAGGATTTTTGGATACAGTTTCAATGAAATAATAAAAAAAAGTTTAAAAAAAAAAAAAAAAAAATGAAAAAGTGGTCAACTATTTTCCAAAATATTGACTTTCAATTGCAAATATTATTTTTTTAAATTGCTTAGAAACTCAAAAAAAAGATCCTACAACTTTGAAAAAAAGAAAATACAACTTTCCTCTTAGCTGATGAACAGCTAATGCCAATTAAGCTAATAGTCTCAAGTGAGAAAACAATTTACAGTGTAAAATTTCAGGACTATCGCTTGAACAAAAACTGTAACACGAGCACTCGCTGGGTGAGAAAAACACCGTAGTGAAGGTCACAGAACAACTATTTTTTTGTGCATGGCGGTGCCCTTTGAAGAAATATTCTCTCTCCAGCTAGATAAACGGAGAGCTTTCCAACTATTTTAGCTTTCTGATTAAAAGGGTTTTACCACCAGCATGAGAGAAAATCTCACCCAGCAAGCTCTCCCGTGTTAATTAACTAATTTTATCTTTGGTCAAAAAAAATTTTTTTTCTACTGTAAGTTGTATCATATTTGTTTGTTTGTTTTTTTCCTCTAAAATTAACACAATATTAACATTTTATTATACTCGTGTTTTATTCTTAAGGGACAATGTTTCCTAGAATAATGTTTTCTTCTTCTATGTTTAACATAAACCAGATTTTATTCTCTTATGATTATTATAGATTTAATTATCCTTATTTAATCATGACAGAGTGTTTTATTATAAGAACATTAATTTTTATCATTACATAATTGTGAGATTGGCACTTTTAATGTAAGCTAAATTTGTTACTAAAGATGACAAAAATATGTTTTTCATTGAACTTGATATTTATATCTATTATATTAGTGATATTATATCGGTTAATGTTCTTGGCGGCAATCGCTACCCTCTTCATTGTTACAGTGGTTCGGGAATCTTGTTACGATGCGTTGGTGGAATGATCTTTGGTTAAACGAAGGTTTTGCTTCCTTTCTGGAATACTTGGCGGTGGATAAGGTGATGCCGGGGTGGAACATGATGGAACAATTTGTTTTAGACAAGACTCAACCGGGTCTCAACTTGGACGCTCTCAAAAATAGTCATTCCATCTCCGTAACTGTTCAAGACCCGACAGAAATCGAGGCTATATTTGATACCATCTCTTATAGTAAGGTAATTATACATAAGTATATCTGAAGAGATTTTTTTTATGTACTAGCATAATCTTATTCATAAGTCAGTACCTAATATATATATTGCAATGATTTTTTTTTTTTTTTAATAATTTTTAATTTAATTTTATAAGTTTAAACTTTTAACTTTAATTTTCATTTATTGACTTAATTGTCCCTGTTTGGGCACCACATGTTATTATTTTATTAATTTAAAATAATTTTTAATTTTAATTTTATAAGTTCAACTCAATTGTAATTTATTAATTTTTTAATGATATTATGATTCTGAAGGGGAGGTTCAATGTTAATGATAAAAGTTGGATACATAATGAAAAGTATTTTTATTTGTAAATTAAAACTAACATTTATTTATATTCAATTAATTTACAATTTTATACATTTTTAATTTACTACTTATACGGTTATCCAATATTAAGAAGGATGACACTAATTTTCTTTCTTCTATCAACCAATGTCTCCTCTTTATGTTCTTCCACATTCTCGCTTGAACACTCCAACAGCAACACTAAAAGATTCTTTAATGTTAGATATTCATCATATGAAATAACAAAAAGGCGAACTGAATATAAATTTTAGTTCTTCACTGCTCAGAGTCTCTATTGGAATTGATAACTAGAAGCCAACTGCCCTTTCTGTAAAATATCCGCTTCTCTGTAACGGCGGAAAAATTTTTTAACGGTTTTTCCAAAGACGTCATTTATGTGTGCCATTCATATCTTACAATAACTTTACCTGCCAAATTTAAAAGTTAATTGGTTCAAAATATCACAACAATATATATATATAGTCTTTAGTCTTGGAGTTATTTTCTTACTGTGTACGCGCCATATGTTTACAAGAATTAACAGCTCTGGTGGTTGTTAACATATTTTAAAATATTAGGTTGGTGCAAGAACAATGCAGGTTTTGAATTTTCATTTTTTTTTTTTTGGCAAGTGCTGGTCAAGTAAACAAAGATAATACTCCAGTATAGTTAAGGGATTATAAACAATGTTTATTAATTTCTTTTTCTTCAAAGATAAGTTTAGTTAGTGTTACGTTTCCTATGAGTAAGGACCTTTGAAATTCACCATGTCAATACAAGATTTTTGTCAAATTTATATTTATGAGTTCAAACTTGTTCGAAGTGTAGCCCAAACCATGCATAACATCAATGTTTTTTGGGGTTAAGGAAACATCAGAGATGTACAGTGCAGCGATGGTTCCAAAAATTTTGTTTGCCCAAAAAAAGCTAAATTAGAGATTTTGATCTCGAAGACAATGAAGGTTGCGTTAGACCTTCTGTTATTGATCATGACCACCTGAGGGCTTTGATATATATATAGATCAGCTATAAGCTTCTCTTTAATAATTACACAATTAAAAAAGTAGTCTTTAGAGCCTTAGATTCATAAAAAAAAATAAATAAAAAACTGTACCTATAAGGAATTACATTACGAATGAGTATTGGCTAAAGTAAAAAAAATAGATATAAATTGCATCTTTCTTTATCTTAAGCAAGCACCTAACCCTGCAAGCACTCCTCCCTTAGTTATAGGATTATAATGGTTCAGGTTTTGACAATTACGTTGGTATAAATATAATTTTTTGTATAAATATTGGAAAGGATAGTCTAAGTGTTATTGTAGTTGTTCTAGTTGGGTATCTGTATTTGGGTGCAACAGTCCATGCAGGACCTGGGCCTCTGCCACCATCTTTCTCCATTCCTCTCGGTTCTTCGCTAGATTCCTCCAATTCCGTAACCCCAGCTACCGCAAATCCTCCTCTAGGTCATCAATCCATCTGCACCTGGGTCTGCCTCTCTTCTTTTTTCCTCAGAGGGTACCATTAAACATTATCTTTGGCAGCCTGCTGGGCTCCATTCCTTCGACGTTTCCCAACCATCTGAGCCTACCTTTCTTAATAGCACAGAGGATATCAGGCTCACCATACAATTGTACAATTTCGGCATTGCTTCTGATCCGCCACCTGTGCTCTTCTCTCACAGTACCGAAGATCCTTCTTTCCTAGACCAACACCGCTCTCCCAGTATCTTTAGAGAGAGCTCACTCCTCTCTGCCGCACATTACTGTTGGCCTTATTATTGATTTATAAATCAATAGTTTTGCCTTCCTTGAGAGAGTTTTACAACTGATAGCTTTTCGTATTGCAGAAAAACATCTGGTTCCTGCAGCCATTCTGCTTTTTATTTCAACCTCCAACTTCCCCTTCACAACTCCTCCTAGGTACTTAAGTGTACTACAGCAGTAAAATGTGTCTGCCCCCAAATCAACCATACCTCTTCTTCCCCTTATCTGTCTAGAGGTTTTCATATGTTTGGTCTGGTGTGTGTTTATTTTGACAGCTGCTATCTTGAATTCTTCAACAGCACTGGCCAATGCTGTTTCGGTACTACCTGTGATAATCACATCATCAGCGTATGCCATGTGATATGTAAGGCTATTGTAAATAGTGTACCCCGGGTTCATCTTTATTCCTCGTATCAATACTTCTAGGGTGAGATTGAATGTATGGATGTATGATTTGAAGTGCAGTCAAAAGAAAAAAACATACTCTGAATGAAATTATTGTAATATAACTTAAAACAAAAAAATAATATTATGGCCCTGGCCTACAATATATACTTAAATATCAATAATAAAGTAATATCAATAGTGTATTCCTTTTGACAATAACAATATATGTTGATAATCTTCTCCATTTTAAATAGTATATAATAGTTACATTAATCAAACCATAAATATAAATGTATTAAAATCCTTTTTTTTTTTTTTAACTTTAAGGGTGCTTCACTGCTCTACATGATGGAGAAGTTCTTAGGACAGGATACCCTGAAACGTGGACTCAATGATTATCTCAATACTCACAAATTCAGTAATGCTGATACGAAAGATTTGTGGGCTGTGATGAGCAAGCATGCCAACCATTCCATTCACGTTAAAGTATGAAAGTTTTACTTTTTTATTATTTTGTTTCCATTATTACAATATTAATATAATCAATACATTTCCTTTGTACAGAATATAATGGATACATGGACGAGGCAAATGGGTTTTCCCCTTATAGACATCAAACGTGACGGTGGGTCAATATCTGCTGGTCAAACTAGGTTTCTTCTTAGCCCTGAGGCACGCTTACCAAATTCTACGGTTCACAGTATGCCAAAGTCCCCATATGATTATAAATGGTATGTTCCCCTGACATACTATACAGACATATCAGATGAAGAAATGGTCTGGATGAACCTGACAGATGGTAAGATGATTTGCTGCTAAAGATCATAAAAAAAGATTAATTATATGTGCTGATAGTATTAGTCAACCAATCAACATTATCACTCAATGGACCAAATTTTAGGTCTTTGACATTAAAAATTTTAAACTTTAAAACCATTAATAAAATCACAACAGTTTATGTACTAAACTCATTGAAATCCACTATATTGTTTAATAATATGAAAACAGATAATCATGAAGATTTTTTGAAATGGACAGACTATTTTTTTTTTATTATTTTTTTTTTTTTTTTTTTTTTTTTTTTTTTTTTTTTTTTTTTTTTTTTTTTTTTTAAATGATTTTTGAGCACCTGAGTGTATACCATTACATAAAAACCAGTCTCTGATTATGATTTATTTAATATTTATTTCAGTCAAATTTGAAATCGATCCAACCGCTTCATGGTTCAAAGCCAACGTAAACCAATCTGGGTTCTACAGGGTGAACTATGATCCAGATATGTGGAAAGCTCTCATTGATACACTTAAGAAAAACCACACCGCTATGACACCAACTGACAGAGCGAGTTTAATTGACGATGCGTTCACATTATGCAGGTAATTATTTAATTTTCAATGCAGATAACTAGGCTTCCTAAGAATAACCATTCTATATAGAGGATATTTTTCTACAGACTAAATAAAAAATTTATAAATGTTAGATTGAACAGAAAATTGATTCTGGCTATGCATAAATTAGTAAACATTATGAAATATTTACAAAAATTAAATTCAAATACAATGGTGAATAAATAGATGATCAATAATCATTATTTCACTTTCAGGGCAGGTATCGTGAATATAACTACAGTGTTGGAGCTATCTTTGTATTTGCGGGAAGAGAGGGAGTACGTTCCTTGGGCGACTGCTTTGGACCATCTTCAAACTTGGGCTAGGTTTTTGTCCGAGGCAGCACCGTACAGGCTCTTCTTAGAATTCATAAGTCACATATTGGAACCAGTCGCTACTACTCTAGGTTGGGAAGATACGGGAACTCACATGGAAAAGTAATATTATCATATTTGAATCATCTCTTCTTCTTTTTTTACGCTATTATTTACTAATTTTTAAAATATTTTTTTAAATTTTAAAATTAGGCTTATGAGGTCAAATATATTTGCATCTGCGGTCCTTTCTGGAGTACAGAGTACCGTAACAGAAGCCACTGAAAAATTTAAAGAATGGATGGAAAAGGGAACTAAAGTTCCGCCTAACTTAAGAGAAGCTGTTTATTCGGCAGGTAAGTAAATAACTGATAAATATTCTATTGTTATATTACTTGTAATTGTTGTCATGAATGCCGTTGGTTGATTTAGGAATTTTTAGCCATTTTTTAAAGAATTTTTTCCTTGATAAACTGAGAGAAAAAAAAACCCATTGATGTGCTAATTTGTGCTACATGATTCAATTCATTTTTAAAAAAGGACTGTTTTATTTGTTTAATTAAGGCAGAATGAAGGTTGGAGCATGCGGTGTCATTAGAAAAAAACACAATAAATCAGTACCGAAAAGTTATATACTATTTATACACAAAAAGCTCATTATATACTTTTTAAAAAGCACCAACATACTTTAGTCTTAGTATACATGTTGGAATAATAATAAAAACAAAAAGAAGTAAACAATTTCATGCTTTGGGAATTTTCCGATTATTAATGAAAAGCTCAATTATTTATATTAATTATTTAACCTTCCAGCAGGCGCATCTCTGAACATCACTTAAATAAGCGCACGGGGTCATACTGGCCCTAATTACTTGTTTTTTCAATTTTACTTACCTACTTTATTGTGTAGTCATATTATGTTCATTTCTTTATTATGTATTTATAACTGGTACATATAAGTCCAATTAGTTTTGTTTTCCAATGTTTTATTTACACATATATCCATAATTAAAGTAAAATGAATACTCAGAAATGTAATAAAATAAAAATCCTTTATCTAATGTAATAAATACAATAAAACAATATAAAATTAACGAAGACATAAAACTATCTGATATAAAAATTAAGTAAAGCTTTAGTTAGGTAATTTAAATATAATAAATATCAAACACGTATTGAACAACTATAGCACCTTTTGGACGATGCTTGCTGTTTTTGAGGAGGATCTTTGGATGTGACTATATCTTTTAAAAAATTCCCTCGTGGTAGTAGGCAATGTTACAATTGTTGATCTTGTCTCCAAATGTGCTTTCATCAGACCAACAGCCATTTTTTTAAAAACAATCTTATTTTTACCACATCAAATGATTTTATCACATGACTAGTCGCGCAGGGTCAAGACGGCCCCAACAATGATTTCTCCACTTCAACGAAAACTAAATAATGAAGGGATGTTGGGAACTCAAGCCAACTCCCACCACACCACCCCTCAAAGTCACTTTAAGAATAGAAGTAGGAGTCTTGGATATTGTTGCAGGTATTCAGAAGTTATTAAAAAAAAATTGAAAATGGGGTCGCTCTGACCCCAGCGTGCCTGCTGGAAGGTTAACTAGATAACAGGACCATTGTAATATTAATCCTCAGTTGTTGAGGCATTCCAATAAAAATAATCACCGATTTATTACTCTCCAAACAATAGTGCACACACTGTATGTTCACTGTTGCAAACTCAAACATGAATTTTGTAACCTTAAAAGTTCCACTGTGAGATAGTGGAAGAAAGAGAATGACTAATTTTTTTATCATCCATTGACTAAATCTATAAAATTTATACATATTGAATTTTCAGCAGAACTTAGGACTTCTTTCAATAAATATAATATGATTACAGGTATTAAATACGGTGGCGTTAAAGAATGGCAATTCTGTTGGAATAAATACAATACCTCTAGGATTCCAAGTGAAAAGAAATTACTTTTAAGGATACTAGGTGTTTCATCAGACCCATGGATATTACAAAGGTAAGGAAATAAACAACAGCATTAGTTTAAAATTTGAAAGCAATTAAGTCTAGTTGAATTAACTCACAATCAGTTCGAATCCTGGTTTGCCACACTAATTTGTATTATGGCCAAAAATTAGAGAACTTTGTCAAGATGAGGATCATGGTCTTATAGCTTCTCCTTGAATCATTATCCCTAAAAAAAAATTAGTCCTGTAGGTTGCAGACCATACTGTTTCCAAAAAAAACTCCCAAGGTCAGGCATCTCTACTACAGTATATTTTGTTTATTATTTATACTAGTTATAATTCTATTTCAGGATTTATTTATTTCATATCTTATTCTGAGTATTAATTATTAATTTTAGAGTTTAATGCATTTTTCAATAGGCTTCAGGCCAATTAAAAAAAATCATTATTATGACAATAATTAATTACTAAATAGTACATACATATTTTGGTTCTTATAGAATCTTATCAAAAGCAAATTACCACAACTTTTTTTTTCACTTTAACAATATCATTGCAATTAGAAAAAGAACAAACCCAATGAATGTAATTTATAACTAATGATCAAAAATCTATTCAAAATAAACTTTTCTAATTATTTTTTATTCAGTTTAAATAAATTTAATCAAAGATTAAACAGATTATAAGTAATTTTTTACAGATATCTCCTAGCGACTTTGGATAGAGATCGAATTAGGCCACAAGACATTAAGATTGTGATGGCATCCGTTTCTTCCAATCCAGAGGGACAACTCTTAGCTTGGAGACATTTGAAAGCTCATTGGAAAGGTCTTCAGACTCTTTTTGGCAATGGTACCTTCACAATGGGAAGTCTTATTTCCTCTGTTACTTCACATTTCTCAACACAATATGACTACAATGAGGTAAATTTATAAATACATAATTACATTTATTAAATTATAAATTTAATCACAACTGATTCTCATTTTCATCTTTGATCTTATAATTTAACCTAACCACCTTCAGCTTCCAATACCATCATTTTTATTTTAAACTTCTTGTACATCTGTGGCACTGTGTGTTAAGTGTGTTTGTGAATTTTGGGTTATAGTTTGCTAACTATAAAAGAGTAAGTTAAGAAAGGTTGAGTTTAGAGATTTTTGAATCTAGATCAAAAGAAAGGAATCTTTAGGAGAAATAGAAGATAGTAAGGGGCTATCAAGTTTAAAAAGGATGGTGATTTCATGATTATTTTAATCATTGAGAAGTTTATTGATTATATTATGATAAACAATATAGGACAGGAATATTAGGAATATCCAGTCAGTGTTAGATATAATAGTAATCAGATATAATAATAATCATAATAATAATCAGTTGCGTGGTAATGGGAATCAGACAGGGAATGACACCAATGGATAAGGTTATTGGCTATACATATATATTTTTAATGGTAGGGGTGTTGGGGATATTTTAAAATTCTGACAGAGAAGGTACCATGGTTTTGGGAACCAGTTTGTGGATACGCTATGTCAGAGTTATTTGCAATAAGGAGGTCTAGAAAAGGCAGATTATTAACTTTGAATTTAACAATGGAACAGAGATGTGGCGGTAAGAGTTAAATGAAGTTAGCGTAGCTCAAATATTTTCAGGATTGGGAATAAGTAGGAGCTCTCATCTCTTTTTATCATTTGAAAATTAGAGCATTATGGAATCAAGGTCATTAAAGACGATGTAAGAAAGATGGGCAGTAAGAGGAATAGCCAAGCCAGAAATTGTAGAATTTATCTATTGATTTACAAAGCCCAGAAATCAGTTAAAAAAAAATCAATTTATGAAAATTTAATGTGTAGATGATCAAATATATTTTCAATTAATTACTTCTTTTTTTTTTTTATTGTATTCATGCATTATACAATTATAATCAATTTTATATTTTTGCAGGTTTTCGATTTTTTCCATCATATTGATGTGGGTTCAGGTTCTAGGTCTCTCGACCAAAGTTTAGAAACAATATTACTCAATATTCACTGGGTTCAAAACAATGAAGAACCTCTTTACAGCTGGTTAAGTAAATATTTTAATAGTTAGTCAAAAAAAAAAAAAAAAAATGTATAGTTTAGTGGTACATTGATATAAATGGATGTTATTTTTGTAACAAGTATCTAATATAAACGTAACATTTTAAGTTTAATGCTAGGGGCTCATGCTCATCTGTTTTAATTTTATTTACAGAGATTAAAAGAAATCATGTGCAATGAGATATTTATTTATTTAAGTTAACTCTAACATAATTTTTAATGTATGACTTATGAAATTTTGTTCAACCATTTGTAAAAAAATGAAAAAGATTAATTTTTTAAAAATTAATTCAATAAAAATAACATAATTTTCTTAAGTATATTAGTCAATTCATCTACAGTTTCTTCAAAGAGATAAACCGAGCATTAATAGATTTATCTTTTAATGTTAAAAATACTATTGTGCAATTAGAATTAAAATTAGTGATCAGAAACTTATTGATCGACAAAGTTCCTTCCTTTAAGTTAAGGTGAGTCATGATTTGTCCCGAATTTGATAGTTGTCATATCATTTACTATTTAAGTCTATAGCAAGTAAACTTTAATAAATAAAAAACAACTTTCTTGTTTTGTTTTTTTAGAGTCATTAATAATATATTGGTAATGATTTATTTTAAAACATTTAATTTATTAGAGGCCTCTATAATGTATTCTTTTACATTATAAAAAAAATATATATATATTTTTTTAAATATTGATATTTTCTAGAATATAGAAAAGATTAAGATTAGTTGATTTCTGAAGTAAAACTATTCTATTAAAAACATATATATGTTCATTTTGAAATATAATTTGCCTACTATACAATTTTCATGAAATTATTTCTTTATCTGAGATACTATTACCAAGAACCAAAGATTTCATAATTTCAAAATAAAACTGTATATCAGACATTAAAAGATACCGGCATAGATGCCACAAATTATTTTTAAAATGATATTATTAGGTTGTACTAATATTTTGTAATATTATTGTTGGTGAACTTTATTGAAACAAGTAAGGATAGATGAGCATGGGTACCCTGCAAGAAAATGAATAATAATGACTTAAATCCCAACAATTAATTTGGCATGAAGAAATGCAGGGCCAATAAAGAAACCAACAAGATTTTTCCAATGTTCAATCTCTTTTTTCCCTATCTTCCTTACAATTTATTAATGATACATTCATAATAATAATAATAATAATAATAATAATAATAAATAATGCATTATTCCCTCTTTGGCAGAGAAATAAAATATTAGTAGAGTACATGAAAATTTATGTTCTGGTGTTCACTCTTTGTTTGATTAATGCATATTTTTTATTTCCTTTTGATTAACTTTAATTTTATCGGCTCATTATCAAAAATAATTAAATGTTGCTATACTATATACTGTAAATTTCAGCAAATCGAATTTCCGTACAAACACCAAATAGCTTAGACATTTCGAATCATTAAAATAACACAAGTGTTGAATACAATTACACATTTTGCTAACATTCATTTTTAAATTAAAATAAAATGCATATATTCATTCCTACTTCACAGAATAGTGACTTATTTTGATGAAAAAAATTGTTAGTAAAAAAGTTTCAGACTGACTTCACAATGGGTAGGTTATACAACTGTTATACTTGTTTCTATACAAATGTACTCCTTATTTTTACTTTAATTAAAACTACATTGTTAAAATGTACTCTTTAAAAAGTATATAACATTAATTTTTAAATATATAAAAAAAAATTGTATTAAATGTCGATGTGGGAGTTTTATTAATTATTATTGATGAGCATTTTACTTCAATTCTATTAAAAAATTTTTTTTTATCAGACATAAGATTTTTGGTTTAATCCTGAAAATACAGTATTATCATAAATAACCCAAGGACTATGTTTAAAAATTTAAATTAAATGTTTTGTTTTATATGAAATTTGCACATTTTTTAAAAAAAATTAAAGTACAATGGTTTTTAATTTGTTTTTCTATCAGTAAGTGTCAGAGAATATATGTTCTACATATATAAAAAAAAAAATCTTTAAGAACTAAACTTAAAGAATGTATCGTTGAAATGAATGATATCGTTAAAAAAAAAAAAAAATGTAATATATATAACTTTGTCAATTTAAAAAGTCAAATAATGTATATTACAAATAACACTGGCATATACAACCTAAAATGATTAAATATTGTGTCTGAAGCTTCTTTACTGGTACTTCAAAATGTTTCTATGCTGAAGTGGAAATAATATTTATTCACATTAACAGAGAACTATTTTAAAGCTGTACAAATCATGGTTGTAGTAATTCATGTTTCAATGAAAGAATATAATATTACAATCACATTTTAATCAAAAATTTTCATAACTAAGCACAGAGAAAATAAAGCAAATTTATTACAGTGAGTAATGAAATTACTACCAAAATGAATTCATGAATTTGACAAAATTTCATTCATTGTTTAAATTTTATTGGTCAATAAATTTGATTTTTGATTATCACAATCAGAATAAACTGTGAAATCTAAAATAACATGTTTTTATTCCTAAGAATATAAATTTTATCAACCATTTTGACTTAAATGAATTTAACTTTATTTTATTGAATTAATTTTTGTCGTGTGAATTTTATCCCTTAGGCAATCGATGGATATTGTGTAGATATATCACCAACCTGTTATAATTAAATTAATATCATATAATGATTGAGCTAATTTTAGTTTTAGCCTTATAAATGAAAAATAAGAACATCTTACCTGGTTATGATTATACAAAATGTTTGGCAAATGAAAAGTCTTAAAAAAATTGATAACAATAAGAAAATTAAGATTGTTAAAAACTGAAACAGCACAAGGGGACTATTCTCCTTGAGCTCCCGTTTCATTTGTATGAGCAATATGTGCTTTGTTCCTGCAACTTTGTTTGTTGTTTTTTCAACAACAACTTTGAGCTGTTGTTTTTTCCTTGCATCAATTTAGTTTGATTTCAGTGAATCTTATATCCTGCCCATTCTTCTTGTGGCATCATTTTAGTGATTATTGCTTGACTTTGTCAACTATTCAGGTTGCCTAACACTGATTAACTTTAAAAAAAGATCGAACTGGTAGGTATTGTGGAATTTGGCTCTGCCATAGTTTCATCAAATTCCTCATCGCAGACAGTTCATAACCATAATTTTAGATTTCACAGTGCCATGTTTGTTTGAAAATTAAAATTTTTGAAGACATTCAAGGTTCTGAATTTCATAAGATAAATTTGGGACCAATGTTCAAATAAAACAGTATACATAAAGCTAATTAAAATTAACTTTTGAATTTTCATTTTTTCTTAAAATTATAATTTTCGATTGTTTAGATGGTAAAGTGCGCTATCGTTCGGCACTGTCTGTCGTGTCGAGTTGTATGAAACAGAGAAGTTCTTCCCTTCAAGAATTGGGAACATGACCTCATTTCGAAGTGCTGTACGAGACACTTCCTACTTAAGATAGGACATCTGAGATTAATTTTTCAGTTTCAATGATCTTGTAGGATCCTGGGTGGTTCTAACTTAAAGGTGTCTCTTCACCAGAAGTAGAACAGGAAAAGGCGAATAGTCGCCAGTTCAGCAATGTTCAAATTTATTTAGTTAGGTAAAGGGTTCTATTTCTTTTTTTCTAAATAAAAAAAATAAATAAATAAATAGAAAGAAAGAAATGGTGAAACTCCTGCCCTAGAGTTTTGAAAAGGAAAAAAAAAGTCATAAGTTTCAAATGCTTAATTAATTTCTATTTAACTACTTTAATTTTAATTGATTAATAAAATTAATTAATTTTAGCCTGTTGTGATTAATATTTTCTTAATTCATAAAATTAATTGATTTTATATTAATTTAATTATTGTTTTCAACATAAATGTGAAGATCGAAAAAAAAATAATAAAGCTTAAATAACAAATGTAAGAGCAGGGAGGGTATTAATGCCTTCCCCAAATGTGTTAATATTACCGATTAAAAACTATTTGTCAACTTTTTAAAAAATGAGACTATTTCAATATTATTTGTACAAATATAAGTTTGGTAACAGAGTATTATTTTATTTATTTTTTAATTACTCTTTCTTTTTTTTCTTTTTTTACGATTTAGAAGTAACTGTCAAATGTATTACTTGAAAATTGAAATTAAAAAAATAAACTGCAACTAATAATCAACCTAAGCGTCTATTTCAGTTTTTGTTATGATATTATTGTTACTATTGGCACCCTTAAAATGAATTATGCTACATATACTCATTAAAAACTAAAGTCTCACACTCATTATAATTTTTTCCCCAATATTTTTTCAATTAAAATTTTATGTTTCATTATTTCTCGACTATGACAGACAGTTTATCATTTCCTTTTTGCTAGGGTTGTAATATTGAATGAAATGATATGTGGGTAATATTTTCATTCCTCAAAATTGTTATTCTCATTCAACCATGTTGAAAAGTCACATAAAGATGAAACGATTTACATTCAAACAACAAATAAAGAATTATCAATAAGTCTTTAGCCATATTTATGCTATGTAACGAATTAAAAAACTTTGTTTCATACAATTATCTTGGTAATTTTTTTTAGAAAAATGTGTAAATGTTAAAAATATTATTTCATCTGATTTCCTCATCTCATAATAAAGACTTCTAGTGTAGTGTGATGATAATGATTTTCATTGTACATAACTAAGTACAACTTTCTTAATTCACACCGAACAAAAAAAAAGAAAAAGAAAGTGGAACTTCTAGTTGGTCAGTTGCTACCAAAATGTGCAAAATGGGTAATACGAGGAAGGGGTGGGAATTCTAAATATACATGTTGTCATTCATCTTGTCAAATAAATGCCTTATCCGTATACTTATTGTAGCATGAGGTAAAATGATATGTAGATATGTCTAAATTAAAAGATTTATGTTTAGAATGCAGGTTTTTGTGGGAATGTAAAAGTATAAATAAAAAAGTGAAACTGATTTTAAGAATGATTTCATTTGGAGGAAAGTGATTGCGATAAAAATAGAAATGTTTGGGTTATGAGTGAAAAAAGTATCTTTCCCCCCTTGGGATGATATCTCTTTGGCTCAACAACTTAGCCACATCCTCTTATCATCTCAGCAGTTTCTTTTCCAGGATCTTTCTCATGTTCTTCCATCCAGTTTTAATAAATTTATATTAATGAATTACATAGCTTAAATAAGGCTAAAAGAAAATCTGACCATGAATCATTCGGAATTCAATTGAAATTTTCATTATCAGCAATTTCAATTTACGGAAAAAAAAAAAAAAAAATTAAAATTATTTTAACTCACACCATATTATATCAAATTAATTATTTTTCATTTTAAGATTAAAAACACAACTGCTAAATTTCTATTGGCAGAATATGATGAATGCATGCATGCATATAGATAACAAATTTATTATTTTTTATTCTGTTCAAATCTAATGCAAAACTAGCATATTTAACAAAACTTTATTTATTTATATTTTATGAAATTATTTTTTTATTTATTGATCATAAAAATAATAATAATTTACTGTATTTTTATTTTTCTCAACTTTTTCAAATGGATTATCATTTTTTTTTTTTTTTTTTTTACCTAGCTATTCCTGGTTTTTTTTGTTTTTTCTATTAATTTACTTCTTGTATTATCCTCTTTTGTTTAAATATGAGTATACAAACACTTTTATAAAATTGTATCATTTAATCTGATTTTATAAATTTACCTGACATTGTCCTGTAATATAACTAACTATTAAAGGTATTGATCAAACTAACGTAACCTTAAAAATGGAAGAGAAATGTGCTTTGTTTCAAATCAATTATAAAAGGGATTCTTATCAATTGAAATGATTGTGGGAATGATCAATTACTCTGTAATTCTGTTTTGGACAGAAATAGTTATGCGTCATTAGACTAAGCACCATATTTTTCAGAATTGTCTTTTAACGATAATTTTAATCTCACGAATATTATATTATATTTATCACTTTATTATTTTTTTAATCTTCGGATTAGTAAAACAATATCTTCTGATTTAATACTTCCTTTTCTCTTATTGATAACGCTTTTATATCATTTGGCTTGGTTTACTGATTCGTGACACTGTCCATTTCATGAAATTATCACCAATAGAACATAGTATTTTTTATTTAAAAACAGTTAATTTAGTATATAAATTACACCTGTTCAACAAATCTTGCAGAAATCAATAAAATTATTAGATTATTTTTTTACCAATGGACACATTACGAGATAAAGCATATTTTGCGAAGGCATTTGCCTTCAAAAGTATTTGCCCCAAAAGTGCCAAAAGATATTTAGAATAATTAGACGGCTAACTAGAAAACAAAGGGCACAATATATAGATTGCTAGATTTTATACATTCTCGTCTTCATATATCAACTTATTTATGTACTAAAAATAATTATTAAAAAATGGGAAGAATTGTGGATAGATTACATTGAATGTTGCTGTTTGTGTAAAAATCACAACATTAAGAGCTTCTCAGTTCATTTTTTTTTTAACCTAATGATTTAACTCTCTATTGGATAAAATGAAAAATATAACCGGTTTAGAGGTAATGTATCTAAGAGATCAAACATACAATTTTTTATTTTATTAAGAATCAGTCTTGATAAACTGTATTCATTAATCAAAATGAATTTGTTTAACCTTCCATTATTCGCTCATGATCTGACATATGCAAGGCCCATACCTGTTTACTTTGTACACAATTATCTAATGGATGGAATGTGAGCAACAGTAAATGTATATTAATTTTCCTTGTTTTTTAGTTGTATTTATTTTTTACATTTATTCAGTATCTAACTGTAAAGGATCAACATTTATTAAAAAAAAAATATAAATCATAAATAAAAATTAATATCACATCTGTGATGTAGTAAGAATAAATATGTTATATTGATGTGGTATTTGTTGAGTGAAAAGTTAATAAAGATCTAGGTTGCTGGGGTATGCAGTCATAGATGTGCAGCAATTAAAAATAGATTTCAATTTATAATGCCGATGTTTCGACTTGCATTACAAACCTTCATCAGGGTTTCAGCGGAGAGTCCCTATTGGAAACTGAGCTATTACTAATAGCTACTCTCCACTGAAACCCTTAAGGAAGGCTTGCAATACAAGTCGAAACGTCGGAATTATAAATTAAAATTTATTCTTAATTGTTGTGTATCTATGACTGCATACCCCAACAACCTACATATTTTCTAAATATCTTATTATTGTTTCACTTAAATAATGGGCTTACTAAGAAAATGTATGAAAGAAAACTTATCTTAAAGATCCTTAAAATAGTGTAACTATTATTATTAAAAAAACTAAAAATCTGTGATCAAAAGTTTTTATGGTCAGCATTTCTTGGAAACAGTGCTACCACTCTTGGTTAGACAAAAGTGTGACTATTGGAAGGTTAATTATAAATATATTACTTACTTAATCACCCGTAATACCCTCTTTTATTGTAGCAAAGTGTGAGCAGTACTTATATGAAAATTATATTTTATTGATTTTATATATTTGTAAACAAATTAAAAAACGATAAATTTACAAAGTAAAATCAGTATTTGACTACGAATTCAAATCTTAGGTTCAGAAAAGAAGCTTGAAATAAATAAAATTGTTACTAATTTAAAAAATTAAAACCGATCAACCGATATTTAAAACATGATTACAGAAATGATAATCCTTATCCTGCTCTGCTCTTTATGGAAAATTTCGGAACGTTGCATTGTAATATTTCGTTTATTCCATTTTTCCTTTGTATAAACAGAAGAACAATTTATCTTTCCAAAAGTGGCAAAAATTATAGTAATAATATTCAAACAGATTATTAGGATGTTAAACAAATAAATTGATTTTAAAAACATTCTTATAAAGCTGTAATACATATAGAAGATTATTTGAAAGACTTAAGAGTGCACTAAGTATAAATATAATAATAGCTAGTCGGGTGCTAAGGTAGTAGCAAGTCTGAGAAGTTTGCCGAATTATTAGAAACATCAGCATCTTATGATCGCATTACTGGCAGATCTCACAGATACATTTTGGTGGATGGAGAGTTAAAAAAAAAAAAAAATGTATTTTTAACAATTTACTAGCAGCTGGTGTAATCATTCAGTACATTACCTTTATTTTTACACAAGCAAATTCAATTTTGAAAAAAAAAAAGTAAGATGAGAGAACTAGAGATCCTCTAGCGAACCAAGATAAATTTATTTAGTTGGAAAATATTAATCCATTTTTTTAATTATTATGGTATATACAACTTTAATGATAATTGAAGATTGACTAATCCTCAACCATATCAATATATATCTTAAAAAACTAATTGTATAATCTTATCTATGAATTTCATTAAGTTTATGGAAAAAAAAAAAAATGAAATAAAATCATTTTGAGGACAGAGAAAATGGCAAGGTCAGGTTTGGTGGAAATATGCTAAGAAAACATTAAAATGTTTTAGTAATAAATTTGTATTCTTCACGTTATTCTTCATTGCTGATTCATTAATTTGCTTCTCTATAACATTCTAAATTTTAAACAATGTATTTTGAAAATATGTTTCTTTAAGGATCGAAATTATCATGTATACTTCAATAATTGTTTTTATTAATTCATTATTGTTTGCAAAAAGTTATGTACAGTAAAATGTTGTTAATGTCGATTATAGAATCAGATGGATATTGGACTGATTTCGTTTATTTAAAAAATAAAAATAGACTGAAGGATATTATTTTTTCTAGAAGTCAATTCAATTATTTAGATTTAAAATCATTAAATATAATCAAATTAGCAAATTACTAATTAGTTTATTTTATATTTATATTTGAGTTTGTTCTATAGAATGAGATTGAATGAGGTGTGTTTAATGGTAATATACATTTATAAGAGATTGGTAGACATTGTTTTACGATATTCAATTGCAGTCTTCAATGCATAGTTTTATTTTTTAAGCTAATTTAGGTTATAGATTTTTACGTCAAACATATTTTTATAACCGATAGATAATAAAAAAAAAAAAAAAGAAATGAAATAAGTGTAAACTTGAGAATAGGTCGTTATGTGCTTTTAATAATGATTTCTTTAATATCCATCAACAAATAAAGTTTTTAAACTTTGATTTAATTAGAGAATACTTACAGAAATTCTGATAATCGACAAGAAGTATTTAAAAAAGGAAAGAAACAAAAATTTGCCTTTGTCTTATTATCTTGAAAACTTATTCTCAAGCTGTTATTTCAAAATTATTAATGTTCTTCAGTACAAATATTTTCTTATATATTAATTATATATATAATAAAAGGACAATATGTCTTATTAATTATAGGTGTCTGTAAAATTTAAATTCTGTCTTTATTTCTTTCGATATTCGTTTATAAGAATATTTAAAATGTGATTTTTTTCATTTAATGTGTAATTTGATTTGGAAATTCTGTTTTAGAGTTTTGTGATGATAGTTTCCTTTTTCATGTAATTATTTCTAGGTATGCAAATTATGTGCAATAAATATTTTTTTTTACTCTTATTTTTTATTACACCAATTTTACAAATTTATCATAATGAATTAATTTTACTGTCTTAGGATAGTCGATGAATGATTTAGATCAAATATGTAGTTAGAATTCACATAATTTATCGCCCAAATATGGATTATTGGAACCTAATTGGAAGGTGTAAAAGGTCAATACACAATTGGGAAAATATCAAATTAAAAAAAAAATTACAGTTATTAGGTTGGTGTATAAAATTATTGATTGAAAAATTTAACCAATCACACAAATAAATAACTTTAATCAGACCAAACATAGATCTGTAAATATTTTTCATACAATATATTTAAAATTTACTATAATTCTAATTTAACCAAATAACAACAGCGTATGCTGAAATCACAGGGAAAATGTCTGATATCTGTAACTGAATTCATCAAAAGGTTCAGTATTTTCTAAATATTTATAAAATCAGCCTTTTTTACATTTTTCTCCCAAAAAGTTAAAATTTATTACTTTCATTTACTTTTGCTCAATTGAAAAAAAGTATATTTCAAATCTGTTGGGCAATTATTAAATTAAAATAAAATTAATTGTTGTTATGCTGGTGCATAAAAACATCGAGTAAACAAAAAAAAAAAGAAAGATTGATTTATGCATTTATTATACAGAAACAGGTATCTTCAGAAAAAATATAGATTAACAAACAACAATATTTATAATTTAGTTATTAGTTAAAACACTAATTTAAAAAAATACTTAAGTATTTTATAAATGCTTTCAGATATCAACCAGAATTGTAGTACATTGATAACCCAGTTAATGAAAGTAATATTTTTTTTAATAAAACAAAAACATTCTTAATTCAAAATCTTTAGTAAAGAGAAAAAGGTTCTATAGAAAAACAACTAATTTTAAAGGAATTTCCTCATTACAGAGTATTAACCTTATTATTGTAATGTTGGCACTTCCCATGGAGTGGGTTACCTTCTAATTTTATCTTGTCTCTTTAATTGAAGTTACTGTGTGATTAAATGCAATGCATTTAATGTGTGTGCAATGCATTTGCCCCGGGGCCCGGTTTGGCTCTTGGCCGCCCTGATTATACCTAAGCACTTAATAGTGCCAACCTTGCTAGAAGTAAATAAGTCGATTCATGGTTACCATAAGGATACATATAATTACTTATGCTTTCATACATTTCTTATCAATTCATGGAAATAATAATTTTTTTTTTACTAATTTATTATTACATGGTTGTTGGGATGAGTCATTCTCATTCTTAGTGTGAACTTCTCCCATTATACAAAAAAAAAAAAAAAAAAAAAAAAAAAAAAAAAAAAAAAAAAAAAAAAAAAAAAAAAAAAAAAAAAAAAAAATTGAATTACATGATGAATATATTTTTAATAGTCTTAAATTCCTTTTTGAAAATAATCGCTTTGTTGACACTGAAGTGGAAACAGTAGCAAAACATTCCCTAGCTAACCAACATAAAATTGTTACAGTTGCATTTAAACCTTTTTTATAAGGTTTGGTAAGTTTTTTAAAATAAATATAGTTGTATGTTGTATTATTTTAATATAGAGAAAACGTTATATGGGTCATTGTCAAAAAAATTGCCGTTTTGGGTTTAGAAATAGAGGAAAAAAGTCGAAAAATGAACTTCATTTTTCTTGAAGGAGTATGTTCGTATTATTTCTTAAGTATGTAAAATTTTTGAAAAATACGTTGCAATCATGAGTTTTCTATGTTTTTTTAAAATTCTTTTATGCCATGGGTGTTATCTAATAATACTTTCTTAAATACTATAATTTTGTTTAAGTTTTTTCTGGACTGCAATAAAATTATAACATGGGACACCTAATTTAGCTTAGAATTGGTTATTGGGTTAATAATTAAATTATTTCTAAGGTCGGTCAAATATAACTTTTAATCAGGGATGTTACTAACTTTTCTATAATTTAGTTTCCATTATCAAAAATGTGGTCTTATTTCACTCGGAAGGAAAAAGTTTCTGTATTTAACATAAAAATCTTCACCTCACTGTAGAATGACGTCCGTGCGATAACACTCCTGACATTCACCTTATTTTTCCATGCTCATGAAATTTTTACTTTTTTTACCTATAAAAAACTAAACAAACCAAAGTAGGCTCATTGATAATATAATTGTTATTAGTAGATGTAATGAAAATTGAGTAAAAGACATTTTATAGGGGTAACACTCCTGAAATTGAATAAAAATACTATTATTTTCGAAGCTAATTAAACTCTCTCCTCAAGGAACCGGAAGTAAATGGTTTAGCAATCAGAAGACGATGAAATACTTTTGGAGAAGTTACCCTACCCGTTTGGAGTCAGTTTCTTGGATCTCAAGGTCAGAAAGAACAGAAATAATTCAGACCAACATTTGAGAAAGACCATGGGGACAGCATTATAATTTTCTTTGGCTGCCTGTATTCTATTTTTTATAGAAAAAAAAATACGCTGAAATTGTTCTTTAGGATGTGCACTTTTAATTTATATTTATAACAAAAATAAAATATTGTTTTTTGTTGCCATATTGAGCTGGTGACAGTATCACTTCTGACATTTTAAGTAGTTTTCAAAACATTTTTCTATTTTTCTACTTCAGAAATATACTCTAGAGCGGCAATTTTTTTAGAATGACCCTAAACTGAATTTGGTTTAATTTGTTTGTTCTCATCTGGATTATTTTTTGTAGTAGCAATTAATTTTTATTGTAAATCGAGGTATCGGAATCGAGATTAAAATATAAAAAATTCTATTGACACGTCACTAATTTAAACTAATATTTAAAGCAATAAAAAAAAACAATACAAAAAGTTAAAAACTTACATCCGCTTCTGACGTAATAGGTCCTGTCACCTGTTTCAAGATATTCTAGTTGACACAATGAACAATGAACTAGTGAACATTTTAAATTAAACTTTACAACATAATAAAGTACACTATAACACAACTAAATCTTAAACTTAACCGAACAGCGGACCACACGACCGTTATTAGATACAAACATCTCGAGATCTTTAATAAAACTGAGCAAAATAAGAAGGGTTGAAGGCATCAGCTGATTTAATTATAATTAATCGAATCTGATTGGCTGAGCCGCTCCGTACCATACTCGATATATTTCCTTTGCCCCTTACTTATTAGTTTTTGTACTGTACGTGTAAAAAACATCAGGTATTTCCAGTTCTCACCAGATCTGATGTACGAGTATTAACTGGCAAATTGTTCCCGACTGTTGAAGAAATAATTTAAATATCAATTACTTAAATGTTTGAAGTAAATAAAATAAAACAGTAGAGCATTTATAAATAATATTGAATCATCTCCTCAAACTTTTCTATATTCTATCTTTATAAATTTATATATTTTAAAAATAATCCCATGTATGGCCGAATATATAAATGAACTTAAAAACGAATAATTACTTGTAATAAATGTAATAAAAATCAGTTCTTCACCGAGAGATTCAAATTACTATAATTAACTGACTACACTTTACAATATATATTTTTTTCAGAAAACTTTCTTATTCGCTCATGTATTCAACCTAAAGGTAACCAACGAATTAACTGATACTTACAATTAGAATAAGACAGAGATATGTGATGAGGGTGATCAGTACACAGTGTTACCTCCTCTTCACTTCATTTCAATTTTTGTTTTGGCTGGCTGTATATTCTATTTTTATTGAAAAAAAAAAATACGCGGATATTGTTCTTTAGGATATGTAATTTTAATTTATATCAATAACAAATATAAAATATTGTTTTTTGTTTTCATATTGAGCTGGTGACAGTAATACTCCTGACATTTTTAGTAGTTTTAAAATTTTTTTTCCATTTTTCTACTTCAGAAATATACTCGGGAGAAGAGATTTCCTATAAAAATTACAAAAGATGTACTAGAGTAATAAAAAAAAAAATCAAAGGCAAGATAACGTGACCATCTGTCACCAAGTTAACTACGATAGACAATTTTTTTGATAAAAGTGGTAATTTTTTTTAGAATGACCCATATTGTAATATATAATTAATTATTGTAATATACAATACAATAATAAATATTATAAGGTTCGTATCGATATATTGAAAGAAAAGATATCGATATAAAATGTATCAATGAAAGTAAAAATATCGATATTTTTATCGAACACTGATATATTTAGTTAGAACATAGTATACTTCTAGCACTTTTACTTTTTCTAATAATTTAAGACGAAATCGGAAATTACCTCTTTGAAAATTTGGATTTTTTTTTTTTTGTAAACAAAAACTAATAAATTGCGAAGAGGTTGAAATTAGATCAAGTTCACCCCCTTTAAAACGGTAGCACATTGAAAGTTGTAGCTCATTCCGTTGAGAAGCCACGGTGAGTAGAGGAGTGACAGAGAGAAAAAATGAATTTTCTAAAAGTTATTCGTTGGCATCGCTAGTGCGACTTGAAGTTCTTCAACTACGATCACTTTAAAACTTAAAGGGATTAATGCTTGATCAACTGTCACGTCAACTTTCAATGTCAGTCGACTGTTTCCGGAGTTATTTTAAGAAGCCAGAACTGTACTAAGGTAAGGTGGGGTAAGTGCATTAGTCCGCCATAATTTCTATTGTCATTTTTTTACATAAACTGCCAACTTTTGTATGTAGACAGAACTTCATACCATCCAAACCTAACACACTAGAGTCCTCTACTGTAGAAGATAACCTCTCTAGGAATTTTCATAGTTCAACCTGTTGATCTGGGTGTTGAGTAAAGTTGAATGAGTTAAAATTATAAAATTGTATTGTATATATTTTGCTCTATTTTTTTAATTTCAAGGAGTAAAATGATTCCTGGGAGTTGATTATCTTTGCACTTACCCCAACAAAGAATCAATTCACTGCTAAGGAATTTACAAGAGATTTATGCACCTACCCAGTTTAGGTGGGGCAAGTGTGTAAATGGGACTTGAATTGATTTTCCTTCGCACTGATAATAATTTTTAGGATATCAGGGAAATCATCGATGTTGCTCAAAAGATTACAGTTCAACGTTTACAATATAACAAAAAATATTATCCTAGCATTTATAGCTGATTTTTTATGTTAAGTTAAAGTTGAATTTTGTATTCCATATGACTCACTTGCCCAACTTCACCTTATAAAAAAACTAGCTGAAAGTACCCATGCTCCGCTACGGTTTAATATCATTAGGATTAAGGAAAACGTTAATTAGCAAAAGTTAAGCTTAACGTTGATAATTATTATTACATAAATAAACCTAAAGAATTCCATTCTTAGAATAATTTCAATAAGTAAATTTGGCAATTTGCAAAAGTTAATTTTATATTACTTTTGATAGTCCTGCAGTGAAGCTTGATGGCAGCACTACCATCTTACCCTGCTCTGAAACCAGACCATCAGCTTTTATTATGGCATCCTTCAAGTGAATATAGTCCCCACTTCTCATTTTTTCTTTCTTTCGAATAAAGTTTAGTGTTTCTGTTTCTATTTTTCCTTACATATCAAGCACAAATTGGTTGATGAGATTACGAAAGTAAAATAAATAAGGTTTTTCGCCTTCTCGCTCCATCAACATATAGGCGTAAAAATCAGCTGCAGACAGTTTTCTTAAGTGGTGTATTTGTGTTTGGGTCACGCAGAGGGATGTTAATACTGTAGCCATCTTCTCCATGGCAGAGAATGAGATGATACTGAAGAGAATCATACGCTCGATAGAACTCATTCTTATCAGTCGAGAATAATGTCTCCCTTTTCAAACACCTGGCCAACAGTCAAGTAGGTAACTTCGTTAGTGGTAGGAGTATTGTAACATCCTCAGAGAGCATTTGAAGGCTTTTTTTCAGCACTGATAACTACCTGGAAATCTTGTAGATCTTTGGGAACAGACTCAACAGAAGCTCTGAAGTCCTTTTCTGTGTTATACATGTCCTTGCACCTTAAATGTTGGCATGAAATGTCCCTCTTTTATCTCTTTTGCTCCAAACGACGTCATTTGGAAACAACCGTTCTATATCCAAATATTATTTAGAACATGCTAAACCTCAGGATGTTCGTAAGTAAGGAGGTTGTGCAAGAGTTCAGCATATTCTTGAAATGGAGGAAGTTGCACTGCAGCACATGACAGGGCTCTCGTTCTTCCATTTTACATCATAACACCCATTGCAAGTTGACCGTTGTCCAATATCGACTGTTTAATCTTTTGGATATTCAGTTGTTGGGTAATGCTTGTAGCCTGAATGCTTCTTCACTGTCCATGACATCAACCTTTCCATTGAACGTCTTTCATCATGTTTTGTTACAGCTACACGTTTAACATGAGGATTATTTTCTGAGTATTTTTTTTGAAGACTTTCTATGGATTTCAGGATGGGTTTTGTTATACTTCTATGTACTACAGCCCCTCTATGTATATTTGGGTGATCCTCAGTATATGTGTGTACAACATTTCTTTTAACTTCGGGTTGGTTCTCTTTATGTTTGTTAACCGCTTTTCTGCTAATGTTTTTCCAGGATAATTTTTCCTGTATTTTTTAACAACTTCCCTGTTAACCTCTACATGTGCTTGACTATATTTTTGAAGCCGATTTCCTTAGTTGTTTGTTGTGAACTAAATCTCTGAATCATTTCCTGCGTTATTCTCATCTGAACTGAGAACAAAGGTAGATTGTTGGTTCAAGGAATTAAATTCATATAGGCTAGGTACAACTTGTTCAGTTTCGAGAAATACATCACGGGCCTGGTTGAGAAAAGCCGATTAGAGAAGGGCCAGGTACAGAACAATTATGTTTATCTTATCAAGCTAAAGGAAGATTAGTTGGGTAAGAAGCTACTGGTGAAGTAAGGTTGGTGGGTACATCCAAGTGGCCTTCCGTGTCATCACCAGAGAATATAAGTCTTTTAACCTCCTCAACTTCCTTTCCACAGCAGGCTAATAGTCCCAAAACTCAAACTGGTAAGGGTACACTCTGCAGCCAACATGAGTTTACAGAAAGTACCATATAATAAGCTTTCCACATGCCAGTATCGTATTTTTGTTTGTTTACTACAATAAAGAACTTAATTTGTGGTCAAAGTGTGCGGTTTAAGCATCTAACCTATTTTTTAATTAAGCTTATCACCATATACCATATGACAATAAATCTATTATTATTTGCCCTATAAAATCAAATGAGTACTTTTATTTTACCCCTTTGTAGTACCGATACAGGGCAAACTACTTAGAAAATAATTGTTATCGTTCATCCAACATCTTATAAGAAGCAACTTACTAAGTTTCATTAAGATCAGTAATGTTAATTCAAAGAATTTCCTATGCGTGAGAAATCGCGTTTTTCGCGAATTACACGCGATCCAGACCGATTTTTTTAAAATCCTTTCTTAGCGAGCACCTACGGCCCTAGAGGAAGCCACATACGAAATTTCATTCCAATCCGTTCGTTGGTTTTTGAGATTTCGTGTTAAATGAGTGAGTGGTATTTGACAAATATATAATAGACTAGCATTCCCGTCGCGGCTTCGCTAAAAATTAAAGTTTTATTTGTTTATCGATAAGATTCTTGTATTTTAGCATGTGGTTGAGCATTATTTCTTCAATGATTTTTTAGCAGTAATTATTAATCTAGTTATAATTGCACTGATTTGGTGGTTGAAGATTACATATAAGCACCATTAGGCATACAATTTTTAACTTTAATGTATGAATTAGTAATCAAGATGGATAAAGACTATTAAGAAACCTGCGGAAAATAAACTGCATTATCAGTGCTTACGAAAAAAGGCCCGTGAAATATTTTTACACACGATATAAAAAAGCAAAGGATCGACCTTTTGATTTAGTAATAATTTGTATTCGACAGAAAAAACTTTATTGATTTGATCTGGTGTTGGATGTTGATTTGAACTATAAAAGTATATGACAGTGTGGCAAACCTCGGTCCTGCCTCTCAAAATTGTACATTTAAATTTTAGTTATTCTAAATTTTACCATTGCAAAACCTTCCTAGAATTATAAAAATTATTTATTTAGATGTCGGTACAGCTTCGAGGTTCAGTTTACCATGTTAACTCTATTCTGAATGGCTCTATACCATCGGTCGCTTTTCAAGCTTCACTGGGATACTTATAACCATATTTAAATATTTTTAATAATTTTCTGGATAGTTTAATAAGTAAATTTTTCATCGAATTTCAAGCTGTTTTGTAACCTCTCGTTGAATAGCACTCCCCACCTATCGGTTTTTCATACTGCACTGTTGTCCAGCATATTAATTTTTTGAGGAAAATGAGAAATTAAAAATCAGTAGATTTTAATATTGCTAAACCTTCTTAAACTATGAAAATGATGTAGTTAATATTTAGTACAGATTGGTTCAGTAATATTCGCGGTTAGTGATCACAAACGAAAAATGGCTTGCTTTTATATAATAGTATAAGTTATTATTATAGTAAATTTTCTAATTGTAAATCTTTCAAGAACTATGAAGATGATGTAGTTAAAATTTGGTTCATATAGGTTCATTAGTTTTACTAAAATGCTATTGTCGCTTGCCACATATTCGATTTTTTTTTAAATTTCACTGGAATCCACACGTCACACCACATATGAATAGCTTTTTGGATAACAAATTAATTTAAAGTAATTTTATTATCAATTGTTAGCTATAATTAACACTGGATCATTGTAACCTCTCTTGAATGGCGCTCGCTTTACTACCCACTACATATTTATCGCTTTATAAATAGTAATGCAGAGAAAATTGTAAATTTTATTATTGCTAAACCTTCCTTGAACTGTGAAGATGATGTAGTTATATTTGGTACAGAATAGTTCTATAGTTTTCGCGGTTAGTGATCACGAACGGAAATGGCTTGTCCTTTTATATATAACTTCATCATCCCCCGTCGAGGAATTTTAACTAATAATTGATTTTTTTGTTTATCGATAAAAATCTTGTATTAAAGTGAACAATTGAAAATTATATTTTTGATAATATTTTCACGCATAGCAGCCATTATTAACTTGGTTAAATTTAGATTGATTAAGTATTTGAAGATAACATAAAGCATAATTAGACATCCAATTTTCAATTTTAATATATGAGTTGGTAATCCAGATGGACAGAGACTATTAATAAACTGCGGTATAAGAAACTGCACTATCAGTGCTTCACAACTAAAGGTTCAAAAGTCATATTTTTACACACAATTTAAACAGCTGAGGATCGGCATTTTGATTTTTAATAATTTTCATTCGACAGAAATAATTTTATTTGATTTGATCTGGTGGATTTTAATTTCTAACCATAAAAGTTTGGGTGTGGCAAAACCCGATCTAACACTCAACATTGTTTTAAATTTCATTGTTGCTAAACCTAGTACTATGACCATGATGTAGTTAAAATTTGGTATATTTCACTCCATATAGCTGTTTTTATAACAATTTAATTGAAAATAAGTAAATTTTATTATCAATGTTCACCTCTATGTAACACTGTACCTTTTAAACCTTTCATGTAGCATTAGATTTTACTTTTCTAAACCATTCTATAAAGATGATGTAGTCAAAATTTGGTAGAGATTTTCAGTTTTTCTAGAGAACACCGAAAAATTGCTTGTCGGTGGTATAGAGCTTTCTGATAATATACAAAGATTGCGACTATTCGTATCTTTTTTGTTGGATCAAACTGCACACGGTATGCAAAGTGAGGTGAGCCGGCCCCTATTTGACACGTAAATATATAATAGATTATCCCACCATTTCAGCCAAACAACTCATTTTTGATTGAAGTGATAAAAATATTCAATAAGTAAGCGAAATAAAATTTTTTAGAAAAAAAAAAAAAAAAAAAAAAACGACTTCAAGATTAAACCTACAAGTACTTTTTACAAGTTGGTGCCAGCCAAGAAGGGCAGTTCAGTCTGCCTTTGCAACAAACTTTCGAATGGCCGGAGACAGCCGGTGTGGCGTTGATGAAATAGTGGAGGGATCTTTACAATTACCATTTTTGTTTCGAATTCTGTTTGGTTTGGTTGGCACTGACTCCAAAAATAACTGGTCATAAATTGGTAATAGGTATATAAGGATGGATAATTTCGTTTATTTTCATTTAATTCTCTTTGTTTCGAAGTAATTAAAATATTATTTTTACTTTTTGCAATATACAAACTTGAAGTACTTGTACGTTTAATCTTGAAGTTTTATTTTATTTTTTTCTAAAAATTATTTTTATTTTTTACTTTTAAGTGGTAAGTGAGTGTATTTTTGTTTACACAGTCAACTCTCGATAAGCCGTTCTTCGAGCTACCCTGAAAGATAGTTCGACTTATTGAACAACGACTTATCGAGTTTATCATTCGACTTATCTTTATGTAAACGGGAAAATGAATACAAAATTGGAGTTGAAATCATAACGTAATACTATGTTTCACTAATACTATGTTGTTTCTACATATGCAAAGTCAATGATACAAAAAATTAAATACCCGAAACCACTTAATGATACAACTTTCAACATCACTGAACTGCGCTTTTTCCTGGCGGTACCTAAAAGTGTACTTACCGTCTTCCAATAGTGGTGATCCTTTCTTTATTCTTTAGGAAGGTTGAAAGAGAACTGTGCAGATTCCTTTCTCCTCTTCGAGAATCAGTTTACGGTTAACAACTTTTCTTTAAATGAAAGATTTTTCAATTTTCGCGGAACCATTTTAAAACCACTCGAGTGAATAACCAATAGGTGACTGGTGGTACCTATGAACTGAAAATGTAAACAATGACAGAAAACAGGAAAGCAAATTACCTATTCTTTGAATCTGAGTTCGAGTTATAGATTCTAACTTCATTTTGACTTATTTACACAATTTTTCACGTTTTTTTTTTGCCTGAAATCGACTCATTGAGGTTAAATTTAAGTGTAATGTACTTGTGACCGTAGATTTTGTTCGACTTATTTAAGAATTCGGCTTATCGAAGTTCGACAAATCGAGAGTTGACTGTATATGTAAATTATTTTTGTTATTAATTTAGATTTAGTCACCATGGAGAAATTTGTTTATAATGGAAGGTTATATAACAGTGATTTCTTATTAAGTGTTTTTTTGATTCTTCTTAAAAAGCGCTGAGTTGAATCCAATAAAATTTTAATAGGACCACCTCTGAGGTATAAACTAAAGATAAAAAAAAAATCATCAAAATAGATTCATAATTGACGGAGTAATCGCATAACAAACGTACAAAAAAAAACAACAACAGACGAATTGAGAATCTCTTTTTTGAAGTCGGTTGAAAATAGCAGCTCTCTAGATTTTTGATTGTTGAATTCACACCATTTTTCAAATTAAAAAAAAGGTTCTTGTGTGTTTTACGGTCCGTTGACACCAACTTACCTTAACTATTCCCTTATTGTTATCGTTACCTTCCCTTGGATTTTTAAATTGTTGTGTTTTGTATTGTTTGTTTGTTTATTTCGTTTTACGTCACTTTATGCTGCTATGGCTAATCGGACAATGCTACGGTGGGAGTCCTAAATTTTGCCTATCTAGGTATAATTAGGATAGGGATCTTTAACGAGTACCTGACATCGCACAGGCTCGGGACCCCCATTTTACGTCCCTTCCGAAGGACGGCATAGCTAAGGATTTTTAACTCCCTTTAAAAAATCCTATGGCCATCTGCCGGGCTGCGAACCCGCGATCTTAGGTTTAGTAGGTTGCTATGCTAACCACTACACCACAGGTGACCCCAAACGTTTTGTATTGTTATTGTGTTTGTAAGTGTATCTCTTTCAATATGTCTTGGAATTTGAAGATTTTTCACGCGGTTACAGATGAAAAATCAGCCATCCTATTTTTTTAGGAGTGGAATGACATTCCAAAGAAAATAACTTGTGAAAACGTGCATAATATGAAGCTACAATTCGGTAAGAATTAGATGGAAATGCCATTCTAAAGGATGCAACAAGAGCCTGGGTGTTCCAGTGAATACCTGGTTAAGAAACAGTACTTTACCATTGGAGACTATTGTGCATTGACATATATTACTAGTCGGCGGAGCTGACTTCCATCAAGTTCTGTGACAAAGAGCTGAACATGTCTCAGTGTACAGTAATTCATTATTTCAATTATATGAGAGAAGAGTCTGTATTTAAGTTGGAGAGAGGCTCATCAACCATTGGAGGCCCAGCTTGTAAATATGTTGAAATTAATGAAAGTCTATGTACTAGATGAAAAAATAATATAGGACGGATTTTACCTCAACAGTGGATATTTGGAGGAATATGTAGAGAAACAAAAGAGTGTTTCATAGTTATTGTAATTTTGTAATGAATATTGTTTGAAATAAATGTTTTATTTTCCTCTATATTCCAAGATATTGTTCTTTTCTTGTCATTTTTGATTTATATTGGAAGATATTGTACTTTTTAATGAATATTGTTTTTAATAAATGTTTAATTTGTGTCTAAGTGGATTTTTCTTCACATGATTCTCATTTATTTCATTTCATAAAGATGTGTGATGATAATAAAAGACAATGTGTATTTTAAATTCATTGGTAGCATCATAACCTGACATGGTCGAAATAGTTGAGGTAAGTGACACCTGAGCGCTGGTGTCAACGAACCGTAAAACATATTGTAGTAAGAAGTGACGATCGTCCGAAGATTATGCTTTTCAGTGTTGAGATCTAAGTTTACACTCCCAAATGTAAAGTGCTCCTAAGCACACCCCCTTTTTTTTAAACCTCGAATTATTTCCAAGTCACTGCACCATTTAGATTATCTATGATATTTCTATAAAGCAAAAAAATTTAAGTTTTTTTTTAAATCTTTAATTTTACGTATTATTTCATTAATTAGAAAGTCACTTTTTCTTCCTGCGGTTTGGTTTTTTTAGAGCAAATAACTAGGTTCTGGTAATCTTCATTTTTTTTAGGAGCTTTGCAGGCGAGATTCATATTAAACTCAAAGAAGAAGTAGGTATATACAACTGGAACATACAAGTAACAATGTTATAAATATTTTTGGATTTTTCAACTATTTTCTCAAGATGAAACTATTTTTCTCGATTATACAAAACTCATTTCTACTGCAGTATGTTTATCTAAAAGTTAAAGTAGAGTTATTGAAATAATATGAAATACGTAAAATATAATAATATTGTACGTTCAATATACATACACAATAGTAATAAAATCTAATAACTTAAAATGGGAGGGCATACTCAGTCCCTCACGGATCTTGTTGGCAATTGTTTTGGAACTTCCTGGTCAAAAAATATTAGACACATATTTCGCTGTTCCGGCTGATAGACCCTAGAAACCAGAAAAAAAAAAAAATGAAATAGCATTAAACTAATTTATTTTATATCCCGAGTTTGAAAAATGATATCGTCATGATTCTTGCAGCGAAAGTTTTATTTTTCAGTCCAGATTCAAGGAAAAATACAGCCGCTTCATAGATTTAGTTTAGGGTAATTCAATTCTAAAAAAAAGATCACATCTTCCAACAAACAACCTTTAAAGATTTTTTTACACAATAAATGACGTCAGATTCTAATTCAGCACCCTCAAAAGTATTGAAAAAACTTTTAGTCAATAGAAATTTTAAAAATATAATTTTTTTCACCCTCGTCAAGAAGGATGGATTTTTTAAACTGGTCATTGGTTGCTTTTCTTTATCGCCATTACTTTGTTACACTCCAAGCAAGTTCTATTTGAAACGCTGGAATTAGGAGAGCCTTAGCTTTCTTTTAATCCATATAAATGCACAATCGAGCAAAAATCTATTTCAAAAATTTGATTTTTAATTTGAGTTTGAAACCAAATAGGAAGATGTAATCAAAGAAATTGCACACCTATTGCTATAATTTATTTTGGGTTTAACCGTCAAACCGTAATTCAAAGTTTTGTTAAATAATAAAAAAAATTCCTTACCATTTGGTCAGGGAAATTTTGAAGGTTACAATTTCTTATTTTTCTATTTGGATGAAATTTCGTATTTAAGAGTTATTTTGAATATTGAATTAGAATCTGACTTCAATTTTTGTTTTTAAAAAAAATCTATAAGTGCAGTTTGCTTGAAGATCTAGTATTTTTTTTAGAATTTTTTTTTTACCTAAACCAAAAAAAGGCTGTTTTCCTTTAAATTTGAACTACAAATAAACTTTTTTGTGCAAAAATCATGTTGATATCATTTTTTAAACTCAAGACATAAAATAAATAAGTTTAATTCTTTTTTTTTTTTTTTTTTTTTTTGTGTCTAGGGGCTATTAATCGGAACGCCAAGGTAGTCGATATTTCTTGGCCAGGAACCTACAAAAAAAAAAAAAAAAAAAAAAAAAAAAAAAAAGTGTGTCATTTAAGATTTTTTTGATATTAATAGTTGTGAATTAATAATCCAAAACAGTTTTTGATTCATTTAATTTAGTATGTATTTAGTAACTATTTCAGATGGAAGGAAGGTTCGCAGATTTTTCGTATCGGGGATCTGCGGCTGGCCTCATTCATGTTTAAGTCAAAGTAGAAGTAGATATAATACGCTGTAACACACAAGTAACATTGTTGTAAATATAATCAATATAACAGTGGAGAAGGTTCTTCTTTAGTCTTTCAACAGTTATTACTAACAGCCGGAGAGCTGATAACATATTTAGAGCACGGATTTGACCCAACTTGCTTTATGGTTCAGAAGTTTCGGTTTCAATAGTTGTATAGGGAAGTCCTAGTCTGCCTGGCGTGTGCAGATGGGGGAGGTACTGCACATCCTAAAAGTAGGCTAAAAAATCGGGGATATAAAACATAATTGACAGTGTATATTTTAAGAAATTTTGACTGGGCAACATACGGGATGGCAAAAGTACCGGGGGTAGGGCGGGGGGTCCCGGAAAAATTTTCAAAATGAAGTGTCAAATGACGCATTTTTAAGCCGTTTTAATTCATAATTAACATGATCCGTGAGGTTTTGAATACCGGGAACTCCCTACTTCAATTAATGATCCCAGGCACTTTGACAATTAATTTGGTCCACTCTATGACGTGTGAACCTATTTTTAATTTGACACGAGGGGCCTATTTCATGAAGATAGAAGTACAACTCTACAACTACAATTTCAAAAAAACCTTGACATTTGAGCTCCCATTGGTCGGTTTCAAGGTTTTTTTTAATTGTAGCTGTGGAGTTGAACTTTTTACTGTTTTTTTTTTATTATTTTGAAAAACTGTTTAAATTGAAATTTTCGCACCCGTAAAAATTTGCCGCCACCGGCTACGTTCACTGGGCGACGAAGTCATGGAACTGGGGGGACACAAGTGTCGCCCAGTTTATATGTTATTTTATGCTATGGCAAGAAAATTTAATAGCTTATCAGGTACACTATTTTAACAATAACCCCAAAAGCTAGACCATTTGAGTGGCGGGACACGGAAACAGACAACTCCAAAGATAATTAAAAAATATATATATTTTTTACCAGTCCTAAAAATTTAGTAGCGTGTTAAGTATTTAAAAAAAATATTAATTATTAAAATATTAATATTTGTCCCACCACTCAAAAGGTCTGGCCTTTTGAGGTTATTGTTAAAACAGTATACCTGATACGCTTTTAAATTTTCAAATTTTTTAGCCTTCTTTTCGGATGCGCAGGACCTCCCCCACCTGCGCACGCCAGGCAGACTAGCCATTCCATATACAACTATCGGAAACGAAACGTTTGAGCTATATAGAAAGTTGAGTGAAATCCGTGTTCTGAATATGTCACCAGCTCTTGGACTATAATATGCAAAACAATAAACTTAATTAAAAAAAGACCTGACTTCAAGATTAAACCTACATGTACAAACTTGAACTAAAAAATAATGTTTTAATTACTTTGAAACAATGAGCATTAATGTAAAATAAACTAAATTGTCAATTAGTTATGGTCTAAACCGATATTTTTCTGTAACAGGGACGACCAATACAGGTCCAAAAAATACCTGTTACAAAATACCTGTTACTTGTCTCAAGGTCAGAGTCTCTCCATACTCGTAATCGTTTACCCTGTTACACTGATATTTTAGGATACTTAGTACTCGCATATCTGTTACCTATTTAATATCGGCTATAATCAATAAGTTTACATTTTCAACTACCTTTTTAATAATATATGTATATAGCCAAGTATATAATAAATATATGTATGATTATTTTTGAAAAATCTTTTCAATTTTATTGTTTCTATAACCTACAATTTTTCCATAAAACGTTTTTTATTATCCTCAACCTTTTTATTCACAAAATACTGGTAGTTAAATGAAGATCAAATTTGTTTTGGCTGATTGCAGTTAATAAAATATTAATTAAAACATTATTGATTTATCAACAAGATAGTAAATAATTAGCAAATTATTATTTAAGCATACTAATTTTATATTTGATTAATGACCAGCAAAAATTATATAATTGCTTATGTATAGATTTCATATTTGAGTGTATTTTAATTATTGTTAAAATAACCAATAATAAAATAAAAAAGAATGTAAGAGTGTCTAATACAGTGGAGACTGGATGACATTTTACCAGAAAATACCTGTACGAGAGTGGAAGTGAAAATTCTGGTTTAGGTAAACGAGTACCTGGTAACAGGTAGAGATGACAAAAAGAAATACTAGCCTAGGGCAGTACTTAGTGCGAAGGTAATAGCTATGAATGTTGTTACTAGTACTGAAGTAAGTATGCAAGTATCTCGTACCTGTTACCTCTGAATATCGGTAACAGGGACGCCGTTCAGTCACCCATACCTGTCACAAAGTAACAGGTCCAGTATTTCTGAAAAACCACTATTATCGATACATATGTAAGTGGCTTTTTTGTTTGAAGATGTGCTTCCTATACATGGAGTTATAAGTCTTATAAATCCATGTTCCTATATCCTAGATAGTGCTCAATGATTACAGATAATGAATGAGATAGAAAATCGAATGATATTCATGATGTAGATGACAAACTAATTTTGTTTTTCTACTGATTAGAACATAACCTTAACCAATAATATCAACTGAATTAGAAGATTCATATAATTATCATGCATAGGCTATAATAATACAATTAATGCTAAGATAGAAAAAAAAACAAAAAAAACCGGTACCGTTCCGCAAGCCGGTCTCCAGCCCCTACGCGCGCCCAGAATACCTTTTATCGATTCTAACCTTGTTCTGATTTATTTCGATGTTCTAGTCGCTGCTTTTAGAGGGGAAAGGTTATTCTCCTTCATTTACAGAGAAACTCTAAACCACTGTTCAAAGTAATATTAACTTCTGTTTACTTCCTGATATTAAAATGAGGAATAAGAAAATAATGAAGTGGAAATAAGAAAAATATCAAAATACAATACACTTAATTAATGTTGAATTAATATTATATTAAATCAGAATTTATATAATGCTCAACCACCTTTAATGTTAACTTCTAATAAACGTTCTGATGGCAGGGAAGTGTAAATAACAAATTATAAATATATAAAACACAGAACCCATGTTGAAAGTTATGATGTTAATTTACGCTTTATTTTCTCAAGGGAAGTGGAAATAAGGAAATTTATCTCACAGTTAATTTTAGATCGATGTGTTTTATTAAATTAATAATACAACCTGTCTCACTTTTTTGCAATAAGTAATATGAACGACAAAGAACCCATTGACAAAATATGTAAACGGAAATTTTCTCACTTAAATTGATACAACAAATATAAATACAAAAAAAGGCCAAATCCATGTAGAAATTAATCTTTTTAACTTTTGTAACACTTTTACATATTAGAGAAGAGGAAATAAGAAAACATGAATATAAAAAACACTAAATCCGTTATGAACTCATTTTGTTAGCTTCTGTTTCACCTATTTACATTTAAGAAGACTAAATATCAATATAACTCACTAAAAACACAATCCAAGTTGAAACTGTAGAAGTGATTGTTTGCATGTGAGGTTATAGGAAAGAGCTATCGATAAATGTAAACTCGAAGTGAAGCGTAAGGATCGAATTGGTCGGTGTAGCGCTGATCAGGTTTCGTGGAGACTGGCTTGCGGAATAATACTGAAAAACAAAACAAACAAAACAATTACCTGATAAGACAAATACAAAAATTGTAAATACAATCGATAGGACTATTAACAATATTCTGCTGAACTTTTCACCGCTCAAAACTGGATGCCTCGACGGGCTGAGGAACCTTCTTAGCCTGGATCTGCGCTGTTGAGAAATATTGTATTTATTATTTAGGGTAATATTAATATCAAAATTTATGTTTTCATATCATTTATTCTGTTATTAATTTATAATTCTAGATTTTTTTCATGGATTTTAACTTATAAAAAACAAATTTATTACCAAGCCATCATCTGATCTACAAAACAAAATTGTAAGATGAAATTTTTTTTTTTTTTTTTTTTTTTTTTTTTCATTTATTGATATATACAACTGTACAAAATAATATACAACAAGTAAATGTGTTGAAAGTAAATACAATGGTATGTAAATAACTTGTGAAGAACTACTCACTAGTAGCACTTCAATAATATTTACACTAAAAGGGCTCTAGGCCATCTTCTTTTCAGACGCCTCGGAGGATTATCAGGGATGGAGGAGGAAGCAAGTTGGGAGACTAGTGGATTGGAGTGGTTATGGAGTTTACTATGGAAGGATAGGTATCTGGTTTGGGCTAAATCAGAAACATATGGAACATTAAGATCTTTATGGATAAGTTTATTGGTCACAAAGTAAGGAGTATTGAGGATTTTTCGAAGGATTTTGGATTGTAAGGATTGGATACGACATGAATTGGATGGTTTAGTAGAGCCCCAAAGCTCAATTCCGTACGTCCAAATAGGTCTAATCACAGTCATGTAAATGAGTCTTTTGTAATTAATTGGGAGCTTTGAACTTTTGTCTAGTAAATGTTGAAGTAGTCTGTAACGACGGGCAGTTTCTTGTCGTTTTAGTCTTGTATGTGGATTCCAAGTGAGACGTTTGTCCAAATGGAGTCCCAGATATCGGATTTGATCAACAGGGATTAGAGGAATATTATTAAAGGATTCCGTAGGACAGGATGTCGTAGGTTTACGACGGAGGGTAAAGTTTATTTGATGGGATTTATTTGGATTTATTTTAATTCTCCATTTTTGACACCATTCTTGAAGGTTTATGATGTGGGATTGGAGTGCCTGGGATGCAATGAAGGGATCATTATTTACTGATAACAAACATGTGTCATCAGCGTAATTGGTGAGGACAGTGCTAGGATGGGTCGGGATGTCAGCTGTATACACTGTGTAGAGGATGGGAGCTAGGATACTTCCTTGAGGAACACCGGCAGACTGAGTAAAGAGGGATGAATGGGCAAAGATGAAAATAAGTGAAAAAATTGAAAAATCACGGAGTATATGTAAAATTATGGTACTTGCTTGTTTTAATGTCAGTTGACACCAGCGCTCAGGTATCACTTACCTCAACTATTCCCCTACTGTTATCGTAACCTTCCCTAGGTGTTTTGAATTGTTGAGTTTTGTATTGTTATTGTGTGTGTAAGTGTATCTATTTCAATATGTCTTGGATTTTGAAGATTTTTCACGCGGGTACTGATGAAAAATCAGCTATCCTATTTTTTCAGGAGCGGAATGTCATTCCGAAGAAAATGTCTTGTGCAAACGGGCATAATATGAAGCTTCAATTTGGGGTACAAATTAGATGGAAATGCCGTTCTAAAGGATGTTTTGTTTGATTTGTTCTATATCGTAAGATATTTTATTTTCTTGTTATTTTATATTTATATAGGAAGTTATTGTTTTTAGGAATGTTGTTTGAAATAAATGTTTTATTTTTGTCTGAGTAGATTCTTCTTCACATGAATTTCATTTATTTCATTTCCTATAAATGTGTTGTATGATAAGTAAAGGCAATGTCTATTTCAAATTCGTTGGTGACATCATAACCTGACATAGTCGAAATAGTTGAGATAAGTGACACCTGAGCGCTGGTGTCAACGGACATTAAAACAGACAAGTACCTTTGTAGTACTTCTATAATAGACGTCCTACATCCACAATCTTAAATAGAAGGTCCTGAGGCCCTCTCCTTTTCAGATGATAAGGAGAGGGCCTAAGGGCTACCAACAATCAAATAGAAAGATAGTCGGGAGGTTAGTGGATTTGAGTGATTATGGAATTTATAATGAAAGATAGGTATCCTAATTAGCAACATTTGGGACAGTAAGATCATTGTGCATAAGTTTATTTGTGCTACTGTAAAAAGCACTGAGAATTTTTCAAAGGATTTTGGTTTGTATGGATTGTATTGTATGGAGATGAATTGGATGGTTTAGTGTAGCCCTAAAGCCCAACTCCATAAGATAAAATAGCTATGATATAAAGTAAGAAGTTTGTATAAAATGATATGTCAATATGTCATGAGTATATGTTATACAGAAAAAGATAATTTGGGTCTGCGGCCATTTAATACGTATAGATGGATTTCTATAGAGACAGAATTTTCTTTATGAATTGATTTTTTTTTTTATCTATTAAATGAATGAACAAATTAAATTTTACTTATTTATTTAAAGAATGCCAATTCCTTAATTTACTAAAATAATAACAGATAAACATATATTGTCATAACATATGAGGTACTAGACAACAAAATGAGATTAAAAAAAAAAAAATTCTTAATTTTCTAGTCTTTTTCTTCTGTATTGCTTAGTAAAATTGTTTTCTTTAAATTGAATATTTTTGTATTTATTTTTATCTTACATATCTGTTTAGCAGCCCTGATTATGGCCATCTAAGGTTTGGTTTAAAGTGGCATCATGAATAAATAAATTTGTATTTTAATGCTAATACTTGAAAGAAAAGATGACATGATTTGATCCTAAATTCACTCATTAAAATATATTATAATAAATTAGGAATAATAATATTGTCTTAGGAATAAGATAATAAGACATATATAGATATATGGAAGAAGATAATTTGGGCGTGTGGTTATTTATTACATAATAAAAATTTATCAATTTAAATTATACAAAAAAATATATACAATGTTATATCTTTATTGTGTTTTAAATTACTGTGGGCCCCAACTATTTTCTTCCTTATACAGGGTGTCCCGAATTTAAATGGCAAAACTTCAGGAACTTATAGGGGGCCGAAAAACTAAGATAAAAAGTTCTTTAGAGATTTGCTCGTTTTTGCTTAGTTTTAGAGAAAATCGCAAAAAAAAGAAACAAAACAAAAATGTTACTGGTAGCGATTATCACCTTTCAAAGTTCGTCAGACTAGGCAGTGAGATATGTAAACACTTAATGTTATCCTTTACATTCTTTTATTTGTTTACATTTTGGCTTCCTTCTAGGATTATAATTCCTAAATCAGTCTTCATTCAGTTACTCATATATTTTTGTGTGAATAGCATCAGCCACAATGCCGCATACATATTCTAATGTTGAATCGCTGATATGATTTTTGTGTATGTTTTCTGTAACGGTAATGCTTTAGAAGCGGTGCGGGAGTATGCGCGCCGATTTCCAAATAGAAGAGTGCCTAATCGGCGAGTCTTCTCGTTAACTTTCAATAGACTACGAGAGACTGGGTCATTCTTAATACGTAATAAGGCGACCAATTCCAGGCAGCAATAAGAGCAGATTATCGGAGAAGAAATTGTGTCCAACGCCACTTCGATAACAATCCTGTGACTAGCATCCGAAGAGCATCTGATGCATTAGCAATATCGCGGCAAGCAATATGGCGAACTTCTCAGAAGAATTGTAGAAAATGAACTTCAGGAAGAACAAGCAGCCTTCAGACCTGGTCGACAAACCCAAGATAATATTTTCATAATTCAAAGTATAATTGAGAAGTTTATTGAAAGGGACAAAAGGATTCACCTAGCCTTCTTAGATCTCTCTGGGGCATTTGATAATGTACCACGAGTGGAACTCAAACGGGCGCTTGAGGAAAAGGGAGTGCCTAGTACCTTAATACAGGCAATCCTTAGCCTATACCAGAAAACACATGGGACGGTCAGGCTCAATGAAAATAAATCGGACTGATTCCAAATGGTAAGAGGGGTAAAGCAAGGGGATAGTTTAAGCCCATTGCTTTTCATAATATACATGGACAGGATAATATGGGAACCCAAACAAAGGAGCCCCAAATTCAAAGTAGGAAACTGGAGAATGCATCCCATATACATCCAGAATTTGGTATTGGTATCAGCGTGGGGGTGCTTCCAGCCATCTATGCCATGCCTCCCTGTCCCTGGCGAGATTTCTCATTTCTCCCAGTCTTTCCTCTACGCCTCCCTATTCCTTCTATATTGTGGATATAGGAGGTTCTTGGTCTTCCTCTTGGTCTTTTTCCCATCGCCTTCACTTCCATAGTTTTTATGGGGTCTCTGTGGTTGTCCATACGGCAGACATGTCCGTACCACCTCAACTGTCTTTTCTCCAAAGTCTCCCTTACCGGACAAATTTTCAGGTCCTCCCTAATCCTGTCGTTCCGGACACAGTCTCTCCGTGTCTTCCCTGCAATTCTCCTAAGACATTTCATTTCAGCTGCAGTAACACGGCTTTGCAGCCTTTCATTCACAACCCAGCTCTCCGCTCCGTAGAGAAGTACTGGTAAGAAATAGACTTGAATAGGTGGAGCTTTGTATCTTTTCCTACCTCTCTTTTCCCAATTACAGAATTGCAGATCAGGTAGTATACAGAATTCGCCTTAGAAATTCTGCTTGATATTTCTGAATCCACTTTACCAGATCTACTGATGTACCAAGGTATGTGAATTCAGTTACCACCTCCATCACTTCTTCATTACAGATAATCTGGACACCTTCTGGGGTTCAGTTCTTCATCTCACTCTGTCACTGCTTGTTGAAGTCGTTCTGGGCTGTCGGCTATAAGAACTATGTCGTCTGCATAAAGGATAAATTGTATAACAACAGGTTGTAAGTTCCATTGGCCCAAATGCATTCTTGCTGTACGTCTCTTGCAAATAGAGGCGATCCCATCCATATAAACAATAAAGAGGAGGGGGCTCAGAGAGTCTCCCTGTTTCACTCCCCTCTCCAGTCCAAACACACCTGATTCCTGTCCGTTTAGGCGCACAACACCCTTAGGCTTTTGATAAGTTGATTTTATAGCCTTCAGAAGCTTTATTCTTCTGTCAAACGCAGCCTTGAGATCCAGAAATGCCAGATAGATGTTTCGGTCGCGGTCCCAAGACTTCTCAATCACATTTCTCAGGACTAAGATCTGGTCTTGAGTTTGCCGGTTGGGCCTAAAAGCACTTTGCTCTTCCTGCAGGTCAGGTTCTATCAGTGGTCTACCGGTCTACCGAAGTCTCTAGAATAGATGTATATATTTTATAAAGCACGGAAGACAAGCAAAGAAGTCTAGTTGGAGCAACCACTCTGGCTTCCTTTCTTGTGGATGGGGATTATAACATTATACTCCCAGTCCTGAGGGATTCTTTCCTCTTCCCATACCTTTTGAAAGAAACATTTTAGAGCATCTACTCATTTAGGACCTCCATATTTAATGAATTCTGGGACTATATTATCGTGGCCAGCTGCTTTTCCAATCTTCATCTTCGCAATAGCCTCCTCAATCTCTTCCTCCTCGATCGGGTCATTACCGTGGACTTCTGCTCCGGGTCTACCATCAGTAATATCTTTTTCTTCTTCCATATTTCCCTTAAACTGCCCTGAGTAGTACCTACGCCATTCTTCTAGCACCTCTTTCCTCTCAGACACTATCTCTCCCCTCTCATTCTTAATGCTTCTTATTTCTTTTGGCTTTCTGCCTCTAAGAGTTTTGATTTTTCGCCAGAAGAGCTTGATGTTCTCTCTGTGATCATTATCCAGACATCGGCCAAATTCCTCCCATGTTTTCCTCTTGGCTTCCCTCACAGCCAACTTTACCCTATTTCTTGCCACCTTATATAGCTCATAATTGTTGAGGCTTCTCTCCGTACAGAACATTTTCCATTTTGTCTTTTTCTCCCTTATGATAGCCTTTAGCTCTTCACTCCACCAGTCTGAACGATTATTTTTGGATACGTTCTTCACACCACAAACTTTAGCCGCTGACTCCAATATGACACTTTTCATGTCTATCGAAAGGTCATCTAGGTGCTTATCAAGGTTTAGCTCTTGCAGCCGAATTCTTTCGTAGTCCATTCTTTTTTGGAGATCCTGCAGCTGTTTGATCTCAATCCTTTCATAGACTTTTGCCCTAGGCTTCTTCAAAGGTGGGATTCTGGTGTCGGCAATCAAGAGCATGTGGTCACTACCGATTTCAGCCCCTCGTATGGTGAACTTTAAAAAGTGATAATCGCTACCCATACCATCTTCAAAAAGTTAAGAATTTATTACCTCAAGATTATGTCAAGAGATTGAATTTTAGTAACTGGTTTCTTGACAAAATTAGCGATGATAATTTATTTCCATTAAAAAGTATATGGACCGATGAAGCTACCTTTACAAGAGGAGGAATTGTTAATCAAAGAAATTATCATGTATGGGCTCTTGAAAATCCCAGACCTATTAGAGAGAATAGGCTTCAGCATGAATTTGCTATTAACGTTTGGCTTGGAATTTGGAACGGATTACTGGTGGGACCATATTTTTTACCTGGAAGATTGAATGGTATCACATTTACACATTTTTTGGAGAACGACTTTTCTAATTATTTAGATGACATTCCCTTACAGCAGCGGATTGAAATGTGGTTCCAACTCGATGGATGTCCAGCTCATTATAGCAGAGTTGCTCGAGCTTGGCTGGATATAAATTATCCACAACGATGGATTGGACGTGGAGGAGTAGTACCTTGGCCACCCAGATCACCTGATATGACACCCATGGATTTCTTCGTATGGGGAACCTTGAAGCAGAAAGTTTATTCGGTGTCAATCAACTCAAGAGAGCAATTAAGAGACCGAATCATAGATGCAGTGCACCAAATATGATCAGAACAATGTTTAGCTGCAATTTATCAAGTGAGTGCTAGTTGTAATGCTTGCAAGAGGACATTTTTAGCAATATTTACATTAAAAATAACGTAACATAAATATAAATGTAAATAAATAAGTATAAAAATGAAAACTTGTTTTGTTTCTTTTTTTTTTTTTGCGATTTTCTCTAAAACTAAGCAAAAACGAGCAAATCTCCAAAGGACTTTTAGTCTTTGTTTTTCGGTCCCCTATAAGTTCCTGAAGTTTTGCCATTTAAATTCGGGACACCCTGCATAATTACAATAAACAAAATTGCTCTATTTATAATTATAGTTTCTATAAAACATTTTATTATTTTTTGTTTCTAGGCTCAACTTGTCATGAATGAATTTATTCATAATGCAGTAATGATATAACAATCTTAAATCATTTTATTTTTGTTTTTAATTATTTAAATTCATTTACTTAAGCAATTATAATTTTTTTTTTCATAAATGTTTTAGTTAATTATTTACTTTTTCAAATTTTCAGGAATGACTGGCTAGTATATATATTAATATAAAATTAGCAAAAACATGATATTCAAGTAAAACAATTTTGTGACTAAACTAATAAAAAAAAAGCTTGTATACATTTCGACGAGCGGCTACATCAGTTTGTTCATCTTCAGTATTTTTAGCGTCATCAGCATTTGGCATTTGAAGCAATTAATAGTACTCTATACTGTGGGCATGCAAGCAAGCTGTCTGAAAAAAAGGTCATTTGTTTTGAGACAATAAATAATTTAATTTATAATATTATAAATATAGTATATATATGTATATACTACATATATATGTGTGTGTGTGTGTGTGTGTGTGTGTGTGTGTGTGTGTGTGTGTGTGTGTGTGTGTGTGTGTGTGTGTGTGTGTGTGTGTGTGTGTGTGTGTGTGTGTGTGTGTGTGTGTGTGTGTGTGTGTGTGTGTGTGTTTTTAGTAAGTTTCTTGAGGTTCAGTCAATAAATAAAAAACAACTATTTTGGTGACGTTTCTAAACTATATCGTTCTCATAATCATGCCAATGTTAGTAAGATTTAAGTCTTACATGGTATGCAAGTTTTTCGTCTCATTAGTAATTTAAAAAAAAGTATTTATTGTTATGAAGAAATGTACCACTCTTTCGGTACGTTTTAGTTGAGTTTGTCTTGTACATCAGACCTTCATATTTTCTTATCTCGTAAACCAAATCAGTAGTATCGCTGCGTTCGTCCCTATTTAACTTAATTAAAATAAAGCCAGGTAAGCCTGTTGCGATACGATCAATGATTGTTTTAGAGTCTATAGATTTGTTTGATTGTAAACCACCCAAGCTAGCACGCTGGCTTAAAAATGTGTAAACGACTTAAAAACAACTGACTTTTGTAAACAAATGACTAACAAACAAAATGTTTTGGCAAAATATGAATTAAAACGACATTTTTAAATTATGATGACATGTTCAGTAGACTGGTGTGGGTATTTCACGGTGTTAATTATGAAGTTACATATATAGGATCTAATAGTAAATTTAACCAGCTTTTAGATAAAAAATATTAAATTTTGGATCGGACAAATGGTTTTGGAGTTATAGCGAATAATGTGCCAAAAAAACATGTATTTTACAAAAATAAGTGATTTTCAGCGTGATAGCTAGTGTATTTCAAGAATTTTGATTAAAAAAAACGTCTGATTTTTTATATATTGCGCGATTTTTAAAATTTTCTATGGTTATCATTTCTTTAAAAATTAATTTGTTCATGGTGAATAATCAATAGCAAATATGGGAATCAAATTTAAAAATATTGTCAATATCTCAAACGACGTGTTTATCAACATAAATACAGTTGCACGTTTATAACTAAAAACCGGAATAAACCTGACCAAACAGCTCTCACCACACAATACAGGCAAACAAAACATTCTTTTAAATTTGATTCCTCCAAATTTATGATCAAAATAATTTTAAAAGAAATATTAAAGAAATGATAACCATTGAAAAAATTAAAAATCGCCCAATAAATAAAAAATCAGACGTTCTAAATCTCAACACCTGTTATTCCAATTTAATACATTCAGACCAATAATATACATTTACATCAATATACATCATATAAATCATTTATCCATTTATTAGTATACTAGCTGAAAGTGCCCGAGCTCCGCTACGGTTTAATATCATTAGGATTAAGGACAACTTAAATCAGTAAAAGATAAGCTTAACGTTGATAATTACTATTACTTAAATAAACCTAAAGAATTCCATTCTTAGAATAATTTCAATAAGAAAAATTTGACAATTTGCAGAAGTTAATTTTATATTATTTTGATAGTCCTCCAGTGAAGCTTCGAGGCAGCACTACCATCTTACCCAGCTCTGATACCAGACCATCAGCTTTTCTTATGGCATACTTTAAGTGAATATAGTCTCAACTTCTCAACTTTTTTGATTTTTTCGAATAAAGTTTAGTCTTTCTGTTTCTATTTTTGCGTACATATAAAGCATAAGTTGGTTGAGGAGATTACGAAATTAAAGTAAATAAGGTTCTTCACCTCCTCACTCCATCAACATTTAGGCGTAAAAATCAGCTGCAGACAGTTTTCTTAATTGGTGTATTGGTGTTTGGGTCACGCTGAGGGATGTGAATAATGTACCCATCTTCTTCATGGCAGAACATGAGACGATACTGAAGAGAATCAAACGCTTGATAGAACTCACTGATTCTTATCAGTTTTTTGTCTCTGCTTTGAACTTGCCTTACATGTCATCACCAGAGAACATAAGTCTTTTAACCTCCTCTTTAACCTAAGTCTTTTAATAGCTTTTCGTCACGAAACAACTCAAACTTGTAAGGGTCCACATCTGCTGCCATCATGAGTTTACAGAAAGTACCATATTATAAGGTTTCGACATCGATCGTGTTTTTGTTTGTTTACAACTAAAAGGAACTTAATTTGTGTTCTAAGTGTGTGGCTTAAACATCTAACCTATTTTTGAACTTAGTTTATCTCCAAATACCATATGACAATTAATCTTTTATTATTCAATCAATAAAAATTGTAATCGCATTTTTCGCGATCCAGGCCGATTTTTTAAAATTCCTTTCATAGCGAGCACCTACAGCCCTAGAGGAAGCTACATATCGAATTTCATTCCAATCCGTTCGTTGGTTTCTGAGATTTCGTGTTAAATGAGTAGTGGTATTTGACAAATATATAGTACAAATAGATTACACTGAAATATTTTTGTACCTACATATTTGGGAATACCACCAAACCTTTTAACTGTTTTTCAAAAATTCCCCAGTTGTGTACTAGAATTGTTAAAATTTAGTTAGTCGATACCATATCCACCAGTAACATTGTAAGTAGCTTCATTCTCCTCTATATTATGTAATTACATATATTTAATTATTCTAACACATGTTGTTATATATTTATATTGCAGCCAACTTTATGTTTTGAAATAACTTGTATAACATACATAATTTTATTGTAACCTGTTTTTTCACTCTAGGGCATGATTATGAGAACAATATAGTCTAGAAACGTCGCCAAAATAGTTGTTTTTATTTATTGACTGAACCTCAAGAACCTTACTAAACTAATATATACAGGGTGAGTATCTCTTAGTGTAAAAAAAAAAAATTGGGTAAAATTAGATCAAAAATGTAGCAAAATGCCGCAGACCTCACCTTTCTATTCCAATCCGTTGCAGATATTCGATGAATCAAAGACTTTTTTGAAGAAACCACGTTTTTTTCTTATAAAAGCTGTAATATCTCCGTTTTGTTTAAATATTTTTCAAATTTTGATCACATTTTCGGATTTAGCATTAAATTTTCTATAATAGTTGAGTACCTGTAACCTTGAATTTTATAAACTTGGTATCTAAAGAACAGCTTGATCTTCACCTTATTTGGGAAAGTCACAATGTCTTATATTACTTCAACGCTCACTGTTTTTTAAAAAAACTATCCACAAAACGTCAAATCTCACAAAAACTTGCAAAATTAATTAGGTTTTGAATGATATGTTAAACGTAATGATTTTGTTTTAATTTTATGGAGAAATTCACTTTTGAAACCGAAAAAACATGGTGTTCTCATTTGGCATATAAATCAGTTACTTGTGTAAATAAAACATTATTACAATCCCTTAATGGAAATGTGCATTTTAAACATAATAAACTCTTCATTGGAATAAAAAGCAAAGAAAAAAATTATTGTTTAATAGAAAATAAAGGAAAACTGTCAATAAAGCGACACCAGATCAGAGGATATTATGTTATTACATTTATTTATTTATTACTATAATTTAGGATTTATTTTATTAGATTTTCAATGAAATGTTTAAAATCCAATGATAATGAACATTAAAAATATTTAAGCAAAATGGAGATATTACACCTTTTATGGGAAAAAAACGTGGTTTCTTCAAAAAAGTCTTTCATTCATCGAATATCTGCAACGGATTGGAATAGAAAGGTGAGGTTTGCGGCATTTTGCTACATTTTTGATCTAGTTTCACCTATTTTTTTTTTTTTACGCTAAGAGGTACCCTGTATAGTCTCGAAACGTCGCCAAAATAGTTGTTTTTATTTACTGGTTACTTATTTTTATTTTATTTACTGAGTTGTTTTTATTACTGATTTTATTTAATAGATAGATAGAGTCCAGGACTTCCCAATCAGAACACTTGTTTTTATTCACATCTATACACTTATTGAAAGGGAGACAAAATATATTTCAAAAAGTTGAAACAACGGTTTAGGAATTTTTAGACAACCATTTCATGTTGTGATAGGTACCAAAATATGCAGGTGCATGGGATCAAGCAATTGGCCCAAAGATGGGAAATGGGTTATATTTTGAATATAAGTTTTAGGATACGTCACAAAGGAAAAATAAAGTTTTTTGTTGAAAAGTAGTAATTTCTTTTTTTTTTGACACTATTATTTTGAAACAAAGGATTAACAGTGATCATATTGATAAGAGTACTCACATTATCAAATATGAAGCTTCAATGTAAAACTCGTCCTGTATGTCATTTAATAATGCAATCATCGAGGTATCGTTTTCAAACACCTTTCTTCACGTAAAAAAAACATAATCATAGCCGTTTTCAGAAAAAAATGAACACCGCGGAGGAGAGAATGATGGATTTTGTTGACAAATTTTAAAATTAACCCAACCATTAAATTTACACATAGTCAGCTGCAATGCACGATCTAATAACATGGAACGAGTTGAAACATTAGTAAAATTCTTTTGTTTTAAAGCAAATTTAAAATTACTAATCATGTTTCTAATTTCACGCTTTGTACCAAGAATACATCGGTTGAAAATTGCAAATACGCTCCAATGCAACGTTACACACATATGAATATCTCAACCATATTGATTCAGATGTTTTTTAATTATAATTAATGTGTGATTTATATTTTGTTTATTCTGCAAAAATAAAGGATTAGTTGCAACTCTTTTTAAAGGGGGCTACACACTATTAACCTTGTCGACAACTTGCAATGTTGAAGCAGCCCACAGACGCTCAACTGTGGGCTGCTTAACGGTTGAAATTCTTTGCGAGCAACAACCTCAACACTGTTGATAACCAGGCTGATAGTGTGTAGCCTCCTTAAGAACTATGAACCCAATAATATGTGTAGATTCGTAGCTCAGCAACAATTCCAATTAATTTTAAAGTTTGTATTGGTGAACTGAAGAAGATGTAATCACATTCTTTTTTTTTTTTAATACGGTTTTATTAACTTCACCTGTATGCGACGGAACCTTGGATCGTAATTTTCACCTATTTCCAGCTATCTGATTACCTTGAAAATTTGCACACGTGTCAAGGACCGATGACAATACAATAACTACACAACTTTGTTTTAATATTCTTACTTAGTCCAGTCGAAATAGCCCCAAAAAGGGGGGGGGGGGTTCTGCCTTGCAAAAGGTGATGTAGTAGGTTTTATGATTGAGTATGGTCCACGTCGGCTCTGAGAATGAAATATCAAAAATGTGACTTCATTTGATAAGAGAAAAATTCTGAGGGCAAAAAACCCAACTTTTTTTTTTTCGGTTTTTGCAAAAATCATATACGAAAATGCTTTAAATCGAAAAATGTGTTATTTACATAATTAAAGTTCATTAAATTGTGAGTCGAAAGATTTCTGCTAACCTGAATTTGATTAGAGGCGTTTAGCCACAATCGATTGTCAAAATCGACGAATTTAGCCAACTTTCTCAAAAAGTTAGTTTTAGTCATGTTTAAGAGACTATCCAATCAAAATCGTATATTAATAGTTGTAGATCATAAGATTTTGTCTAAAGCCGGCTCCACACATTCGTGTTATGTCATAACACGCAACACGAAACAGCTTCGCCGAATCTGTTTCGTGTTATGTGATAACGCATAACACATAACACGAAACAATGAAGAAATAGTTCTCTGTTATGGCTTAACACATAACACATAACACGAAACAAGCCCAAACTGTTCTCTGTTATGGCATAACACATAACACGAAACAATAACGAAACAGTTCTCTGTTGTCATGACGATATATCAACACCTAATAAAATAAGCCAAGTTCGTCAAAGTGCACGTATCTACTATTTTTTAATATGTTGTTAAAACCCATAAGGATAGTTAAAATCCAAGTTTTCAAACCTCAAAATCAGGTGGGTTGTTCGTAGTACTCAATAAACCGCGGAATTGTAGCACTATTTTCGTTTTTCATTTATATCTCTAAAATATAAAAATTTGCTTGACACAGCATTTACTTTATTAAAGAGTACTAAATGTGTGACAATTTAATTCTAACAGCAGCTATGTAGATTAATTGGTTGCGGAAGTACAGTTCTCCAAAAAATAGTGATTTTACACAATATTCATAAATTTTCCGTTGAGTCAAGTTCTCAGCCGCATTCTAACAAAAGTACTGGTTTCAAAATAATTTCTTCAAGAAAGAATTTAAAGGAAATTTAATTAGCTTTAATTTCATATCTAAACTGTACCTGTAGACAAACGTTTTTTTTTAGAAACGGGAAAAAGATTACAAAATCGGATTAGAGGAAAACAATTGCATTGCTGGTTTTAAAAGTGAGTGAGAGAATTGGATGAAGATAAGCTAAGAAAATCTCTTCTTGACTAATTAAATAGACGAAAAAAACTCTGTCAACAACGTAGTTTCCCATTACAAATGCTACCGTAAAAAAATATACCTAACATAGTCCAGTTCAATTCAAAATGTATGAAATTAGTTACCGATTTAAATTTAAAAAAAATTTAAATCGCTAAGTGCTTACTTAACGTTATTTGTCATCAAATTTAATAGTTTTTCATTTTTAAACAGTTATTATTGAAAACAATGATTTACTGGTCTTCACGATTATTCACTGTTGCTAAGCAAATTTGTGAATAATCGATTGTCTCTGTTTCGGCTTGTGTTATGGCAAAACAAATTTCCTTTGATGTGTGTTAAAAACCGCCTCCAATAGCGATACACCCATAACACGAGCAGAAACAACTTGATAACACATAACACGAGCCGAGTGCCCATCCACACATTCGGCATCTTCAACGAGCATGTCTGTTTCGTGTTGCGTGTTATGACATAACACGAATGTGTGGAGCCGGCTTAAGATAGGTTTAATTCGGTTTGCTATTAAAGCGTGCTTTTTTAGTTTTTTAAAGTATATTTTTTTGTTTTGTTTTCTGTCAATAAAAATAATAAACGAATTTACTAAATATTATATTTTTTTTCTCTTCGAATGAGCCTGTGGATTACTGTGAGTTAAGCAAAATGGTTTTCAGCTATTTGATCTTTGCCCTTTGTTAAGTTTTATATTTGGGCCTTCCTTTAACATTCAGAATAACATTTATAGTTGCTGGTTCACTAAAGAATTATTAAGTCTTGAAGTTATAAATCAGTCTGGCCGTTGTTTTTCGTTACCATATAGTTTAAAGCAAGATAAGAATAAACATGCAAGGTTTTTTCTTACTAAAAAACAACAAAAAAACCGCTATCTCTATGTTTAATGTTAGACAGACACTCGTTAAAAAGACGTATCGCGTCCTCAGACTAAGAACTTTTCGATTTATGGCCCGACACGAAGATGATTGGTAGTTGGTAGTTACAGCAATAGTGAGTACCTGGAATTATTTATTACGGTTTTAAAAAGCAACTTGTGAAGTAGTTAGCCATGTTTCATCTTCAAGTAAGTGAACTTTGTTTGTTACAGAGAGGTTTCTGGTAAGCAAATATTTCATTTTTATGTCATGTTTTTGTGGAACCTCGATGGACATGAACCCAGATATTGCAGAAGATAATGAAAGGATTGAGTTTATCGAGTAAATATCATCTACTATTAATCAAAGATTTTTTAACAAATTTTCTGACATAACAATAATTTCAATATCGCAAGTCCGGAACAGCTGATTGATAGATAGCTATTGGAGGGGGTAGGAATTGGAGGGGAAATTTGGCGGGGGAGGGGGGCGACATTGCTATTTCGAGGGTGGGGAGGGTGGTATAATGGTATTGGGTTGTCCGGAAATTAGCGCAGGAATTCATAGTTTTCGTTCTGTTCCACTTGTATTCAATTTTTATATTTTTGATCTAATTCAGTTTGACTAATTTTAATTTTACATGTAACGGCCACTCAGGACCACACCGAATATCATTGGTTAAGCTGTTTATGGGATCTTCACTTCCTTTCTTTCCATCGCAATATCATGATCCTCGAATGCATCTCTTTTCTTTCTCCAATAACACAGGTTAGATTTTTCAGTGTCTTCCTGTTGGTGTCTCTATCCAGACAGTCTGCATCCGAAATTTTAAGTATCTTTACTTCCTCTCTCATTTGCTTCGTATATCCTCCTTTTTTGTAGCTAAAAATCCTGTCAAAGACCCTCTTCTTTAATATTTTTTTCCTTCATCCTTCTCATGTGCCCATAGAACATCAGCCTTCTGATTCTTACCTAAGTTTCCAGGTCCTTGATTTCATTGTAAACCTCTTCGTTAGATCCTCGCCTGTACCCTTCCTGTGTCTTCCTAGGCCCATAGATTTTCCTTAAGATCATCCTGTAATGCCTTAGTTTTGCCCTGGAGGAAAGGTTCTTTTTATTGTAAATTTTTCCTGTTAGGAAACTTAAATTTTCTAGTTTTGTAATTTTCTCTGGATGCTCTCCTTCTCAGAACCGTTGCAACATATTACCTCTCCCAAATATTTAAATTTACTGGTCACTTTTATTATTCCCCAGTTGGTGTTTATTGCTGTTTTCCCATACTTCTTCTCAGTAGTCATGAGTTCTGTTTTTTGGTATGATATTTGTAGGCCTGCTTTCCTTGCAACCATCTGTAGGGTACCTATTTGACCTCTTCCTCCGATTCTGCAAAAAGTGCGAGATCGCCTGCAAACGCCAAACAACTCACTTTTGTATAGTTGCTTTTGTTCCCTACTATGGTTCCTCAGCTATTTTTTCCCGGAATTCCTTCATAACTTTATCCAGGACTATGTTAAAAAGTATGGGGGACAAGCCGTCGCCTTGTCTTAGCCCTGATTTTACCTGAAAAGGTTTACTTATAAACTCTGAAATTTCACATGTCCCACTTTTATTTTATTTATTTTTGATCTAATTCAGTTTGACTAACCTACTATATACTAGTGAAGAGCCGTTCCGAGTTAAAAGTAGAATGAGATTTTACGGTCTGTTCCACTTTTCGTTCCACGTCAGTTTGACTAACCTACTACCTACCTATTATGCAGTTTCGTTTTAACCCTTGTTGTTCCTCCTTCTACTTTATAACTAAAAATTTTACCAATTTATTTAAAATAGCTTCACTCCTCTTAAAACATTTATTACATTAAGAGGATTGAAGCTATTTTAAATGAACTGAAGAATTATATAAATACTCCTTGATAGAAGAAATTATTAAAAATTTTATAGGTACTATAATTCAAGGAAGGTTTAAATAGTTAAGTATAGTCATTAAAAAAAAAAAAAAATGTATAGTTTAAAAATAGTTTTATTCAATCATTTTTTTTTTTTTTTTTAGCATTTGTTCTTTTTCCATAGGCGGGGAGCTGGCCCGCCGTACACCCCCCCCCCCCCCCCCAACCTGGAGTACTAGAGTACTCTTCGGGGTACTCTCCCCTAGGCAGATTGCTTTCACTACAGCTCCAAGAGTCCTGTCCGCCCTCTGACTGTCATTTCCTACAGCCATAATGGTTATACCGCCATAATTCGGTATCGACCTCTTAGGCTACCTCTTTTTAGGAGGCGTTTCCCGGGGAGGACCACTTGGAGGTTGAGGTTGGAAAAAATGAGACAAGCATACCTCCATCTATAAAAAAGGAATTAAAAGTATATGTGGCAACTACCGAGGAATATGTGTCCAAAGCAGTATATCAAGATTCCTAGGGAAAGTCTTAAAGGACAGATTGGAGACATGTTATTTGACACTGGAGGAACAGTGTGGTTTCACAGCTGGTGAATCATGGAATGATAATATATTTATAATGAGACAACTAATAGAAATACATAAGGAAAGACAGCAAGAACTACATTTAGCATTTATAAATTTGGAAAAAGCATATGACCAAGTACCTAGGAAAGAAATGTGGAATGCTCTACAGGAACGAGGCATTGACTCAGGCCTTATAGGGGCAATCCAGATTATGTACAGAAAAAGTATGTACAAAATTAAACAAGGCAAAAACTTGTCAACTGCTTATGAATCCTCGAAAGGTTTAAAACAGGGATGCTTTTTATCACCAACCTTATTTAAAATATACTTGGATGTAGTGATGGATCAGTAGTTTACGGAGTATAAAATTCCCATTGAAAAGGATCTTCTTCGCCCACGATTAGGTAGTTTTGGCTCGGGATAAAGAAGACCTAATGTTGATGATGAGGAAGCTGATGCGATGCCACAAAGCCTGGGAAATGAAGATTCATTTTGACTAAACCGAAGACATATATAAGAGGGCGTATAAAAAAAATGACCGTTTTATCAAATTCCAGAGTTCAAAAGTCTGTAAATATCTTAATGCTATTTATTATTTACCAATACTCAATAATCCCTTTAGAACATTCTCTGAGCTTGTTTTTAACACTGGACTTCTTAAAAAAAAAAGCCTCAGTTCAGTTATTCATTTCAAAGAAGAAACATGACAGTGCTCTACCAAATTCTCCTAATTTTAAGACATTATTGGAAAAAAAATTTCACAGCCGCTGAAGCAACTCGTGAAATTATTAAATATGAAGGGGAAGGTGTCCTTGAAGAGCGCACAGCGCTGCGTTTGTTTGAATAATTTAGAAGTGGAGATACGACGTTGGAAAAGAAAAAGGGCTCCGGGCGGCCATTAATGGATATTGATGAGGTTCTGAAGGAAGCTGTTGAGTCAAATCCATCCACAAGTACTCGTGAATTTGCCAGGGAGTGTGGTGTGTCGAAACTTTTGACCCGAAAGATGCTGTTAGTCGTCATCTTCTCTGCATGGGGTAGGTGAAAAAGCCCTGTAGACTGATCCTTCACGAACTTCCATAGTCCAGACCTCGCACCTTCGGATTACTAATTTTTTCGATCCATGGCCCATTTTCTTCAAGGGAAAAAAATTGATAATTTTGCGGAAGTTGAAAATGCTGTCCAAGTGTTCTTTGACAGCCATCCCAAGGAATGGTATCAGCGTGGCATCGAGCAATTGGCTAGCAGATGGGTAATGACGGTAGATAACAATGGACTATACTTTAAGTATTAATTGTATTTTATATCAAAGATGTAGTAATGCAAGTATTTGTTTCAAAAACGGTCATTTTTTTTTATACACCCCATTATAGAGGTGAATGAAGAGGAGTATCTTTGGATAGAAGGAGAAAAATGTAAACAACAATTCTGATATCGTTTTTAATATTTTAAACTTTTTTTTTTCCATGTCCGTAAAACCTTTTCAAGAATACAGTTGAACAAAATTGGAGATAGACCGTCTTCTATATACATTTATTAATTACATAAAAAAATGTAATTATTTTTATTATATATGCTGGATCGTAATTTCAACATAACAGCTTATACCCTCTATAGCGACACTGAGTATTTCAGAAGACGGCGGCGATAATTCAATTCTGCCGGCGGGGCCGGATCTATTCTCGCCACAATTAACATAATGCTCATCGAAGGGCTCCTAAGGGAAGAGAGAGGTAATTGAACAATCGGTTTTATCCTGTTAGTGGCAAACAAGGGCTCATCGCCCTTCAAAACGCAATAGTAGCAGCAGCGCCCTCTAGCTGCTGGCTTCCCTTGAGGCGTCCCTTAATTTGTCTCCTCTGGATTTGAAGCTACGAAGGTACCTTGCTTTGAAGCTACGATCCACCTTGCTTTAAAGGCAAGCCCTCGAGCGGGGAATTAAGTTGTTTATAACAACCCCATTGGCGGGTTCCGATTTGCCGGTGTCAGCTGTCTGATACAGCGGAGTATATTTTTGTCATTAATGTCTGTACACGGTGGGGGGGGGGTAGCGTCATAATTCAAAAGCTAAAAGCTTTAATCTTTAAAGGAATGTTTTAGATCTGTGTCAGAGTCAAGTTTAATCACTTTCATAATTATAGAACTAACAAATAAAATAAACGAATAATAAAGATATCGATAGTAATAAAAAAAAGGACAAAATATTATTCAAATTCGAAACAAATTTTTTGGAACTTATAAAAGTGTAATTCATATATTTTATCTTTTTGGAATAGGGAGATAGCCAACTGGTAACAATCTAAAAAAAATGCATTTCGCTACCAACTAGATAATCAAAAGATTCGGTATTAATTGTTAAATCAGTATTAAAAAAAAAAAAAAAAAAAAAAAAAAAAAAAAAAAAAAAAAAAAAAAAAAAAAAAAAAAAAAAAAAAAAAAAAAAAAAAAAAAAAAAATAGTTTTTCCTCTACTATTGCGAACCTTTTTTTTTTTTTTTTAAGTGATCCTATATACAGTTCAAAAACAGAGCGTAATTTTAATTCAGACGTAGTCAGGTTTCGTTTCGAATTAGAAAAAGTTAAACCACGACTTTGACTCAACACTAAATTAAAATTTGATTAATTTATTTGACCTTTATCTGACTGTGTAAAATAATAAAGTCGTTTTTGTTAAAAAAAATAAAATAATATATAAACTTTAAAAGCTCAAACATTGTTAGGAATGACTATTTTATTTAATGCAATATATAATTGATATTTTAATACTGATTAAATAATAATAGTTGTCTTTTGGCAGGTGAAAAAAAAAAAAAAAAAAAAAAAAAAAAACCAATTACCAGTGCCATCGTGACGCTACAGAAAATTTAAACAACACAAAAGTCCTATGTTTAAACATTAAAAAGGAAAAATTTTGATTGGTTAAACAAGGGATCCTAGGGGCAAAGGAATGAAAAACAAACACAAAGAGGACACACAGTTCCTTCACTTCAGGAGAGTTGGATTGGTTTTTCATTTGCCGCCGAACGACTGAGTCGGAATAAATTCCCATCCCCTCCCCCCACCACCCCAACCACCAACATCAATTTTAACAGGGTATGTAAATTCTAAACAAAAATAAATGAATGCAAGAGGAAGGTCGTGGAATAAATTTACTGGAAAGGATAAAATATATACTTTTAAACTTTATACTGAGCCGATGAAAGGTTAAATTTTGGATGATTAACGATTAATATATTTAATTTGATTATAAATAAATAAAGGTTTAGCGAACCCGAAGGTTCGATGCCGAAACCACAACCGCCGACCGCACACTTCCCTCCAACCCACTCCTCTAAAACCCAAATCCCCCAGCTCGGCCCTGATGCTATCCCCCCATCTTCGTCTCGGTCTACCTCTCGGTCGTTGACCTGACGGCTTAAAACTGATTAATTTTTTCGGAATTCGATCATTATTAAACCGAACGAATTTACATGTCCATTTTAAGCATCGCGCTGCTATTACTTGAACTATATTGACTGGATATAACTCGCGCAATTCTGCATTGTGAAGCCTTCTAAATTCTCCTGTTTCTTCATCCTCTATTGGGCCAAATATTCCACTCAGTACTTTATTTTCGAAAACTTTAAGGCTTTTTTCCTCCCTTAACGTCAGCGGCCAGGTTTCGTATCCACAGAGAACTGTTGGTAGTATAATAGTTTTGTATATCCTAATTTTTAAATTTATGGAGAGTATGCGCGAACTGAATAATTTTGCGACAGAGAAATAACAATATTACCAGCTACTGACCTAGCCTTTATTTCTTCTTGAATTTTTTTTTCCCCGAGACCCTAGATATTTGAATTGCTCATCGTGTTAAAGTTTTTGTCATTACTAAAATGTTCACCGTTTCTACTACTAACCATATATTACGTTTTTTTTTTGGAGGTCATTTAGTTTTTTATTGTCATTTAATTATTTGATGTATTAAAATATTATGAATAATTTTTACAATGGCAACGTGCAGGAGATGCGGTAGCTTAGTGGGTTAGGCATAGGGTTGGGCGATAGTCGATAGTTAGCACTATCGATAGGCCGATACTATCGGTTGAGAAATATCGATTGCTATCGATAGTTTTTCGATAGTTGCTTCCTTTTTTTCCAAAGCTATTCAATAAATAATTTCAACTAATTTAATCAAATACAATTATCTACTTACTACTTGAAATTTGCAGAAATATAAATTGTAAGATTATATCATAAAGATGAGAGAAAAAAACTAATTTATTTGAACATACAATAATAATGAACAAATCAAATCTTCAGAAAAGAGAAATAAAGAAATAGTTAATTTCAAGAGTCAAGCCTCATATTTCCCGAATGAAAAACTAGCATTTTTGCTTTCCATTAGCTTAATCTTTGAGAGAACCCTTGAGTTCTAGGAATTCCGAATTCAAAAGAACTCGACACTGGACAGAGACAGATCAACATAATTCCGAGAGTTTCAAAACTTCAAAAAAGATTCAAAAAAAGATCTATCGATAGTCGACACTATCGATAGTGACCATCGATAGGCATGACCTATCGATATATCGATAGTAACTATCGACTATCTCCCAACCCTAGTTAAGCACTAGACTACCAAGTTTCCGGGCACGAGTGGATGTCCGACTCAAGGCAGAAAATTTATTTTCTGTTGATTAGGCCGTGGCTCGACTTTGAGGTCCGGAAACCTTCCTGGGGCTCACCTCTATGAGTAGCTTTAATAAGGGAAAACCTGGTGGTTGAGCGTGATTTCGGCCAAAACTCCTCCTTTCACAACCGTTGGCGCAGTAACAGTACATCCTTACCGAATCACTGAGCCCCAAAACCCTTAATGGGCTGTAGTGGTTCAGTTTTTTTTTTTTTTTTTTTTTTTTTTTTTTTTTTTTTTTTTTTTTTTTTAAATTATTATTTATTTTATTTATTCCATTTTTAAATTTTATTTATTTACTAGTAAGGTGCACTAGCTCAGTGGGTAAAGTACTCCTTCCCAGAACCAGGTTGGAATCCGGCTGAGGCTGATAAGTATTTATACATTAATACTATCCGGGGATCGATCTTAGGTTTGTTGGACCATATTGTGGCCCACCCAGCCATGGGGACACTCATTTTGAACAAAAACCTGCCAATCGACCAATATTCCGGGTCAAATCATGTCAAGTGCTGAACCCAAGCATTTTATTTTTTAATTTTTTTTACACTAGATTTTTTGCTTCACGATGTTTTATATTAGTGTATATATATATATATATATATATATATATATATATATATATATATATATATACATATATATATATATGTCTTATATATAAAATTCTAGTTACCATACTCCTCCGAAATGGGTATAATGATATTTACCAAATTTGATATCCATATTGAGTAGGTCTGAGAATGGGCTACTATCTATTTTTCATAGCCCTAAGTGATAAGGGTTGTCCACCCCTAACATTTTTTTTTAATTTTTGGACAAAACTTTTTATTTTTCTATAATGTGACATTAAAAAATACATAAAATGCTAAATTTTCACTCTTCTATCATCAACTCCTATTTTTTAATAGTCAGTTTAGTAATTTTAATAAATGATCGAGTCTCCTTCACCCAATTCAGTTCTCTCCTTGATTCACTTGGAAACGACTTCCTTCTAGGTGCAGACCTTAATGCCAAACACCAACAGTGGGGTGCCAGAATCACCAACTCCCGTGGCCGAACTCTACTGTCGGCACTTAATTCCAACCATTGCCACTACATTTCTTCCTGTTCTCCTACCTACTGGCCGGCAGATCCCACTCGTAACCCTGACCTCCTTGATTTCTTCATTCATACAGGTTTAGGTGCTATTAATCGGAATGATTAATTGATTTTAATTGATTTAATTGATGGAATATCAAACGCTTAGACAACCTCTCCTCTGATCACAGTCCTTTAATCCTTACCTTATCCTTATCACCGATACCCAAACTTCCTCCCCCATCATTTATTAAAGGCCCAATAAACTGGAACCTTTTCCGACAAATATTAACTGATTCCATAGACCTCAGAGTATCCTTGAAAACATCCCAAGAACTAGATGATGCAGCCAACTCCTTTACGAATTTAATTCAACAAGCAGCTTGGAATGCATATTTTCCTCAACCATTCTATATCAATCGTAATAAAAATCCTGTACCACAAGAACTAATAGACCTTATCCAAACCAAACGTCATTCTAGATCCCTATGGCAAATAACCAGGCATCCTGACGATCGGAGGACATATAACCTCTACACCAAATTAATTAAAAAGAAATTGGCTTCCTTTAGATCCCAATCCTACAACTCCTATCTTTCCTCCCTCTCTACCTCAGACAATTCTCTCTGGAATGCAACTAAAAAAATCCTGAAATATCACAATATTTCCCATCCTCTCCGATGTGAAGATGGATCCTGGGCTGCCTCAGATGAGAACAGAGCAGAAGAATTTGCCAAGCACCTCTCCAGCACATTTATCCCCCATCCCGAACAAATCCCCTCCCACACTACTAATGTTCAACAATTCCTCACTTCACCAATTCCTCACTCCTTACCTCCTAAAACAGTTAACCCCTCCTTACTCTCCTAAAAAGTTAACCCCTCGACAGCTCCCTCAAAAAGCGATCCTCTTCCTTACTTACATGTACAACTGTATACTTCGCACGACCCATTTTCCTCTGATTTGGAAACACTCCATCATTATTCTTTTCCTAAAACAGGTAAACCTCCCAACAAAACCTCATCTTATAGACCTATAAGTCTACTTCCCATCCTGTCAAAAATCTTTGAAAAAATCCTTCTAAAACGTATCCTACCCATACTGGAATCCCAAAGCAGCCCTTCCCATCAATTTATTCCGGACTGGTCACTCCACTGTTCAACAAGGCCTTCGTGTTGTTGATCATATATCCTCTGCCCTTGAAAACAAGCAGTATAGCACTGGTGCATTTCTGGATGTAGTGCAAGCTTTCGACCGGGTGTGGCACCAGGGTTTGCTCTTCAAGCTCAAGACCCATTTACCCCAATCCCTATACCTAGTCCTGCGATCCTATCTCTCAAATCGTTCCTTTCGAGTCCGCTGTGGCTCAGAGTTCTCCAACTATTATACTATCGATGCCGGAGTGCCACAAGGTAGCGTCCTAGGTCCCGTCCTCTATAATCTCTTCACTGCCGATATACCAACCAATCCTAATACCTTTTTAGCCACATTTGCAGATGATACTGCTATCCTTTCATCCCATTCAGATCCTAAACTTGCTTCCCTCAACCTCCAAAACATCTTCTACAGATTGAAGCTTGGTGCAGCAAGTGGAGAATAAAAATTAATGAAGCCAAATGCAGTCATATATCTTTTACCCTTCGCCTCAAATCCTGTCCTGCCATCCGTTTCAATAGTATCCCTATACCTATATCCGACACAGTACGCTACCTTGGCTTTCATCTTGACAAAAGACTAACTTGGAACCCTCACACTAGACTCAAAAGACAAGAAATCAATAGGAGATTCAGCCAACTTTACAGACTACTAGGCAGGAATTCTCATCTTTCAGTCGACAACAAACTCCTAATATACAAAACGATCTTAAAACCAATTTGGACCTACGGACTTGAACTGTGGGGGACAGCAAAACAATCCAATATCAAACGCATTCAAACTTTCCAATCCAAAGTCCTCCAAACAATTGTCAATGCACCTTATTATGTTAACAAATAAACAAAACCTTACACAATGACCTAAAAATACCTTTTGTCCTTGATCTCATTCCTTCAAAATTCTCGAAATTTCATCAAAATCTATCCAATCATCCCAATCCTCTAGCCCAATCCCTATCCAGTATTAACCATCCCTATAACCCTCCCAGAAGGTTGAAACGGCAATGGCCCCGAGACCTTTTGTAATATAATAATGTTATGCTGGAGTCCTGGTACTGACCAGCTTCTCCACTCATGCCCAAAGCATATGTATCTATAGCGCTCCCACTCAGCCTCCACTGGATATTACCAGTGATGCAGCGCTGGGATCTCTACGGGTCTGGCCTAGACCCCCAATAATTTGGGGAATAGGCTCGATTCGAGGTTCCCCAGGCTGAGTGTGTCTGTATTGTACATATAGTAAGAATGTATCTTATTCTTTTTATTTTATTTTTTTTTTTTTTTTATTATTTTTATTTATTTTTTTTTTTTTTTAATTTTTTTTTTAATTTTTTAAAAATTTTATTTATTTATTTTTTTTTTATTTCTATATTATATTTTTGTTACTTGATTCTTATTATTTCATTTTATTCTTGATGATTGAATTATTAGTTTTATCTTTATAATTATTACTTGTTTTTATTTTAATCTTTTATTATCATTATTTTGTGTGTATGAGTACTTGTATATATTGTATGAATGAATACATCTTTAGCACTGTTACCTATTGCCGTTAATTGTGGCAGATTGTACATATATTTCAATAAAAAAATAAAACAAATAAAAATAAATTATCGTCCGCCATTATCGGGATTTCTTCGACGATGTATTGGACATTAGTGATCGTATCGTTAGTGAAATCTTTAGGGAAATTTTCAGTACATTTTCCATCTGCCATGGAAGGAGATGAACGATTAAGAGTACCGCATGGACCATGAATCATGTTTGCTGTAACAATATCAAATAGCCGTTGGTCAGTAGACGGATCTCGAATTTCCGCAGAAATCGATTTCTTCAGGATGGATTTTGTAGATTAACCAAACCAAAATGTGTGCATGAGGTAATCCTCGCTTTTGCCACTTAACCGAATATAGCCAGCAACGTGTGGGACAAAATACATGTAATTTAGTAATGGAACTTATTAAAGACTTTAACTTTTGTCTGAACACTCGTGCTGTAATGTCATGACGATGTATTGCATTTTGGCCAGGCAATAGCAAAGTTGTAATCTCTGGCCATTTTTGATTACATGTGAACATGATAAATAAACACGGTCGTCCATATTCGCGCATGAAAGTCATATGACTTGGACTTGGGATGTGTTGCGCGTCAGGAAAGTTGCAACTACCTGAAATTGAAACACCACCTGAACCATTGAACGGTTTACTTATCGGCACGGATCCAGATTCTAACGTGATCCTGAAGTCAATTCTTACATTAATCTTATAACATTGAACATTCATCTATATACAATACACTCAAAATAAATAATTTTATTAATTATTAATAAAATAGGAATAATTAATAGTAAATATGGGAGTTAGTCTGAGATACTAAAATGATAATTGTAAACGTTACTAATACTCTTGATGCATAAACAATACTCATGGCCGAAAACTGTTGAGGGAGTGAGAGAAGTCTTATTGTGTGAGAGAAACAGGAGACCGGCTTCGGTCTCATCCTAAACATATTTAATGTATATAAATATATTTATAAATATTATATTTAAATACATATTTAATATATATATATATATATATATATATATATATATATATATATATATATATATATATCTTCTTTATTGGCGCGACAGACGCATGAAGCTGTCCTTAGCCTGCTCCACAGCCCTCCTCCAGTCGTCCCGATCAGCTGCTCGCCTTAAATATATTTTAGAAACTTTTAAGTCCTCGGAGACGCCATCGAACCATCTTCTCTTCGGTCTTCCACGAGGTCTCACTCCATCCGGTCTATCCCATAACAATTTTCGGCATGTTCTGTTCTCACCCATCTATTTTAGCCGTTGAACTCTTATGTATATCGTCAATGGCAAGTCACCATACAAATCGTATAGCTCCCGGTTCTTCCTTCGCCGCCACATGCCGTTATCCTTTATCGGACCAAATATACGCCTCAGTACTTTCCTTTCGAAACAGTCCAGTTTTGTCGCTACTGATTTATTAATAGTCCATGTTTCGCAGGCATACGAGGCTACCGGTCGCACTAGGGTCTTGTACAGTCTTATCTTGGTTGCGAGGCTGGTGAGTCTACTCTTGATAATGCTTTGTATGGAGAAGAAGGCTCTGTTGGCTGATATTATCCGACTTTTAATTTCCTCATTTTCACCGAGGTGTTCGTTAATCCGGGATATTGGAAACTTGTGACGGTTTTGAGGGTGTAGCCCTCCATATAATAAAAATGCTGTGGACGAGCAAGTTTTTTTCTTCTAAATACCATTATTTTGGATTTCTCCTCGTTCATATGCAATCCCATTCTTTTAGCTTCTCTGTTCATTTTGTGCAAAGCTTCCCTTAAGTATCCCTTAAGTGAGCTGCAATAACTACGTCATCCGCATACGCCAATATCTGAATGGGGCTGTTAAAAATTGTGCCTCTGGTGTCAAACCCCGCTCTTTTTACAGTTGCATGTAAAACTATATTGAAAAGGAGAGGTGCTAACGAGTCTCCTTGTCTGAGTCCGACATCTACGGGAAAAGGCTCGCTTCTTGCCTGGTTCACTTTAATCCTGGCAAATGTGCTCTTCATGGTGCACATAGTGAGCCTAATGAGCTTGTTCGGTATTTTCATGTCTTTCATTGCTTTCATTGCATCACGGTTGACGGAATCGTATGCTGTCTTAAAGTCCACAAACAACAGCCACATAGTTTGGTTATACTCTTTCATTTTTTCGCACAACTGCTTCAGTGAGAAAATTTGATCGACAGTCGATCGGTTGGGTCTGAAACCTCCCTGGTATTCACCCAAATTAGGTTCAACATGTGCGATGATCCTGTTATATAGGTTTATTGAGAAAACTTTATATACTGTGGTCTGTAGACTTATCCCCCGATGATTTCTGCACTCTGTCTTATCTCCTTTCCTCTTATATATTGGAACTATGTTTGACTCATTCCACTCAGCAGGAAACTCCTCTACTTCCCAAATGCTAGATATCAAAGAGCGAATTTCATTTTTCAACGCATCTCCGCCCGCTTTCAAAAACTCAGCCGCTATTCCGTCTGGACCGGGAGCTTTGTGGTTTTTCATTTTTTGTAAAATTATTTCTATATCCAGCTCATGAGGAGGAAGTATCTCGTCCATGTCACCATCTTCATCTAAACTCACGCTCTGTTCTGACAAATCTCCAATGGCCGGGTTAAGCAATCCTTGAAAGTACCTCTTCCATCTGCTTACTATTTCTTCTTCTCTCACTAAAAGCTGACCATTTTCGTCTTTGACCGCATTACTGCCTTGGAATCCGATTCGGATTTCTTTCACATCTTTGAAAAATTTCCGTGCTTCGTTGTCTCTCCGAGACATCTCTATGCCTTCTATCTTCCTGTTTTCAGGGCTTGCCTTTTCTTTCCTTTTATCATTCTCTTGGCAAACTTCCTTGCATCCTGATATTCTTTGCAACTTTGCCGTGTTACCCTATTCAGAAATATATTCCTCTTCTCGTTGCGGTCTTTGATCTCGCATTCAGAGTCAAACCATGTGGGCACTGATTACTTCTTGTCTGCTTTGCAACATTCTTCCGCTGCTTTTACGATGGTTTTCTTTAAATCTTCCCATTCTTGCTCTACTGACTTCCCCCCAAGAACGGCTGGAATGTTGTTTATTCCTTCTTGAACGATATATAAATATGTAAAGCATAACCTTGAGATAATTTATATGTCAAAACAACGCTTGCCGGGTCAGCTAGTATATATATATATATATTTGTTTAGTAAGGTTCTTGAGGTTCAGTCAATAAATAAAAACAACTATTTTGGCGACTTTTTAAATGTCCCCAGTTCAGTTGTGAACTAGAACTATTATAAATTAGTGGTAGATACCAATAGCCTATTCACCAGTAACAATGTAAGTAAGTAGTTTCATACTCCTCCTTCTATTATTCTAACACATGTTGTTATATACTTATATTGTAGCTAACTTTATGTTTTGGAATAACTTGTATAACTTATATAATGTTATTGTAACCTGTTTTTTCACTGTAGGGTATGATTTTATGAGAACAATATAGTCTAGAAACGTCGCCAAAATAGTTGTATTTGTTTATTGACTGAACCTCAAGAAACTTACTTAACATATAATAGTAACAGTCAAGAAACTTATCTATGTATATATATATATATATATATATATATATATATATATATATATATATTATATATATATATACATATATATATATATCTATATATATATATATATATATATATATATATATATATATATATATATATATATATACTACTTGGAGAATTGTGTTGTATCACTTTTTCTAGATATTTGAATTTCACCTAAAAGAAAAGATGATGAATGGTGAAACCAATGAAAACTAAAGCTTTCTTTAAATTTTCATTGAAATTATTAAATAAATCAAGCGTTCTTAATGTACGGAACCAACATTTTATATGAACTCTGACTAGCACTTCTGATCTAAAAGATTTACACCCCAGAGCAATTAAACTGGGCAGGAGGCCAATATTCTTTTGAAATTTAATTTTCTGCGCTGTTTGCTCTTCCCTCATCAAACATTCCGAAATGGCAAATATGATCCCTAGAATTCTGCTAAATTTCCTTTTACACTTTGTAAAAAAATTTAATTGAAACACAGTCAAAGAAATTCTAGAAAGTAATGAAAAAAAAGTGTGACGTTCTTCAAATCAAAACAGTTTGAATCTTTATTGGATTCAATTTTGATTGAAGGAATAATCAAATAGTCACTCTGGGAATTCCAAGAATTAGCTACCTATATCCTAGTTCTTTTCCTTAGAATAAAAGGAATAAAAAGAATAAAAATATATCTGCTCTTTGGGCAGAATAAAATTTTTTAACAAAAATGTCTATAATATTTTTTAAAAAAAAAAAAATTTTTGGGATTTAGCATTATTGTGAACTTTCTTTAATTTTTATGTTATCGAACTGAAAACCTTTTGTGTTAAGCAAGGGGTTATGTTAAGCAATATTCGCAATTCTATAATAAACATTTGCAGAATCCACGGTAGAGAAGGATTTGACTTTAGTCAACTTCAAAATATTAAAATACTTCTTAAGACCACAGGAGCTTATATTATAAGAGGAATAATAATGGTTAAAAGAAATTTATACTGGCGATTCTTGAGAAACTATGTTTTGAAAGACGGAGTGGAAGCCCATAATCACCAAACACGTGCAAAGATATGGCCAAACACTTTTGTTTTTATTATTCAATAGTCAGTAACTACCATGCCGGCATATATATTATGTTTATGTTAAACATATTCCTATACAAAAAATTTTAGGCAGATATATCAAAATAATTATTAATCATTTACCTGTTGTTTTTTTTTCTCTGATTCTCCAAATTTTTTAATATAGAAATAAACAGAAACAAAATAATAATGGGGAAGGAAGGATCTTGTTTCCCCTTCCCGGAATTTTAAGATTGGCTTCTCTTCTGATCCTTGCTCCTCAGTTTACTGTATGGCCGAGATGATCTTTTTTTTTTTTTTTTTTTTTTTTTGTTTTTTTCCCCTAGCTCATATTGGATACAATTCTTGTGTTTAAGGATTGGGAATATCTATTGATGTTTGGTCTTTCTCTGTACTGGCTACATTGTAAGGCCTGCGGAAAGTTATTTTATTTATTTATTTTTCTTCTTGGGGTGAGAGTTTCTGAGAAGTTTATATTTAGGTGATGGGGCTCACCTAAATCTTGTTATGGGGAGACTTAAAAACTAAGCTATTTACGTTTACCAAAACTAAATAAGAAAATGTTCTTTTGGTCACATTTCTGTTAGTTGCCAACGGACCGGAGGTGGCGCTGGTGTCAATGAGGAGAAAAAGAATTATAGGTTTTAATCCAAATATTATTCTCGAAACTTGAATGCTAGGAATCTGGTTTTCGACGGGTAGGAGTTGATGGGCCGAAGTATACAAAATTCTCCTAATGATACTGGTGTCAGATCTGCCTGGATCCAACGATTTTTGCGGCCGAAGGATATCCTTGACTCCTCCTTCCCGACAAAAGAATTTTCGTCGTTTAGAAAATTGAATAAATCTTATCGTTTTAAAAAAAGGAAACTCTTTCTACCCGTCTTATCTTTTCCAAAGGGCACTAAAGGATAATTTTTATCTTTTTGAAAATTTATTGACTTTTTTCGTTCTTTAAAAGGACTCTCTTTCTTCTCGTTTGATCCTTTTGATTTGGACTGCAGTCCAATTTCTCTTACTAGCGTATTATAGAATAGAAGGGAAAATAATGTGTGAATCAATTATTTTTATGAATATTTAATGGTTATATCAAGCGTAATTACAAAACAAAAAAGCTATGCCAAATAATATATGGATTAATTTCTTAACTGTTACTATTAAATGTTAGTAAGGTTCTTGAGATTCAGTCAATAAATAAAAAACAACTATTTTGGCGACGTTTCGAGACTATATTGTTCTCATAATCATGCCAATGTTAGTGGTGGGTATGGTATCGACTAACTAAATTCTAACAATTCTAGTACACAACTGTTGTTTTTATTTATTGACTGAACCTCAAGAACTTTACTAAACACAAAATAATATATATGATAATTTAATCCACAAAATAATTGAATCAGTATAAAATGCAAAATAGCAATTTAGTAATCAAATGTGATACTTCAAACATGAAATAAACTCAGTTTGACTCTGACTGAAAGTGCTTTTTAGAATTTTCTCCGGGATTTAGCCCCGGCAATTTAGAGTTGGGTTCCAATCGGATTCGGAGATTAAATCGAGTTGATGTCGATCAAATTGCTTTATTGCTCAGGTTTCATCTCAACATCGTAACTTTGATTTGACGGGCAGCTTCATTGTGGGAGATCGTATCTTTGCGCTATCAAAATAAATTTCTTTCAAAGGGCGATTGATATTTTCAAAATATATTTTCTGTTACTATAGACCAGTATTGGATATTGAGATTTCTGGTGAAACATTTGAGACGGTGAGAATGAAAGTAGTGCAAGGCAAGTTTCCTTTATTTCGAGAATATGAAGATGTTGTGAATGCTCTTATTAAAAATGACATAAGGAAGATAGAATGGACTCTTTCAATTTTAGACAAAAATGCTTTTAAGTTTAAAAAAATGCAAGTTTTAATAGTAATTTATTAATTGGCTAAAATCGATTATGCCAGTTTCATTTTTAAACATAATAAACATACCAGACTAAAACGACAAGAAACTGCCCGCCATTACAGATTACTTCAACATTTACTGGACAAACGTTGAAAGCTCCCAATTAATTACAAAAAACTCATATACATGACTGTGATTAGACCTATTTGGACGTACGAAGTTGAGCTTTGGAGCTCCACTAAACCATCCAATTCATCTCGTATACAATCCTTACAATCCAAAATCCTCAATGCTCCTTACTTTGTCACCAATAAGCTTATCCATAAAGATCTTAAGGTTCCATATGTTGCTGATTTAGCCCACACCAGATACCTATCCTTTCATAGTAAGCTCCATTACCAATCAAATCCATTAGTTTCCCAACTTGCTTCCCACTCAATTCCTGATAATCCTCCGAGGCGTCTGAAACGAAGATGGCCTAGAGACCTTCTAGTGTAGAAGTTTTAATAAAGTGCAACTGATGAGTAGTTCTTTTCAAGTTTTAACATGTTATTATTATCGTCGTCAATACATGTACTTGATGTATATATTTTTTACAGTTGTAAATTTCAATAAATGTATGTATATATAAAAATAAATAAATAAAAATCCGTTGATAGATATAGTGGTTTTATAAAATTTCCTCTAGCTTGAGAAAACAATGTTTTGTAAATGTTCTAATTCTACTCAAAAATTAATGAATAAAAATTGACGGAGGTGCTTGGAGGGATAGGCTCGGTTTTTATTATTTATTTTATTCAATTTTTTATTCTATGTTTTATTCTATGAGTCAGAAAACATCTCTAATACAACTCAAAGTTATGTTTTTAGTTACTATTTTCGAAGTGGTAAATGCAAAAACACTTGAGACCATGCTCATAATTAACAATGAACGATAAGAAGTCAGCAATAATAAAAGTTGTTTTAACCATGTTTGCGTCGAATTAAGATGCGTGCAAACTTCTTATAAATCCTAGTATTGCCTCAAACCCAAGATACATTACATAATTCGATTAATTAGTTTTAGGTAGAATATTTTAACTATTTTAAATAACTTCGCCAAAGTTGTTACTAATAAATATTACCTGGTTTACTAGATTTACTTAAGCTCCGCATACTTTTTATACATTAAACGAAATTAATTTATTTAACTATTATCTTAATGTCAGAAAATTTAGTTGGCTTTACAGTAGATTGTTAGGAAAAATAAATGAATGCACAAATTGGAAAAAAAACAAAAACAAATAGATATATAAAAAATAAAATGTTTTTCCTATTGAAATCATTATTTTGCAACAGAAATTCTAGAAAAACTAAATCTCACCACATCTAGCTTGCAAAAATACATAAAAATCATGTGTCACATGTGTTTGAGGCATTTTTTTAAATTTCACAGGAACTGCATGCTAGACACCACAATATAACTTAATCAAGGTATAGATTCTTCGCGAAATTTGATGCAGAATGAGAATCTAAAATAAAAATGTACAGACTACTTCAACATTTACTAGACAAACGTTCAAAGCTTCCAATGAATTACAAAAGACTCATCAACATGACTGTGATTAGACCTATTTGGACGTACGGAGTTGAGCTTTGGGGCTCCACTAAACCGTCCAAATCATCTCTTATCCAATCCAAAATCCTTCGAAAAATCCTCAATGCTCCTTATTTTGTAACCAAGAAACTTATCCATTAAGATCTTAATGTTCCATATGTTGCTGATTTAGCCCAAACCAGATAATGCATCCTTCCATAGTAAGCTCCATAAACACTTTTATCCACTAGTCTCCCAATTTGCTTCCCTCTCCATTCCCGATAATCCTCCGAGGGGCCTGAAAAGAAGATGGCCTAGAGAGCTTTTAGTGTAGATTTTATTGAAGTGCTACTAGTGAGTAGTTCTTCACAAGTTATTTACATGCCATTGTATTCACTATCAACACATTTACTTAATGTATATTATTCTGTACAGTTGTAAATATCAATAAATGAGAAAAAAAAATGGATGTTCTTTTATATGAAAAAAATGTTACGATTGCACATTTTTGCGCGATGTGCTTTTGCGCTAAGTTCAGAAAAGATACTTTACTCACTGAACTGTAATCCAATCGAATAGACGAAAAGAAATTAGTGCGATGATGTAAAAAGACTTCAAGAGTAACCGAGCTAAGAGTGGAGGGAGATGGGAAACATATTTGAGATATAGGATCCTTCCAGGAGAGGGTCTATGGAACACGACTCCAAGGATTTACCAAAGCCGGGAAGAACAGTATTGGATGAGAGCTTGTATTTTAGAAATAAATTAAGGATGGGAAGGTTTAAGAAAAGGGAAGCCAGATTCAATAAAGTCTTCACATTTAAGGAAATAAGTTATCGCTGTTCCTTCTTATTTTCAAGCTAAGTGCTACTTTTATTACTGTACAGCTCATAATAATTTTACAACTTATTAATGATATTTATTAATAAATTATTAAAGTAACAGTTATGATACTATAATTTAAATAAAAATAAAAATCAAGTAGTAATTAACTAATGGTTACACCAGTAAAATATGATCTAGTTTGAACACGTCTTTATTAAATTATGGAATGACCATAAAATGGGAGTAACATCATTGTGTATGTTGGCGCTCGGATATGTATATTAGAAGAAGAAGAAGAAGGAGAAGAAGAAAATAAACTTTATTCTGGGACTACTTGTCCCCTAAGAATAACATATGATTACAGTACATAGGACAATCGTCTGGCTTTGATAATTAATTATAATAAATAATAACAATAGATAATAATAAAAATTGATAAATAATTAAATTATATGTTACAAGATAACTGTGACATCTTGTAAAATGATACATCTTATGTATACTATTGTAATGTATATTACATAAATATTTACGTTTTACATTAGCTCGGGAGATTGAAAATGAAGGAGGTAAAGGAATAAATGATGTTTAAAGGAAGTAAGAGTGGATCTTTTTCGAATTGTGATGGGCAATGAATTCCATAACGAGGAAGCACGGATAATAAAGGATTTCTCGAAGGATGCAGTTCGATGCGCCGAGTGTATAGGTTGATGGGTTGGGTTCTAGTATTTAAGAGGTGAATGGAGGAGCGCAGAGTAAGGAGGTCATGGATATAGGTGGGTTTTTTTGGTTTTCAAGGTTTGAAATATGAGAGCACCCAGGAAGTATTGACGTCGAAAACCGGGGTACAGCCACCCGATTTCAGAATACCTGTGAGATATGTGAGAACGTCTGGAGATCCCGAAAATAAATCTAATAAAACAGTTCATTACTCTTTTACATCTCATCTCGAGCTCATCAGACAGTCCTCCATATACTACGCATCCATAGTCAAAGTTAGGAAAAATGAGTGATGATACTAAAAGTTTTCGAGTACTTAATGGTAATAAATCACGGTAATGTGAAAGTTGCTTAAGAATAAAAATAGATTTTCTCGTGATTTGAGAGATATGGCTATTCTATGCAAGATGTTTATCGAAAGTTATTCCCAGATTTTTAATGGAATTTTGGAAATGAATTGGACGGTTTTTTAGGAAAAGCAGTGGATAGTAGGGAAGAGCTTTTAGGTGAGGTTTTGACCCAATGAGAATAGCCTTTGTTTTTTCTGGATTTAGACTTAATTTATTCTCCACTGCCCAAAGGTTAATGCTATCTATGTCTTTCTGTAGCTTACAAGTCGCCTCTAGCATATTTGAAGGATGAAAGGATAAATATATTTGCAAGTCGTCAGCATAAAGATGATATTGGGAGTAGTGGATGCGATTCGGCAAGTCGTTAATATAATAGAAAATAGGGTAGGTGAAAGAGAAGATCCCTGGGGTACTCCTCGCGAGAGTGGTAGTGAAGATGAGTGAGGTTTTCCAGGTATAATCACTGTTTGGGAACGGTTGGATAAAAAAGAATGAAGCCAGCTTAACGCACTATTGGATATTGAGAGGTTATGGAGTTTGGAGAGGAGGATTGTATGGTCAACAGAATCAAAAGCTTTTGAAAAATCAAAAAGGATCAGGATCGTAATATTCTGTTGGTCTAAGGAGTAGTAAAGGTCTTGAGTAATTTTTACCAAAGCAGACTGCGTGGAGTATCCGGATCGGAATCCTGATTGGAAAGGATTAAGGAGAGTTTTATAGTCAAGAAAGGAGGTGAGTTGGGTATGTGCTAATCTTTCTAATGGTTTAGATAAATTTGATAGGATTGATATAGGTCTAAAGTGGGAAACTGAGGAAGGAGAAGGAACTTTATTTAATGGACGGACAAGGACTTTTTTCCAAGCTGTAGGGAAAAAAAGAGTTTTGTAAGGAGAAATTATATATGTGGAGCAGGGCAGGTAAGATAACAGGAAGGCAGAGTTTGATTATTTTTAAAGGTATTTGATCCAAACCATGGTCATTGGTACGAAATTTAAAAACTGAGTCAATTAGGTCATTAGGGAAAATATTAAGAAAATAAAAGTTATTAGAATTAAAAGGGGTTTGAGGAATAGAATAGGATAAGGTGTTTACAGGGAGTTCATTAGGGTGGGGGTCAGCAAAGTAGGAATTAAGTTCATCTGGAGTGAATGGATAATTGTTATCAGATGTGGAACTGGGTACTGCAAATTTTCTCAAAATTTTCCATTTAGATTTAGGGTCAGGCGCTTGGGATAGGATATTTTGAAAATACTGTGCTTTAGCACGGCGTAAAGAGGACTGGGTGAGGTTTCTAAGAAGCTTAAATGATGAATAATCATCTGAATGTCTAGTACGCCTAAAACGTCTCCTGGCAGCATCTCTTCGCTTTATCAGATTTCTAATGTCGGGGTTAATCCATGGAGCTGGTAGCCGTCGGATAATTGAGGTTTTGAGAGGGGCAAGATGATTAAGGAGAGTATAAAGATTCGATGTTAGGTATTCCACCATTTCGTCAATTGAGGGGGAAGAATATATGGATTCCAAGGAATGGGATAGTGCGTCAAGTAAGGGTTCTATTCTATCTGGGGTTATATGGTCTAGATTTCTCCAAGATATTTTCTTAGGAATAAGGATAGGAACAGATATGTCATAGGAGATTTGGATGAGATCGTGGCATGAGAGGAAAGGTACTGGATTTTGAGAGAAGGATAATAGGTTTTTCTGAGAATCAACAATCATAAGGTCAATTAACGTATCTGTGAACTGGGTGTGATGGGTGGGTTGGAAAGGTACTGCAAAAAGATGTAGAGAATACACCAAGTCCATAAGATACATTTTATCAGAAGAATCTGAGAGGAAGTTAGTATTAAAGTCACCAGCAATGATGACATTATTATACAGAGGTACATAAGTAAAAAGAGATGATTCGAATGATGGGTCGAATTTGACCTGAGGAGGGCGGTAAACTATGAGGTAAAGGAGGGAAAATGATTCCGAAGAGATTTCAGTGAACATGTATTCAAGGTGTGGAATGTCAAGAGAACTGGATTTTAGAAGAATTTTTGCTCTTAGGTTATTGCGAACATATAAACAAACACCTCCACCAGTTCGGTCCGTCGATCATGGCGAATAAGGGTCTAATCAGGAATAGATATGGAAGAGGTGGGAATATATGGTTTCAACCAAGTCTCAGAAACTGCAATGATATATGTTATGGATAAAGTAGTCATGAAATTCATCGAAGTGCGCTGGGAGGGATTGGGAGTTAACGTGACAGGTCAGTAGTATATTAGACATAGGAAAGAGGGAGGACAAGGTTACTTTGAGAGATAATGGAAATTTTTAATTGGAGCTTATAGGAACAATAATTATCACAGAACCAATAGGGTAGTAAGAACAACGGCAAAACATAAATGAATATCATTAGGAAATTTGAAACACAGAGACAAGAAAAAGAAAAATAAGAATATTACATTGTATAGAGATCTAGATATGTAATAATTAACGAAAAAATTATGGTTTGTCAAATCATTACTAAAACGTAGACAAAAATTTACATAAACTGGTAGAAAAAATGATTTTTTTCTGAAAAAAATAGATAAATCGATTGCGATGTAGGAAAAAGTAAAGATGAATCCATGAAATAAAAATATAAATAAGAGTAAGAAAAAGTAAAAATGAAAAAGAAAGATATATGGAAATATGTGGTAAATGTCAAATATAATAAGCTGTAAGACTAATACCAATACAAAAGCCGAAAAAAAATGAAGATCAGAGAGAATGCTGTATCCGCGAGAAAGACTGGATGGTACTTGCAATCCTGTTAGTCATCCGAAAACATCAAGGTCTTGAGCCTGGTCAATGAAGATCACCGGATGGCCGTCATCTTTCCGGCAGCGCACTCTACCAGCCGCAAACCAGACATATTTCACTTTTCCGGTGGACCTCTTCTGCCGTGCAAGCCAGTATAGGTGCCTGTTCGCTGGTGTCATCTCTTCGGCGAGATATATCCGGTGGGAATCATTTTCCTGCCAACCTATATCTCTGGTCGAGAAGTCTCGCTTAATTTTTCTTTTTTGCACCAGATCATCCCTCACTGACTGCCTCACGAAGCGCGCGATGATAATTATTGCCGTGTATAGTGGTCTATATAGTCCAGTTTATTTAAATGGCAAGATTTCAGGAACTTATAGGAGAAGAAAAACTAAGACAAAAAGTCCTTTAGAGATTTGCTCGTTTTTGCTTAGTTTTAGAGAAAATCGCAAAAAAATAAACAAATCAAAAATGTTACAGGTAGCGATTATCACCTTTCAAAGTTCGTCAGGCTAGGCAGTGAGATATGTAATCACTTAATGTTATCCTTTACATTCTTTTATTTGTTTACATTTTGGCTTCCTTCTAGGATTATAATTCCTAAATCAGTCTTCAGTCAGTTACTCAGTTATTTTTTTGTGTGAATAGCATCAGCCACAATGCCGCATACATATTCTAATGTTGAATACGCTGATATGATTTTTATGTATGGTTTCTGTAACGGTAATGCTTTAGAAGCGGTGCGGGAGTATGCGCGCCTATTTCCAAATAGAAGAGTGCCTAATCGACGAGTCTTTTCGTTAACTTTTAATAGACTACGAGAGACTGGGTCATTCTTAATACGTAATGAAGGCGACCAATTCCAGGCAGCAATAAGAGCAGATTATCCGAGAAGAAATTGTGTCCAACGCCACTTCGATAACAATCCTGAGAATAGCATCCGAAGAGCATCTGCTGCATTAGCAATGTCGCGGCAAGCAATATGGCGAACTTTGAAAGGTGATAATCGCTACCCATACCATCTTGAAAAAGTTCAGAATTTATTACCTCAAGATTATGTCAAGAGATTGAATTTTAGTAACTGGTTTCTTGACAAAATTCGCGATGATAATTTATTTCCATTAAAAATTATATGGACCGATGAAGCTACCTTTACAAGAGGAGGAATTGTTAATCAAAGAAATTATCATGTATGGGCTCTTGAAAATCCCACAGCTATTAGAGAGAATAGGTTTCAGCATGAATTTGCTATTAACGTTTGGCTTGGAATTTGGAACGGATTACTGGCGGAACCATATTTTTTACATGGAAGATTGAATGGTATCACATTTACACATTTTTTGGAGAACGACTTTTCTAATTATTTAGATGACATTCCCTTACAGCAGCGGATTGAAATGTGGTTCCAACTCGATGGATGTCCAGCTCATTATAGCAGAGTTGCTCGAGCTTGGCTGGATATAAATTATCCACAACGATGGATTGGACGGGGAGGAGTCGTACCTTGGCCACCCAGATCACCTGATATGACACCCATGGATTTCTTCGTATGGGAAACCTTGAAGCAGAAAGTTTATTCGGTGTCAATCAACTTAAGAGAGCAATTAAGAGACCGAATCATAGATGCCAAGTGAGTGCTAGATGTAATGCTTGCATTGGTGCAAGAGGACAACGTTTTGAGCAATATTTAAATTAAAAAGAACATAACGTAAATATAAATGTAAATAAATAAGTATAAAAATGAAAACTTGTTTAGTTTCTTTTTTTGCTAATTTCTTAAAAAATAAGCAAAAACGAGCAAATCTCTAAAGGACTTTTTGTCTTAGTTTTTCGGTCCCCTATAAGTTCCTGAAGTTTTGCCATTTAAATTAGGGACACCCTGTATTGTAGCAGTTAGAAGGTAAAAATATTATAGTTCCCGTCACTTGGCGGTGAGTTAACAGTGGGGGAAGAGGAGAAGGTCCTATTTTTGGGTTTTCGATTCTATCTCGAAAACGGTGGACTCTTGAAAAATATGCTACAATTAAAAATTAAAGCTAATTAAATTTCTTATAAAATTGTTTATATACATATTTGTCGAACTTACGAAATATACGCGTTATTAAAAACGTATCTACGTAATTAAAAGTAAATTTAATGCTCTACAACTTTGATTTTCATATTTTTTTTGAGAAACGATCTTGGAAGGCACTGGAAGCAAATGTTTGACAGAAAGTGAGGAAAAATTATTTATTTCGAAAATTATCGATTTTCTATAACGTATATCTCGAAAACCGTTAGAAGTTAGACAAATATGTATAGAATTAACTTTATAGGAAATTTGATAAGCTTTAATTTTGATCTTATACATATTTTTCTGGTGTCCACCGTTTTCGAGATATAATCGAAAAACCCAAAACCTTCTCCCCTCCCCCCTACCGTTAACCTCACTCCCCAGTGGTGACATACTTTTAGTATGTTTGTCTTCTAACTACTCCTAACGAAGCTATGAAGTCAAATATAATCGGACATTCCATGCACCCTACACCCCCCCCCCTCCTCATTTCAGCACTCATTGGCTGGATAAATATAGTGTTCTTGGGAAAGTTGTTTTTATCCTCAAAATGTGTAACGTTTTTTTCACACTCAAAAATGTAACATTTTGACACGCACTAGTTTTTCGTTGAAACGCTTCAGCTCTGTTGCTTTTGCTCGATTCGAAAATTTGACAATTTCCCAATCACATATTTAATGGAAAATATTTTTCGCTTGAACCTAGTAGACTAAGAGCCCGTGGACCCCAGACCTTCGTTATTTTATAAAAGTGACAACCCCCCACCAGACACTTATCATCGTGGCAACCCCTTGCCAGACACCCTTAATGCTCATTTATTTGTAATTGTACTTACGTTATAGTATAAAAGCTGATGTTTATATATATTACTTGGGTAATAATTAGATGATGTTTCCTCATCAGCCAGACCGTTCTGACAGTGCCAACCCCTTGCCAGACAAGCATGTAGGGTAGCTGTATTAGCGAGCGCGAGGCAAGATACATATGGCTGGGTGGGAGTGAGATAGTGAGTGATGTCTGTCGCGATCCTTCACCACGCTCTTGTATTTTACTGCACATGTATTGTTTATTACTCAGTGCGTGTTTACACCAGCTAAAATAATCTTATATTATTTTGTTAAGTATACATAATTATATAGCAGCAGTTGCAAAGGTAAAGGTAAAAGTTATAAAACAATCAAATGAGATAATACTCAACAATCTATTAAAATGCAACTTTAATAACATGTGCGGTCAGCGACTCACAAAAATTATGTACATAAATTGTTTATATTTGTACAAGAACATGTTAATTAACAACTAAAGTTATTATTATTATATTTGGTATAGTTAAATGATAATTACTATTTAATTATTAATACTTGACACAAACATATAAGATTATTTTAGCTGGTGTAAACACGCACTGAGTAATAAACAATACATATGCAGTAAAATACAAGAGCGTGGTGAAGGATCGCGACAGACATCACTCACTATCTCACTCCCACCCAGCCATATGTATCTTGCCTCGCGCTCGCTAATACAGCTACCCTACACGCTTGTCTGGCAAGGGGTTGGCACTGTCAGAACGGTCTGGCTGATGAGGAAACATCATCTAATTATTACCCAAGTAATATATATAAACATCAGCTTTTATACTATAACGTAAATACAATTACAAATAAATGAGCATTAAGGGTGTCTGGTAAGGGGTTGCCACGATGATAAGTGTCTGGCTGATGAGGAAACATCATATAATCATTCCCTGAGTAACATATATAAAAATCAGCTTTTATACTATAACGTAAGTACATTTATGAAGGAAATATCAAAAAATCATGCTATATAATTGACGATAGTAGACTGGTATTTTACACACCTTTAGCACCGTTTACCTGCCAAGGCCACGATTACCCGAACTTCATTCATGGCCCATCGTTCTTACCTCTATTGGGAGCATGCACTGACAAAGTTTCATCTTTTATAAAATAACGAAGGTCTGGGGTTCACGGGCTCTCGCTCTATAGTGTTGAGGAGCTATATTTGTTTGAATGAAAAACGTCACATTTTGCCAACATGTTTTAAGTTGGTGGGGAGCTTTTGTTACATGCCCCGGTTCTGTTGGTGTTACTCGGAATAGCAATAGTTTTCTTAACAGAAGCAGTAGATTATAGAAAGACATCCATACTTTATTGTTTTTCCCAGTGAGGGAGATATTTTAAAATTAATTAAAAACTTAATTTATTACTAATAAGAAAGCCTTTAATGTAGGACATCTGTTTAATAGTGAAAACATATGTTTTAATTACGATAGTCATATGTTTTTGGTTATTATTTTCGTTACATCAATCATGATGCTTTGCTCAATCAATATTAACATGGCGCTATCAATGCATCTGCTCGAAATTACTATGGCTATTTAAATACTATAGAAAATATTTGTTTGATGAAATAATTTATTATTTCATTATTACTCTTAAGAACGACAAATTTACGAGTTTTCAGTGAATGGAAGTCTGTGAGAACGATGCTCCTGTAGCTGAAATGAACCACGAAAAGAGTAAGGTTATCACATTATCAAAAGACGTTGATTTGTAAAAATTATGCATTTTGTTTAAAAACGTATATTGTATTTATTTTTAATCGCTAATAATTTTTTGATGATATAAGATTCATTTTTCATTTTACTTCAGTGAAACATATTAAGTTATATTCCATAAAAGTATGGTTTACCATTCTATTGGATAGGATAATCAGATGTTATATCGACACACAAGGCATCACACCCTTATATACAACAACTAGAGAAGGAAGATTCATTGTGCAACATTACAAACTAAATGTTAACCTGCTCATCCGGGATTCGAACCTGCCCAGCAGTTAGCGAAAAATGACATAATGCGTTTGGGACATCGATGAAAACGATAAAATGTATATGGACATGTATAACGAATAAAATTCAAGAAATGTTTAAAAGGAAATATCAGTTACCAGGACTGTTTTATTCTTTATTTGTTTTCCGTTACCTTTCTTTGACTTGTCATGTTGACCAATGAAAGTGATTTTGTTTATGAGGAAAAGAAAGACACTTTACTTTTTGTTTGTACGTTCACTTGTCCACGCACTCGTCTGAACGTCTTCTATTTCATTTTATATTCTTTCCTTGAGGCCTCTTGTTATCTTAGCTACATAACATAAAACTTACAGCTTGGACGGAACATATAACTTTGTCTTTATAGATCATTAAATACTTATTAAGTAAATAGTATTAGAATAATCGGTACCCTTACATAAAAATGTCTCCACGAAACCGGCCTGACCCGCGCTACACCGACCAGTTCGATCCTTACGCTTCACTTCGAGTTTACATTTATCGATAGCTCTTTCCTATAACCTCACATGTAAACAATCACTTCTACAGTTTCAACTTGGATTGTGTTGTTTAGTTTGTTATATTGATATTTAGTCTTCTTAAATGTAAATAAGTGAAACAGAAGTTAACAAAATGAGTTTCATAATGGATTTAGTGTTTTTATAAATTTATGGTATCTTATTATATCTGTAAAAGTGTTACAAAAGTTAAGAAGATTAATTTCTGCATGGATTTGGTATTTTATATATTTATATTTGTAGTATCAGTTTATGTGAGAAAATTTCAGTATACATATGTTGTGAATGGATTCTTTGCCGTCCATATTACTTATTGCTCTAGTGAGACAGGTTGTATTATTAATTCAATAAAACACATCGATCAAAAATAAATGTGTGAAAGTATATCACAAGTTTCATATTTTCTTATATCCACTTCCCTTGAGAAAATATAGTAGAAATTAACATCATAACTTTCAACAAGGATTCTGTGTTTTATATATTTATAATTGATTCTTTTCACTTGCCTTACATCATAAAGTTTATCAGAAGTTAACATTACTTGTGATTTAGCATTATATTAATTCTGGCTTAGTATAATATTGATTCAACATTGATTTAGTGTCTTATATTTTGATATTTTCTTATTTCTCATTTTAATATCACAAGGTAAACAAAAGTTAATATTACCCTACTGTGAAGGAGGATTTTGAGTTTCTCCTTAAATGAAGGAGAATAACCTTTCCCCTCGAAAAGTAGCGATTAAAACACCGAAACAAATCGGAATAAGGTTAGAATCGATAAAAGGTATTCTGGGCGCGCGTAGGGACTGGAGTATTAAGTGATATGTGATTATATATCTATACCATTTGGGAAAAACTTGATAAGTGCATTTCTGTTCACAATAATAAAAATATTTTGAACAACCCATATTGGAGTCCTACTCGTCATGCATGAGTAGGCAATTTTCACACTTACATACACTTATTTAATTTTTCCCAAATGGTGCATATATAGAGTGATTATTATAACCTAGTAAGTATAACATAGCTCCAGGTTTTAAATTACGTAGTAAGATAATATGCCTTTAGGCAGACGTTTTCTTTCCCATAAAAAATATGTAACACAATACTAAACTGTTTTAATACATACCTACACATTTATTAAACATATCCACTGCCTCAGTGATCTCTCCTCCAACTTTTTCACTTCTTTTCTGAATGTAAAAAAAACAAAAACAAAATTGTGTGAAACTATAAGGTTTTTGTATGGTGGATATATTATACAGCTTGCGCAATGATTGTTTATAATTGAGGAGTTTAGTATCAAATTACTTGGAATCAGCCAAAATTACTAATGATGAAAAAGATAAAAGAAACAATTTTAGAATAAAAGTCGAAAAATGAGAGGTTAAACCAAAGACAAAAGCTCCGAGAACTGGAACAAAATAGAGCGAAAAAAGAAAAGTCGAATTCTCGCAAAAAATGAAAAACCGGCTGGCTAATAAAAAGAAGAAAAAGCCCCAAAATTGAACCATCTTTACTTCGCATTTTCCACGTTTACAACAAATAATAATAATAACTTTAATATTACTTATTAACAATAATATTATTATTAATTCACATTAGGCTCTACAGTGTGTGACCTGGAAGGTGGGAATATAATATTAAAACTACTTTTTTTTTTAATATTTTAATGAGTAACAATGAAATAATTGTTATATGAGTTCACACTAGAAACCGAGTTAGTCCCCGTAAAAACATGTACCATCTTTCAGTCCAGTCAATGGAGTGCTGAAATGATGAGTAGAGTGCATGAAATATGCGATAATTTTTGACTTCATAGCTTCGTTAGGAATAGTTAGAAGGTAAACATACTAAAAGTCCCCGCCCCTGGGGGGTGAGCTAGAGGTGTAGGGAGGGTAGAAGGTCCCATTTTTGGATTTTTCGATTATATCTCGAAAACGGTAGACTCTAGAAAAATATGTTACGAATCAAAATTAAAGATTATTAAATTTCCTATAAAATTAATACTATACATATTTGTCTAACTTCCAACGGTTTTCGAGATATAGGCTATTGAAAATCGTTAATTTTCGAGAAAAAAAAAAATTTTTACCTAATTTTTTGTCGAAAATTTGATTTAGTGGTATATATGAGTTATATATGAGTGGTATATATATATCGATGGTATATATATATATATATATATATATATATATATGGTATATATGAAATTAAAATAAAATTAATGTTCCACAGCTTTGACTTTGACATTTTTTTCTGAGAAACGATAGTGGAAGGCAGTAGAAGAAAATGTTTGACAAAAAAATTTGTTCACGAAAATTATCGATTTTCAATAAGGTATATCTCGAAAACCGTATTAAGTTTGACAAATATGTGTAGAATCAATTTTATTGGAAATTTAATAATCTTTAATTTTGATTAGTAACATATTTTTCTACAGTCTACCGTTTTTGAGATATAATCGAAAAACCTAACAATGGGAGCTACTCCCCCCACTGTTAGCTCACCCCCAGGGGCGGGGACTTCTAGTATGTTCACCTCCTAACCACTCCTAACGAAGCTATGAAGTCAAAATTTTTTCCAAATTTAATGCACTCTACAATATGTTTATTGATTGGACTATAAAACTGTTTTTCAAAATTCATGGATTGAGCTGGTTTTGATACTAAAAGCCTCAATTATACGACAAACTTAACAGTAAATCCATGGAGTTTATGTCTAGAAAGGCAGAAAGCTATTACTCCTGATATAGGTACTGATGTTGGACCAGGGATCGAAGATAATGAAGTAGAAATTCAATAATATTTATTTCCATAGCGTAATTATTTTAAAAAGCACACATTAAACATTTACATTACAATCATTGAGATCCAATTTATTTAAAACATTTCATATACAAGTGTACTTATTATTTAATTATTTACAACTTATTACTAAAACAAAAATGTGTATTATTAATAATTATTAATTATTATTATACCCTATTTCAATAAACGGGCTCATTGAATATTGAAATAGGGAGAAAATTGTTATATTAACTATATTAACTATTTATTAAATAACAATATTTATATGTACATATTTATTACTTATTATATAATTATGGTATATAATTACATGTTACAATATTACATAAGCATGCTTAAATCTTTTTGAAAGCCAATCCTATTTAAACAAGATAGATCTAAGCGTAAAGATTCTTAATTTATCACATTTTATGACGAAGTTTTATTTTATTTTATTATTTATTACCTAATGAAAGCTGAACTTAGCAGAGATGTGCACAAGGGATCACTTCACTCTGAATCGGTTGTGTACATTATCTACAATAAAATTGAAGCACTTATGTCTAGCCACAGTAACGGAATGAAATTAATTTTTTTTTACAAAACTCTAAGACAATTCAGGCCTATTTCAAGGTATAAATAATTTTCCAGAAGGTATTTAGTTAAGAAGGAAAATAAAAGAGTTGAGTAATTTAAAACCTTCCAAGAATCCAAGAAATTCAAAATAAAACGAAAATTTATAAAAAAAAAAAAAATAAATAATAATAAATAATGAACTTTTTATTACTATGGAAATTGAGAGTTATTTACGTAAGCGAACGGGAAATGAAATAAAAAACAGAAATGGCCGCAATGAATTTTAAATTTAGTTCATTACGACCTTTAGGAAAATAAACTGAAGCACATTTCAGAGTTAAGTAAAAAAAAAAGAAAAAAAAAATACGAGCGCTAGGTTTTTGTTTGTATCTGAGGCATCAGCCTTGATGGCTCTCTGAAAATGAGGCCTTGGCGAAGAAGAAAAAAAAAATTATACAAATTGAACTTAATCTTGTCAAGCATCTCAAAGGACTAAAGAAATGTAAAGAATACTAAAAGAAGAAAGAATGAATAAAAAAAGAAAAAAGAACATTTATCAAGAGAATTGTATATTATGTGATGGTTATAATATTAAACCAATTGGATTTATACTGTCTACTGAATACAATTTTAATCATTGACATTAAAACCTGCCCCACTACATCTCATAAAGGATCTTATATCATTTTCAGCGGCTGAGTGTACCCTCAGATGTTCTCCTGACACCTGATTCGATTCCTTGTCTTATATAACAGAATAAATTATCTGCCACAGCTAGAATCGGACCTGGGTTTCGAGTGTTTGAACACATGTGTCTTCTCTATTGATCTACAACGCCTCCTGTCATCCTGATTAGCATATTCAAAGTATTGATTGAGTAATAACCAATGATCGACACAAAAGTGATGTGATCTTCAATCACTCTCAACCGCCAGGTTTTCCCCTCAATCTAAGGGTGCCTACATTATAGAGGGTGGATGTGCTTTAGGAAGGTCTCTCTGGAAACCCGAAAGCGATCCACAGCTGAAATTAAATTTTCGGCCTACAGCCGGATTCGAACTCATGTCCCGGAGCTTGGAGTTAAGTTCACTGATATTACAAATCTCTGATAATACAAATCTCTTGATAATACAAAGTTTTCCCTCAATTTTTTCTAGATCGATTAAGATTTTTTACACAATTTAAATTTATTACTCCTTCGGGTTTTCAATAAAAATAAAAATATACAATACATTTAACTGGTTTGTAACTCTTATAATGAGAGAGTATAAATAAAAAATAAAAAAAGTAAAAATGTAAACATCATTAAAGCAACAGGAGGTTCCCCAGAGCCCGAAGTCGATCCACGGCTTAAATAAAAGAAATTTAATTTTCTGCCTTCAGCCGAGCTGGAACTCTGCTAGAAGCCGGGGTCCCAGAATTCGAAATAAAATATTTTAGAAAAATCGTAAGATACTGTGAGAGAATTATAAAGTAACTGAAAAGGAGGATTGTAAACTAAATGTAGTATTCATGGAAGTTCATCTTTAACGCTCTCTGACATACTATTTCTTATCTTTCAATGAAATCTCAGATTTTTTATTAATACTTGAAGATTAAGAAATAGGCCTGATTATGTGATTATTAAAGACACTCAAACTATTCATAAATGATTTATCGGGGTTTCTTTGGCCAAGTGGTTATCGTGCGCGCCTCCTGTGAATACATAGCTACATGTATATAATACATACATACCCTAATGGTCATTATATACACATAGTACATCATTATTTTTAAATTAAAAATTATATCACAACCACAGAATTCCAAATAATTCGCAATTCAAACAAATGTACAATAACTCATCGAGTGATATGCTTTCATAATTAGAAGGAATAGAGGATTTTATTTTTACAACAAGGTTCACTAACCTACAATAACAATAACAATAAAAATCTACAAGAGCGGGAAATGACTAGAGGTATGAGATTCCAGACAAGATAATCGATATCATACATATAAATTCGATCTAAAAATATTTATAGGACTTTACAATTTTCTCTAAGACCCGTTTCTTCACCTTATAAAACAATTCTACACAACAAATTATAAAACATTCTATTTGTTTTTATATATTTTTTTAATTTGTCTATCACGAATCGAATGGAGAAATGGAAGAAAGATCACGTCTGAGACTTGAAGTGAAGGAGCTTCTTGAAAGCCCTCCTGAAGTCGAGGTTGAAGATGGTATAGATGATGGGGTTGAGAGCGGAGTTGATGTAGCCGAGCCAGGTGATGAAGTTGACCAGCTTGTCCGAGGGGCAGCAGGTCGGGCAGAACGGAAGGACCACGTACATCAGGAAGAACGGAAGCCAGCAGACCACGAAGACCCCCATGATGATCCCCAACGTCCTGGCGGCTCGCCTCTCCTTCGACAGCGATATCCGCTGCTTCTCTTCGATGAACTGCGTCACCTGCAGCGCCCTCTTCCCAGGGGTCACTGTAACTGACACCAACGGGGTCTGGCTGTTCTTGTCGTCCCGCCACTCCTCCTTCCGGGACTTGGGGGAATTGGACGATATCTCATGGATGTCTGTGAACGAGTCTTCTGTAACGTGAGCAGTCAGCTGGTTGTTCTTCTTATCGTCTGATTTCTTCTTCTTTTTCTTCTTCTTCTTTTCCTTGTGGTCGTCATTGGCGTTCTCACTGCTCACCGACTCCCCATCCATCGGAGAATGTTTCTCCCTCATCGAGTTGTTCTGTTGAAGGTTTTGTTTCACAGCGTTGAGCTTGGACGCCCTCGCTCGCTCGCGCAGCCTCCTCCTCGTCGCTATAAATATTTCTATGTAAACAATGGTCATCGTGAACAGCGGGATATAGAAGGAACCTAAGGACGAATATATCACGTATCCCTGCTGCGATGTGAGCTGGCACGGCGTCGAGTTGCTGAAGACTTCCGGCCAGTCGTTCCAGCCAATGAGAGGCGGCGAGCTGATGAGCATGGACATTATCCAGACTCCAGCGATCATCACGAGCACCCTCTTCAGCGTTCTCTTTTGGGCATAGTTGATGGGGTCTGTGATGGCCCAGTAGCGATCGAGGGCGATAGCGCAAAGGTTGAGGATGGACGCTGTGCAGCACATGACGTCACTGGTAAGCCACATCTTGCAAATATGGATCCCGAACACCCAGCGGCCCAGTATCGAATAAGCGACGTTGAAAGGAAGGACTAAGATGGCCACGGTGAGGTCGGCCACTGCAAGGCTAACGATGAAGAAATTCTGAACGATCCGGAGAGGTTTGTATGTGAAGACACTGAGGATGACCAAGATGTTGCCGACGATGGTGAAGATGATGATGAGCGTGAGGACGATGGCGGTGGATATTCCTTCCCAGATCGGGACGGCGAAGGCCACCCCGAACGGAGTCTCGTGGAAGACTGTGCTTGTCTTGGGGCAAGTTCCATTGCGGTCCGCTAGGAGGGTTCCGTTGGTTCCGTTGTACAAGCTGTCCCTGTAGTCCCACTCCATTATAACCTCGTTATACCTTGAAAAACAAAAGAAAACACAACATTAGCTGTAATAACGTAACATAAATTATTATAAACAATGGAATGTTATTTTAGTAAAAATAATAGAAAAAAGAGTTTTGTTTTGACAAATACAGTGGAACCTCGATATAGTGAATTCCTTGATAAATCGAAGTTTTTTTTATGCCCCTTGAATCTGGCTACCATTCCTATGTTATTTTTACCAGTACATATCGAAGGATTGGTTAAGAAGAACTTGATATATCGAATTTTCGAAGATTCCTTAACTTACACCGCACCTCTACAAAACGAAGTTTTTCTCGAAAATCCTCTACAAATCCAAGTCGATTTGTTAAATAAGTAGAGTTTTGACAGATAAAAGATTCTACGAAGGATTAACTGTAACTCCCATCCTGACATTTGTTACCGGTTTGTTTCAGTTTCTAAAAAAACAATTATGCGATACGTTTCGTTTTCTGTTGTTACACAATATTTTTTTTCATTATCGAAGATGGTAAAGTGTAAAATCCTTTCGTATGAAGAAAAATTGAAAATTATTCAAGCAGTAAATGCCGGGGTTGACGGAAAGTGCTATATTGCAAAAAAGTTTGAAATTCCAGTGAACACCTTATCCACCATTTTGAAAAATAGGCCGAAGTTTGAAAATCAAGCTTTTTCATTATCAAAGAGGTAAAAAGGGGCCCAAGTTCGAAGATATCGACTTAGACAAAGTGTAGTTTTGGGTAGACAAACTGCTTTTTCAGCTGTTTTCCAAAGGTCAGCTTAAATTTTTCACGAATTTAATAATTAAACTTTCATTATTATTATTTCAATAAAATCTTTAGATATTTTCTATAGTTACATTGAGTATTTTATTATAAACCTCTGACCTCAATATATCAAAGTCAGTCAGAAATCACATCAATAAATCGAACCTCGATAAATCGAAATCCTCGATAATTCGAAGTTTTCTCGTTCCCCTTGAGATTCGTTGTATCGAGGTTCCACTGTATTACAATTTGCCATAGATTCATACCTAACTTGCTAGAACATCAAAGAAAAAATAAAATAATTTAATATTATGATAGAAATAGGTAAATAAATAAAGGTATAGAAAAAAAATGATATATAAAATCAATAATTAAATTAAAAAACAAAAAACATTCATACATATTTACAGTCAGGTTGAGGACCCCTAATCTAGCCAACTTCTCCCCCCACTAGGTGAGAGGCCAAGCAGGGACCTAGGAGATCCTCTTGCTACTCCCTCCCCAGGGAGAAGCAGCTGTTGCCAGGACTTCATTTCGGGAAATATTATCAATGATATGTCATGTTAATAAAATGCAGTTGTTTATGTTAATGAATTAAGGACGCATTTTTACAGATTTAATTGAATATTGATTTTTGTTTAATAAACAGGTTTACGAGTTTTAGGAATTTTTCGTTCAATAAAATGAAAGATATTTTATAAGCCACAACACCTCCTTGAGACCACATTAAGTGATAGTACAAGGTACAAGATATTTAAATATTATAACAAAAGAATGCAGGAAGTATAATTAGCAAGAATAGAAAATGATTTTTGATATTTCATGTTATTTTTTTTTTTTTTTTTTTTTTTTTTTTTTTTTCTCTAATATGGTACCCTCATATGAGGCCTGTCTATTTATATATTCACATGTTCCATGCCTTACAGGCATACTACATGTTTTACAATGTTACTACAAAGTTTAGCATAACGTTGTAAGATAGCAAAAAATATTTAGAAAATCCAAAAAAAAACAAACAAAAAAAACAAAGGCCAACAATAAGCTACCTCCGCCGCCCATCATTAGTCAGTTTGTCGTATAAATGTGAGTAAGTCAGTCTTAAATTTAGAAAACAAATTTTGTTCTCTCTGGCTATGTTCTATGTTTGAGAATAATACTTTTTTTTTAGATGAAACCTTTGTCTTTCAAATGATTTACATTCGTAAAGTACATGTCTGAAATTTTGAGTCTTTCCGTCTTCATTACATATGTCAGATCTTATTATGTTAAATCGTTTCAGATACTGTTTAGAGTTACCGTGCTCTGTCATTAGTTGTGTTAGTTTGTAGTTGTTGCATTGTATGTGTTTGCTGTTGTGTGTAATGTGGGTTATAAATCTGTGTAAACTTGGTGACTTTGATGAGGTGACCCACAATAGTCATGAATGTCAGTTCATTTTACCTTGTTATCCAAATGATAGTTTTAGTTACATATTTGGAAGGTATAATAATAATCGTTGAAACGTTTAAATTACAGCTGTTTAAATGAGTTCTATTTCAAAGGAAATGGCGGTCGGGACGCGGTGGGGAGGAGAGAAGAGGAGATGAGCACGATATGAAAAGGCTGTAATTAATCGCTGGTTGATGTTTCGCTTACGTTGTACAAGATGAAAACAGGGAAAAATATTTATCTTAAATATCAAGGGTAGAAGGTAGAAGAGAAATATTATATTATGTTTTGGATAATTATTTGACAGGGTTCAAACTAAAGAAGCAAAATAACTAATAGAATTTATTTAGCTGGCCAGGTTACCCTATTGATTAGTAATCTAGTCCTCCGTACTGAGCCATTCTAAACCTTCTTCCAGCATTCCTTTCCTGGAACAAAATAGAAAAAATTTAATTAAAAAACAGTTCTTAATTAGACATTATTTCAACAATATAAAACATTATATATATATAGGTATACTGTTACTATTAGATGTTTAATAATAAGGTTCTTGAGGTTTAGTCAATAAATAAAAACAACTATTTTGGCGACATTTCGAGACTATATTGTTCTCATAACCCTGCTCTAAAGTGAAAAAAACAGGCTACAATACAATTGTATAAGTTACACTAGCTTAAAATTAAAGCTAACAACAATAAAAATACATAAAAACATGCGTAAGAATATGTAACTACAATATAATTATGGAGGAGTATGAAACTAGTTACAATGTTACTGGTGGATATGGATATATTATATGGTATATATTATGATGACATACATCATAATAAACCGTTCATCCATTTATATATTACACAACAAACGGAAATTCTATCTACCTGTACCCGGGAGTACCACTAGTTTCTGGAAATACTCACACTAACGAAATCCAGGATAAAGGAGCATTAGGCCCAATTCACACAGAACGAACGTGGCGGAGACGTGGCGCTTTTGTCTTTTCGGACATAAAAACAACATTAATAAAATTTGATATTGGAGTTACATACATATTTAGAAACAATTCAATAGGGGTGAAACATCACTGATTTTATTTTTATTTTATTTTTTCGGGGGGCGAGGGTGAATCGGACAAAAAAACAACTTTGATAAAATTTGATCGTGGAGTTATATACATATATACCAACAATTTAATAGGGGTGAATCATCACATTTAATTTTTTTTTTTTTTTTTTTTTTTTTTTTGGGAGGGAGGGAGGGAGAGGGTGAATCAGATATAAAAACAACTTTGAGAAAATTTGATATTGGAGTTACATACATACACACCAGCAATTTAATAGGGGTGAAACATTACCAATTTCGTTTTTTTTTGGGGGGGGGGAGGTGGCGGGTTTATCGGGAATATTTGAGTTTTTATATCCGATTCAACCCCCCCTTCCCCCCAAAAAATTATATCAACCCCTATTAAATTGTTGGTCCATGGTTATGTAACGCCAATATCAAATTGAGTATACCAAAATCGGTTGAGTTGTTTTTATGTCCAATTCACCCTCTCCCTCCCCCCTCCAAAAAAAAATAAAATCAGTGATGTTTCACCTCTATTAATTGTTGGTATATATGTATGTAACTCCAATATTAAATTTTATTAATGTTATGTTTAAGTCCGATTCACCCCTTATCCAAAAAAAGAAAGCTAACTATAAAAGAAAAAAAAACTCGTGGCGATTTTACGCCCCGAGAGACGGCAAGAGACGTGGCGAGGGCGTGGCGCGGACTTTTGTCTCTTCCGCGCCACTCCTATTAAACAAATAGTCTCCGTGGCAGAGACTGGCGCGGACTTTTTTTAGTAGGACAAACGAGGAAGAGACAAAAGCCACGTCCGTTTTGTGTGAATTGGGCCTTAGAGATTCACCTACCCTTAGCACCACCTCCACGCCTCAGTACATTTAGTATGTTGTTAAGGACACCTTCGTCTTCGAATAATCATTAATTGGTGATTAAATTTAAATTATTTAAAATGATACATGTAAGGGCATGGACGATCAGCAGGATTAAACTGTTTAATTTGAAAATTTATCTCCTACAGAAAACTAAATCACAGGTAAGCGAAAAAAAAAAAAAAAAAAAAAAAAAATAGACCGTCAAGACGGCGATTTCTAAAACATGTTCCATTTTATTCTTTCTTTAGTCGAAAGGCTCGAGGGGGCCTGTATTTTTTGACCAACTATAGTTTGTAATAATCCTTTTACGAATTGTTTCAATTTTTTTTTTAAATTGTGAATAGTAAATAAAAATATCTTAGGATAAGTTGAATCAATTTTAAATAAATCAACAAGAAAATCCAAGAGATGGAGTGACTAAGGACGTTGTGTTTACAAGAGTAAGGGAGGCCAGGGAGTAGTTAATTAACAGATGTTATTCGTTATCTATAGGGTGCAAACTTTGTTCAAGAAGGAAGTTGTGAAGTGAAACTTTGCTCTGATTCGGAAAGTGATGGGGTTTGATGGCCGTTGTGTGCTGACTTGGCGCGATGACGATCCAACTTGGCTAAGTAAATAATTAGCTCTCATATTGAACTCCTAAATCAATATTCACAGTCTTCCAAGGGTTCGGTTGTAACCAAACGGAAGAATGAACAGAGGTAGAACATCGCGTAAAGAGGGGTTCAATTCTTGGTGTGTTATTTCCAAATACAGTAACTAGGGTCCTCATAAGGCTTGTTTTATATTATCCGGCACGACAGGTAGCGGATCAGACACGGCACGGTCAGACAAATACATGGTGTATTTATATTATCAGGCACAGCGGGTTCCAGCACGGACCGGGAGCACAGGCGAAGCGGATTTTTTTTTTAATGACTTTTTGTTTATAGTATATTACTTCATACTAGTGTTTAGTCTTTAGTTTTAGTCCAGGTGTGTTATTTGTCCAAGACAAAAAGATAAAAAAGTCAAGAAAGCATGCAATAAATGTGGAAAACCTACATGTCCTAAAAATCGAATAGAAATTTATACAAATTGTTTTGATTAGATTTTTTTTTTTATAATAGCATATGTTAAATTTCTGTTTTTATATCCTTACATTAATATAAAATGCTCAATGTGTTACTCCTTACGCACTCAATTAATTTTTCAACATCCAGTTTTGCAAAAAACAAAACAAAAATGGAATCAAATTTAAACACAGAAAAAGAACTGGAACGGGGCTAAGTCAGTGCAGTACTGCACTGTCGGAGTCGGAAAGTAAAGTATACTACGAAAAAGACACCGTCAGACACGGTCCGGAACGGGCTCCGACAAAATATTCCTTTCGAGAAATGTCTTATGGTCTTGTCTGAAACGTGCCGTGTCTTGCCGGATCCGCTACACATATATATACGCAGGAAATCTAAAACTAACTATACTAATATTTGTCTTGTCTGAAACGCTACGGTACGCTACGTGTCGTGCCGGATAATATAAAACAACCTTCATCCGGCTTTACCGGGACTTACACTGGTGGATGAAGGGGTTATGTAAATTAAAAAAAATACAATCCTGTTCAATAGATAAACATTTATGTGCAGAAGTGTTAGGTAGCAAAATCTGAATATTTCAAAACGACTAGAAAAAGAGATATGAATATGATGAAGTTACGTAACATTCCTGCTAAAGGAAAATGTAAAAAAAAAAATATTTCTTAAAGACAATACAATAATTTCACAACTTAGTTTTAATATTCTTACTTAGTCCAGTCGAAATACTATTAAAAAGAGGGTCTGCCTTGCAAAAGGTGAAGTAGTATTATGATTATGATTCAGTATGGTCCAGGTGGGTCCTGAGAATAAAATATCAAAAATGCTTTAAACCGAAAAATGTGTTAGTTACAAAATTAAAGTTTATTAAATTGTGTGTCTAAAGACATCTCTATAACACCATAATGGCTATATAACACGAAATATATAATACTAGATAGCACGAAAATGGCTAATTCAATCCAAAAATGTTATATAATAATAGTTTTAGATCATTAGATTATGTCTATTAAGCGTGTTTTTTTAAACTATAATTTTTTTTTTTTTTTTTCTCATTTGCTGATATTTATAACTGTACAAAATATATATATCAAGTAAATGTATTGACGATTACAATAACATGTCAAAACTTGAAAAGAACTACTCAACAGTAGCATTTCAATAAAAATTCTACACTAGAAGTTCTCTAGGCCATCTTCGTTTCAGACGGAAGCTTATCAGGAATGGAGTGGGAAGCAAGTTGAGAAACTAACGGATTTGTGTTATGGAGCTTACTATGAAAGGATAGGTATCTCGTTTGGGCCAAATCTAAAACATATGGAACATTAAGGAATTTTACGAATGATTTTGGATAGTTAGGATTGGATACGAGAATGAATTGGCTTAGTATAGCTCCAAAGCTCAACTCCGACATGTACAAATGGGTCTAATTACATTCATGTAAATAAGTCTTTTGTAATTTATTGGGAGCTCTGAACGCTTGTTTAGTAAATATTGGGGTATAGGGAAACGGCAAGCAGGTTCTTGTCGATTAAGTTTCGTTTGTGGATTCCATCTCGATCGTTTGTCCAGAAGTGGTCCTAGTGGATCTGTTCAACAGGGACTAGTGGAATCATGATTAATGTAAAGGCTAAAGGTCGTGATGGAGGGTAAAGGTTATTTCATGAGATTTATTTTGATTCTCCATTTTTGACACCATTAATGAAGTTTTGTGATATGAGATTGGAGACGCAATGAAATGATCATTATTCACTGATAACAGATATGCGTCATCAGTGTGAGTGGTGAGGATAGTGGTGGGATGTAGATATATGTTCTGAATTGCTAATTCAATCGACACCTCATTGCTGTTATTATATCAGATATAATTAAGTAGCACTATGGATATAATATAATAAAGATTTCAATTGTGTCTGGTAATATTTCTGGAAGGGGGGTTCACTTAGCCACCGCAGGCTAAGGGTCACTGAGTAGCTAATTGGATGAAGAAGTTCCAAAGTGGTCCATCGAGGGCTGGGTGTAAGTTTGTAAGTAGTTGTAAGTAGTAGCTGGTCAACATGTCTATCAGTATTAACTATCAGGAATACCACAACGAAAATCTTGATTGAATTAAATTTATAAGTTTGTAAGTAAATGAAAATTTGGAATTTCCTTAGAATCGCCTGCATGGCAGTAATGATTGTTTTGTAACTTGTTGGATGTTATGCTATCGATTGTTCATAGAAAGTATTAGTATTGTTAGCTATTTGTGGTTATATTGTGGGTATTGTTAGCTATTTGTGGTTATAATATGGTGCATAATAAAAAAATATGACAGAAACTTAAGAACTGTATTTATAGTGTTTATCTTCTTTGGGTGTGATTCTCAGATTACGGGCAATTTTTTGTCCATTAAAATTTTTACTCAATTAATCGAATCCTTCTTTCATTTTTGCCCACTGCATTAAATCTTAAAATTTCAAATTTCTCATAAAAATATGATTTTTGATCTTGAACATTTGTTTTTTTTAAACAGCTAAACGACTATAGATATTAAGTGTTGATATTTAAAAAGAAATATTAAACTACTGTCAAAATTATTAAAAATTTTGTACTGAAAATTGCCCGTTATCTGAGAATCACCCATTTATTGCTTACCAAAAATATATTTTATCCTTAGAACACTAATCTAAGCTTATTTATAAAGAATGGACTGTCTCGATCTAGCGTTAGCTCAAAAATTTTTATTATAGCAGCATGACGATGTCATACGAAATTGTTTTAAAAATATTTCTTAACAATTTTAAGATATTGAAAAAATGTTTGTGCAACTGTCGAAGCTGCTCATAAAATCAAGAAAACTGAAAGAGGTGTCCTTGACGAGCGAACCACTTTACATTGGTTTTGAACACTTTCTAGTGGGGACACGTTTTTGGAACGGATGATGAAATGGGCAGTTTTTTAAACTGCAAGTGAGTAATCAAAGATGGATATGCTCCTGGTGAATTTACAATAAACTCTAACTCTGACCTGTATTACAATATAATATACTCGAAACTTGTTACAAAAATTATATATACGTTTCTGGTATATCTTATTACGTAACAGGCTTTTGAAAGGGGGTGATTTTAATTCAGAAGGATGCTCTCATACGGCCAAAAATACAGTCCTCTACCACAATATCTCGTTATTCAGCTGCTTGACCACTGGCATGGCATTATATAATATTGTCCAGGCATGACTCTGGCTTGATATTGGCTCAGGCTTGACGTGATTTTCGTTTTTATTTTACATTAATTAATTAATAGATGAGTTGCGAGGGATTATCGAACTGATGAAGAGGCCAGTGGAGCGGTTCAAAATTTTCTGGACACCAGATTGAAAACCTTCCAGGAAGAAATTCAAAAACATGTTAGAAGATGGACTTAGTTTATAAAAGAAGGAGAAGGTCATGTTGAAAGGTAATGAGTTTCATTTATCATTTTTTCAATTTCTATTTATTTTTTGACTTTCTTTCGTAATTACATGATACAATGGGTGAATTGTCGTTTTCTTTTATAAAAGATACAAAAAGGTTTGTTATTTAGATACTCTTGTGTCAATGTAATATTTTGAATGAGAAAAAATATCCACTATCCGACAGCGTCTCGAAGAATGATGCGCGGGAATACTGAATACTGAAATATGCTGAGTGATACTGTGATAATAGATTCGCATGAAAAATTTATCGTTCAGCAACAATGTCAGTGTTTCTGGCGGTTGATTTGAGTGTGTTTCTCCAGCCTTAAAGTTGGGTTCTCACATTCCATGGTTTTTGATTTTATAGAATGATTTCGGAAATGGTACAAAATTTTCAACAAGAAAACACAAGAGTTTGTGAAATAAAAAAAATAATATATATACATATATGGAAACTACATCTTGTGCATGATTTAGGTTGTCCCAGAGTTGTTTTTCAACTGAGTTGGTTTATAAAGGGTCGGACAAGTATTCTGAGGAACACCTCGCCCTGTATGTTGGCAATAAACTAAATAAATTTTACAATATGTATATAATAGTTTAATTTAGTAATATATCTTTATTTTTAGGAATAATTCAGAAAGAGATAATCAAAATCAAGTAAATTTTAACCGAAAACCCCGAAAAAAGTAAATTATTTATATAAAAAATCGAATTGACTTTCTACTTTATACAGGGTGTTCAATATTCGACGGCCACTCTTTTTTTTCCCCACAGTTTTTGTAGTTTTGAAATGAAACTCTCAGGGTCTTAACTGAGTATAATAAAGTTTCTTTTCAGGTTATAGTCTGCTCTCCAGCCAATCCAGAGGATACGCTTGCACCGTAGCCAGCACATACATTATATTATTTTCATCACGGGCTTGTTGACGATTTGAGGCTCTCGGGGGAAACCTTCCAAGTCGAACTGTTCTCCCGCTCGTCGTACCAGTCGCGGGAAGGCCTTAATTTCATATTTCATAAGTCCAAAGTTTATTTTATTTTTGCAATCCCAGCTTTAGACTGCTTATTTTCTTAAATAGATTTTTGCGCGATTTGCGGCGAAACGGTGGCTCGGATAAAATCATTTACCGGTATGAAATCGATTTAAAATTTGATTTTCTATCGAAATCCGTAGTAAAAAATACCACATCCCATTGGAAATTCCAGAGTTAGGGTCGCTGGAGAAGAACTGAAAAGGTTAGAGAGCAGGATATAATCTGAAAAAACAACTTTATTTGACACAGTTAAGACCCTGAGAGTTTCATTTCAAAATTTCAAAAACTGTGGGGAAAAAAAAGGGAGAGGCCATCGAATATTGAACACCCTGTATAATGGCCTACAACTGGAAATATATCATAAAAAAGGAGTTGTGGAAAAAAAAAAAAAAGGTTTATTGTTTCTTCTGGGCTTATCTGTCCACTCTGCCTCCGCTAATACTATACACCGTCATCTCCCCGATGACACCTCACGCCGAATCCACACCAAAGCATCTAATACATTAAGATAAGTTTGTATTATTATAAGTGTTCAGAAGCCTTTACAATTTATTTACATGGAAAAAATTATACCGATAACCTAGTTTGTCAAAAGCGACTGGTTGGATATTAGGAGAGTAGGAGTAGTTAGGAGCTCAACTCTTCTTATTATAAATAACTATCTTGATAGGGGTCACCTGTGGTGTAGTGGTTAGCATAGCAACCTACTAAACCCAAGATCGCGGGTTCGCAGCTCGGCAGATGGCCTTAGGATTTTTTAAAGAGAGTAAAAAATCCTTAGCTATGCCGTCCTTCGGAAGGGACGTAAAATGGGGGTCCCGAGCCTATGCGATGTCAGGTACTCGTTAAAGAACCCTATCCTAATTATACCTGGATAGGCAAAATTTAGGACTCCCACCGTAGTATCGTCCGATTAGCCATAGCAGCATAAAGTTAATTTAAACGAAATAAACAAACAAACTATCTTGACTAGGAGGCAGGTTCTACTGAGTGAGCTCCTTTTGATTCAGTTTCTCATAATAAGAAATAAACGCATGAAACCTCAATTTTAAGCCTTTTTAACAATAGCTCTAGCTCAGATAATCTTGCTCGGATCGTGAAAGTGGCATAAGATCGATCTAAAGCCATTGATCGCACCATAATGCCTAGTTCTCGGTGTCCTTTTTTTATCACTTGGAATATTATTGAGGATAATGAGTTTCGTGCTAAAATATTGCAGTGATATTAGTGTTTATAGTGGAGGAACTGATATTTATAAATAAGTTTTGCCAGATCATTGACCTATGAAATATTACTACCATTATGGATAACTTGATTAAAAAAAAAAGAAAAAAAAAAAAGGAGGTTCTTTTATTGGATATTAAAGGCCATGTTTGAAAGAAGTGGCCATTGTTTCTAATTAAAGCTCGCCGCATCTTGCGTGATTTTCTCTCATATCTCTCTGGCAAGGCCGTTCTTAGCCCCGCCAAGTTATCATGGGCCACTAATATGAAGAATATAGGGATCTTATTACTTCGTCCTATTCACCAAAATAGCATTTTACTATTATTTAAAAAAAATTTTATAAAGGCATAATTAGTTCAACAATACGTTCCAGATGAGCATTTTATAGTAATATAAAAATGCCGAGTCAATTTATTGAAATTTTCAATTTATTTTCACATAGTTTTAAATTCTTACAAAAAACTAGGAGGCGCGGTAGCTCAGTGGGTAAGGCACTTAACTACCATGCTCCCGGGCCCGAGTTCGAGTCCGACTGAAGGCAGAAAATTTATTTTCTGTTATTTCGGCCGTGGATCGAATTCGAGGTCGGGAGACCCTCCTGGGGCACACCCAGCCTCCTAAAAAGTGAGTACCCTTAATTGGGGAAAAACCTGGCGGTTGAGCGTGAATTCTGGCCAAATCACCTCCTTTCACAACCGTTGGCTCAGAAACAGTACAGCCTACCCAAGTACTGAACCCGAGACCCTTCATGGGTTGTAAGTGCTACAGGTTTTTTTTTTTTTTTTTTTTTTTTTTTTTTTTAAATTCTTTATAAATGATATATTGATGTTTACAACTATATACAATACATACATCAAGAGTGCGGAAAATGATTAAAATTACATGTCAATAATTTGTGAAGAACTACTCATTAGTAGCATAATTAATACAGGATTTAAATTCGTTCTCATGGCACTTTTCTTTTCAGACGCCTCGGAAAGGGAATGGAGTGGGAAGCAAGTTGAGGGCCTATAGTCCAGCCAATGAACATATTGTCGAGTGCTGGTTATATGCGAAAATTTTCGACTTCATAGATTCGTAAGGAGTTGTTAGAAGATGAACATGAAAGTCCCCGCCCATGGGGGTAAGATAAGAGTGGGGGGAGGGGAGAAGGTTTTTGAGTTTTTCGATTATGTCTCGAAAACGGAGGACTTCAGAAAAATATATTAAAAATCAAAATTAACGCTAATTAAATTTCCAATAAAATTTATTCTATTCGAAAAAAAAAATATTTTACCTCAATTATTGTCAAACATTTGCTCCTAGTGCCAGAAAAGTATGTATGAAATTATTATAAATTTAATGTTGTACAACTTTGATTCAGAAACGATCGTGTAAGGCATTAGAAGTGAGATAAGATTTTTTTTTCTCTAAAATTGTCGATTTTCAATAACACATATCTCGAAAACGGTTGGAAGTTTGACAAACATGTATAGAATTAATGTTATAGGAATTTAATTTAGCTTTAATTTTGATCTGAAACATAGATTTCTAGAGTCCACCGTTTTCGAGATACGAGTATAATAGAAAAAACTCAAAAATTTGACCTTATCCCTTCCTCCACCCTTAGCTCACCCCCCCCCCCCCAAGGGCGGGGACTTTTACTATTTTTACCTTCTACCTACCCCTATCGATCTACGAAGTCAAAAAATCTTGCATATTTCACTTCACACCCCTCATTTCAGCACTCATTGACTGGAATACTAGTGGATTTGATAAGGAGTTGCTATGGAAGGATAGTTATCTGGAAGGGATTAAATCAATACCATATGGAATATTAAGGTATTTATGGCTTATTTATTCGTGACAAAGTATGGTTCATCGAGGATTTTTGATTGGATACGAGATGAATTGGATGTTTTAGAGGAGTCCCAGAGGTGAACTCCATATAGGTCTAATAAATACCATGTAAATGAGTCTTTGGTAATTTATTAGAAGCTTTGAACGTTTGTCTAGTAATTATTGAAGTTTGACTGAGGACTCGATGACCAAGTGAACTGGGGATAGAGTCTCAACGCGCTGTTTTCGTGGCGGACCCGGGGAATAAATCTCGACCTTCTCAATTCAACACTACAATAGATAAGACAACGTGTAGGATAAGTCTAGTCTTGTTGATTGTTGATAGTCTTGCGGTATATGAGGACGTTTAGCCCAAATAAACAAACAGATATCCAAGAGGTCTAGTATTTAAATTTTAATATTTAAATGAAACAAAATAAGTTCTTTAAGGTCATCTATTGCAAATAAAGTATTATTTATGTAAATTTTTGCATGGACATTTTGTGTCATGATCACAGCTACAAAGCAAATAAACAAGGGAAACAATGAGGGAAATCACAAGTAACTGTTAAATAATGATAAGAAACATTTTTTTCTATAGCCATATTGATTACTTTATTACGAGCTTGATTATCCGTCCATCATTAATTTTAATAACATAGGTTATAATTTTTAAAAAAAATTCACTATTGATATTGTATTCTACATTATACATATATCAGTATACCTATGTTAAATTGAACAATCATATAATATGATTATTAAACAACAGGAATTAGACTAAGCTATAAAATAAACAGATATCTAGGTCAGTTATATGTTATATGTATGCTATGGTGGAGATGCATTGAGTATAGACAGTGAGTGTGAGGGTAAGCAAACAATTTGTCACCAACAATATACTACATCCTGAGTCAGTCCGAAAGAAGTAGAGAGATTAAATATCAAAAATTTAATAGTATCATCAACAAAATAAATAAATAAATTTAGTTTCAGTACTTTGTAGGGAAGTATTGTTTGGTGACCATCAGTAGTACAATCATAACAATCATCTCCTTCAGTCATCACGTACAACCGCCATGTAAAGAAGGAAACGTCTTAATTGGAGTCCACATTCAATACTAAAACGACAAGAAACTGTCCTTCGTTACAGACTACTTCAACATTTACTAGACAAATATTCAATACTCCCAATTAATTACCAAATACCCATTTACATGACTGTGATTAGACCTATTTGGCCGTACGGAGTTGAGCTTAAGGGCTCCACTAAAACATCCAGTTCATCTCGTATCCAATCTTCACAATCCAAAATCCTTCGAAAAATCCCCAATGCTTCTTACTTTGTCACCAATAAACTTATCCTTAAAGATCTCAATGTTCCATATGTTGCTGATTTAGACCAAACCAGATATCTCAACTACTCAAATTCACTAGCCTCTCAGCTTGCTTCCTATTCCATCTCCAATGATCCCCTGAGGCGCCTAAAAAGAAGATGGTCTACAGATCTTCTAGAGTAGAACTTTTATAGAAATACTACTGATGAGTAGTTCTTTTCAAGTTTTGACATGTTATTGTAATCATTATCAACTCAATTACTTGATGCCTATATTTTGTACAGTTTTAAATTTCAATAAATGGTTAAAAAAAAATAAATAAAAAATCACATCTTGTTCCATTTTTTTTTTTAAATGTCAGGACAATAGAGTGGATGATAGGTCCGAGAGACTATTTCCAACTTCCCGACTAATATTTTAGGCAATAACCAAATCCAATGGATTAAACGGGAAGAAAGAGTGTCCTTATAAAAAGCGAAAAGATTGAGTCAATTTCGCAAGGATAGCGACGGTGATATATCCTGCGACCGTTAAAAATCTTTAGATCCTGATTGATATTAAAATAGTATCCTTTAGCGTCCTTTTAAAAATATAAACAATTTTTAAAAGGACGGAAATGAGTTGCCAAAGATGTCCTTGGGCCGTCAAAAAATGGCAGATCTGGAACTAGTTTTCTTCAGTGGCTTTGGGATTAATATTCCTTTATTATGATTTATGTGGCCGCACACTCCAATCATCTGCTCACTTAATTCTGTATTAAGAAAGAAATTACTAATGAAAGAGTAACTGAGAAGAATAGGCAGAAACTGGATCTCGAGATAAGTTGGATTGAATCTAGTTGTAACAAGAAAATTTAATTTCTATACTGGTGGCCTCCAGTGGTGGTTAGACTCCAGACTCCAGGGACACTCCTCAAGTGGAAACCCCTCCCTCTAATGGATTGGAAGAGCCGGGAGGAGGAGCGGTCCAGCCGAGGTCCTGATTTATATCACATCTTTTTATATCCTACTTCAAGGTACATTACATTACATTACTTAGATCTAGTATTATGGATTTTTTAAAAAAAGATTATCAGATATTTGGTTATACCAATCTAGGATTCATAATAACATCAACAAAAAATCAATTAATATTTTAAAAAAGGCAAGAATGACATAAAGAACGTTTAATACAATTATTTCATGTTATTTAATTTTTTTGTAATCCTCTGCCTGGTATGTTTTTCGTTGTCACCCTATTCTACTTTTTTTTACTAGTTTTTTTCTTTTTTTGGTCTTTAGAGCTCCACTAAACCATCCAATTCATCTCGTTTCAATTCCTTTCAATTCAAAATCCTTCGAAAAAAGATTTAATTCGTTGGAATAAGTGAATTCGTAGGCAATACATATAAGGGTGATTCTCAGATTAGGGTTTAGTTTTAGTCCCATAAGATTATTAATTAATTAACTAAGTCCTACCTTAATTTTTGCCTAATGATATTAGGGTGGTGAAACATTTTTTCATAGTAAAATATTAAACATGTAATAAAAAACGACTGATTTGATTTGAAAATTGCTTATAAACAACGAAAATGTCACTACCACGGAATGTCCCACTCATAGTTTTTTACTAAACATTCGCCACTTTGGTTTCGTTAACTATGGCGAATGGTAGTGAAATTTATTTGTTCGCATTAAGGATAACCTGAAGATCCTAAATATTTTCATTTTTGTGTTTTTGGTAATAATATAGTTTGTTTATTTTGGTAATAATATAGTTTGTTTATTTTGGTAATAATATAGTTTGTTTATTTTGGTAATAATATAGTATGTTTATTTTGCTACAAACTTGGTCCCATCACTATGATGCTATTACCAAGCAAGAAATAAATTTGAAGGTAAATCAACTTTAAGAAATGGAACAGTGGGGAAGTTTTTTTCAAAATGTAGTGGTACACCTTTTTCTGAAGACCAGCCATAGCTGCGAAGCGATAGTCAGTTTGGTAGTTCCCTCACACGTGTTTACAACCTGAGAGGTAAGTCACGTACCATTATTGTTGTCATTACCACGACTAGTATTATCACTCTTGCTTTTCAAATTATTTCATTCGCTTTATTTTAATTTTGACTGCCATTTGTTTCTAAACAGTTGGCACAAGCAATATTTTTTTTGTTTTAATCGCAGCGGTTTGTACCGAACAAAATGCATGCAAATGTCATTACCAAGTTAAAAACCCATGTCTTTCTCACGCCCGAATTATAATAAACTTAATAAACGAATAAACTTTTCGGTAATGATCATTTTTATTAGTTTTTAATTCTTTTAGTTATTTTTTCTTTAACCTAGGCACCCAACGACAAAATGACTCGACCCTAATCGAAATTGACTGCTACCGAAAAAAAACAATAATAAAATGCTGCGGAATGTCATTACCGCACTTTATTAATTTTAAAATTCTAAATTTCTCGGGAAACAATCTGTTTTGATTTTGACCAATTGTATTTTTCAAAAGCTGAGAGGCAATAGAAGCCGTCGGTAGTTGTAATGTTTTAATTTAATGAAGTTTAAATTTGTAAAATTTGATCCTCGAAATTGCCCGTAATCTGAGAATACACTTAACTATACCTCAGAGACACGAGGGAGAATAACAGTTATAAAAAAAAAAAAAATCGATCATCCAGCTTCTTTTCTGTCTTCAGAGAGCATTTCTTGGAAGCTCTGTTGTGGCCATGTCATTCATTAGGTCATAACATGAAGTTTGTCATGAAATCGTTCATAATGGTTATGTGTTTGTTCTTTTACTGGGGGCACGTGTAAAATGAGTGGTTTGTGATGTATCCATTGTGATCTGATTTTTTTAAGGCGTATATATTTCCGTATATATGTGTGGCGTTTGTCAGTATGGGTATAGTAAAACTGTGAATGTGGTCGCTTTCGGAGATTTAATATCGACCGTTTTTATGAATTGAATACAAAATTTTTAGTCTCTTTTTTAAACCGAAACGCTTTGGTTTAACGTGTTGGCACCAGGTCATCCTTCTATTTAATATGAGTCTCACAAGTAATGCATTTCGTTTGTCGGTGTAATAGGTTGACTATCGATGAATTTAAGTAAAGTAATTTTTAAAATGTTAGGATTAGAGGTTGCATATGTATATTTTTTTTAACATAATAATTTTATTCACAACTATACACATTCGTTTACAACCAGTGAATGTGAAGTTACATTGAAACATCAGGCATGATATAGTCAGCAGCCAGTGGTGCAATCTCCAGGCGTGATATTAAATTATTAGGGATTGGACTAGGAGATCCCTCATCCACCTCCTTTTCAGCCTCCGTTGAGTTATTTCAGGAATTTTGTACTGTTGACATATGATGTATCTGTTTGTTTGTGCGTCAACGTACGTAGTTTGTCATGAAAATGTTTGTAAATTTTATGAATATGGGTCTTAACTGTCGGAATATGTAAGTCTGTATGAAGCCTATCGTTTAACACATAAAGAGGGAAGTCTGTTATTAGTCTTTGGAATGAGGATTGAAATGTTAGTATTTTTTGAATATTTGTGTTTTAGGACGGTTCATAAATTTAGGATGCATACGTCCAGATGGGTTTTAACAAGTAACTGTAAATGATAAGTTTCTGTTTTAAAGTTAGTTTCGAGCGTCTTTAAAGTATTGAGCACAGTAGTTAGCTGTAATATCTGTTTTTGAGCCTGCATATTTGATTTAATTAATCACAAAATCCGTATATTAGGATCATGTATATTTGATTTAATAAAAAACTTTGTGAAATCTCTATGCAAAAACCCTTCCCCTAAATTGGAAGTGTTGCAGCAATTAGCCAGGGACCGAACGTGGTGGTGGCTCAACCACAACCTGCCAACTCCCAGCCATCCATATTCATCTCGGCCCAATCTCTCTCCTAATCAAATCTTAGACGCCCTGCCACTACCTACCGGCTCCCTCAATCAGATACATATTTACTGCTTTTATAATTAAATTAATATTAAGAAATATAAATATCTTTCGAAAATGTGTAAATTAAACAGAATAAACCTAGTTGTTATTTTGAACATTAATGTTATAAAAGAAATACGTAAAATGAAACATTTTTCAGATTATTCATAAATATCACTCAAAAGAATAAATGGTACCGTCACATAAGTGTGACTCCAGTCCCTACGCGCGTCCAGAATACCTTTTATTGATTCTAACCTTGTTACGATTTATTTCGATGTTTTAGTCGTTACTTTTCGAGGGGAAAGGTTATTCTCCTTCATTTACAAACAAACTTTAAATCCCTGTTCAAAGTAATATTAACTTCTGTTTACCTTCTAATACTAAAATGAGAAATAAGAAAATAATGAAGTGGAAATAAGAAAATATCAAAATATAAGACACTAAATCAATGTTGAATTAATATTAAATTAAATCAGAATTCATATAAAGTTGGAGAAGAGATCACTGAGGCAGTGGATATGTTTAATTAATGTGTAGGTACGAGTATGTATTAAAACAGTTTTGTATTCTGTAACATATTTTTTTATGAGAAAGAACACGTGTTACCGAATAAAAAATAATAATTGAATAGGTACAAATAGATAAACATTGGACGTAAGAATATCGCTGCTGTCTAAGGAAAATTACATGTAACCGAACTTTGTTTCAGTAGAAACTGGCCAGAACATAGCTAGAAAGGGGCAGGATTAACAACTAGTTAACTTCTTTACATCAGACCTTAAATGATTAAGGGATTAAATAAGATAATTTGATGCTCTTTACGAAAACGAAAAGTTTATTGTTTCCAGGCAGTTTATATGGTAGATTCTATTTGTCTATATATATATAGACTATCAATTTTTGTGGTTTTTAATTATTAGTTGTGTTTCGCACGCGAATGAGGAAGAAAGAGGAAAAAAAAAAAATTTCTTCAAGAGTAATCGATTTTTTTTTTGATTTATTGATATATACAATATTTCCGTCCAGGATCGGATCAGAATAGGACCGGGGCTTCTCCTGCCAGTCGTAAAAGGCGACTATAAGGGGACGCAGCGTAGGGCCAGCAACCCTACCTGTGGATATCATTAAGCTAAATAACTTCAACTAAGCCTCCTATTTGGACTGATAAATGGCAAACGACTAGGCGCGGAAAGGACTAAACGATTACTAATGGGAACTTGGAATGTACGTAGCCTACTACAGGTAGGACAGAGTCAGATCCTAGAAGAATGTCTGAGAAGGTACAAGATCGATGTTGTGGCCCTCCAGGAAATAAGGTGGAAAAAGGAACCAACTCTAATAGAATTAAAGGATTATGTTCTTATCAATAGTGGACATGAGAAAAATGTGTTTGGAACTGGATTCATGGTAAGAAAGAGTATAATGTAAGCGATTTTAGACTATAAAACTATTAATGAAAGAATATGCTCCTTAAGATTGAAAGGTAAAATATCTCAGTACTAAGAGCACATGCGCCCACAGAGGATAAAACTGATGAGGAAAAAGACGCTTTCTACGAACAGTTGGGACTAACTTTTGATGAAATCCCAAAATATGATGTGAAAATAATCCTGGGAGATTTTAATGGTAAAATAGGAATCAGCCTCCATAAATACACCAACGATAACAATTTCAGAATGGAGGACTTTGCCTCAAGTAAGAATCTCAAAATCTCAAGTACAGCCTTTCAACATAAAAATATCTATTTGGAAACATGGGTCTCTCCAGATGGCAAAACCAAATATCATGATAAATAGTAAGCACCAGAGTGATATTGAAGACGTGAGAGCCTGCAGGGGTGCAGATTGTTTGAGCGATCATTTTCTGGTTCGGATGAGATATAAACAAAGACTGGCTATCCAACCTAGAGGGGAAACTAAAAAAAAAGCAAAATGCGGATATCAGGTAGAAGAATTGAAAATCCTGAGAAACAACAGGAATATAAAAATAAGGTGGAAGAGGAGCTAAGAAACAATTCTCTGACCACAGAAGAGAATAATGTTCAATATAAATGGATCAAAATAAGGGAAGCGGTGAGAAAGGCTGCTGAGGAGGTGATAGGAGACGAAAGAAGAGAGATAAAGAATAGCTGGTTCGAAAAAACAAAAACATATGCGAAGTTGCTACAACGAAATACAAGGTTGACTTCGGAAGAGTACAAACAAAAACGGGACAAAGTGAAACAGATATGTCGAGATAAGAAGAGAAATAAAGAAAAGGAGGATATGGAAAGAATGGTGAAAGATTTTGAAAATCAAAGTAGTAGTGCTTTCTATGCCAAAGTAAAAGCAATAAAAAAGGGATTTCAACCACGGACATGTTTTTGCAGAAATGGGGAAGGTCGACTCTTGGGAGGCAAAGATGAAGTGATTGAGAGATGGAAGGACTACTTCAGTGACTTACTGAACTCAAATCGAACCCTAGATGAAATAACTTGGGGAACAGGAGCAACGGGGGAAGACATGGAGTGGAAACCCCCAGATCCTGAAGAAGTAGAGGAAGCAATTATGAATTTGAAAAATAACAAAACACCAGGGATTGATGGGATACCAGCAGAGACACTCAAATCGGGAGAAGAAACATTGCACAGAGAGATATATATGAGTTGATATTGGATATCTGGATAAAAGAAGAAATGCCTGAGGAATGGAAGATGGCAGTTATCCTACCAATACATAAAAAAGGAAACAAGTTAGAGTGCCATAATTATAGAGGCATAATACTATTGTGCTCAGTATACAAGTTACTGTCAACTTTATTGATGAAACGGATTTTAATGAGAGCGGAAGAAGTATTGGGAGAGTATCAATGTGGATTCCGCCCAGGAAGATCAACAATAGATCACATCTTTGCTATGAGGATGATGCTTGAAAAATGCCATGAGTGGAATGCCGATCTACATCACATCTTTATTGATTATAAACAAGCATATGACAGTATAGAGAGAAATGTCTTATATCAAAACTTACAATTCTTGGGATACCCCATAAAGCTTATCAGGCTTATTAAGATGACCCTGCAGGACAGTAAAGGAGTGGTGAAAATCCAAGGACAGCTGTCAAAAGATTTTAAAATTCATAAAGGTGTTAAACAGGGAGACCCTCTTTCCCCAATATTATTCAATTTAATGTTAGAAGTAGTTATGAGACAGATCCGCACTAGACCAGGAGGATGTATATACCAGCGACTAACCCAACAGTTAGCATTTGCGGACGATATAGTAATTACAGGAATAACTACTAATGCGCTCCTAGGAGCTTTCGAGGAGTGTGAAAAAGCAGTAAGAAATGTAGGACTCACACTAAATAAAGAAAAGACCAAATACATGGTAACAACCAGAGAGAAAAGAGGACATAGATACATTGAGGGGGCTGGATATTCCTTTCAGAGAGTGCCTAAGTTTAAGTATCTGGGTGCTATTGTCACTGAGGACAATAGTATCAAAGAAGAAATAAAATCAAGAATAATAGCAGGAAACAGGTGCTATTGGTCTTTAGTAAAAGTTTTACAAAGTAGAAACATATCCTGCAATCTCAAAATAAGGGTATATCGAACGATCCTTCAGCCGGTTGTTATGTATGGGAGTGAGACATGGACCCTGACGTCACACGACGAAAAATTATTGAACAGGTGGGAAAGAAAAATCTTTCGCAAAATATATGGTCCAACCAAGTATGGACTGAATCTCTGGCGAATGAGAACAAATGAGGAACTGAGAACTCTATATGCTGCTCCAAATATTGTAGCCAACATAAAAAGAGGCAGAATTAGATGGCTGGGGCATTTGCAAAGAATGGAGGCAAGTAGGCTCCCTAAAATGATGTTGGAGGGGCACCCGGGTGGAATGAGAAGGAGAGGAAGGCCTCGACTTCGTAGGCTGGAAGATGTAGAAGACGATCTTCGGACTCTGGGTGGGCGAGGATGGAGAATGGATGCCGAAGAAAGGTTTGAATGGCAGAGAATTGTTGAGGAGGCCAGGGTTCTAAAAGGACCATAAGCGCCATAAGATGATGATGATGATATTTTCAACTGTACATTAATATACTTCATGTAAATTTGAGGAAAATTATTAAAATGACTTGCAAACCACATGTAAAGAACTACCCACTAGTAGCACTTCAATACAAACTGAATTAGAAGCTCTCTTGGCTATTTTCTTTTCAGACGCCTCGGTGGTTTATCAAAAATCAATGTGAAGGAAGTTGTGAGACATGGATTCGTGTGTGAGTGGAGTTTACTATGAAAGTATTGGTATCCGGTTTGGGCTAAATCAGCAACATATGGAACATTATGAATAAGTTTGACATCATCTTTGTGTATAAGTTTATTTGTGACAAAGGAACATTAATGATTTTTCGAAGGATCTTAGATTATAAGGATTGGATACTAGAAGAATTGGATGGTTTAGTGGAGCCCCAAAGCTCAATTCTACATGCCCAAATAGGTCTAATAACTGTCATGTAAATGAGTCTTTTGTAATTTATTGGGAGCTTTGAACGTTTGTCTAATAAACGTAAGAGTAAAGATAATCGTATTTTAGTGAATTTAGTAAGTGTACGAAAACTTTTGGTGTTCGCTGTATATTATTGAAACTATATATCTTGTTATTTTTCATTAAACCTATAAAAAGTTTTGACAACACTTTTTTGAGCCACTGTATATAGTGAAAATCTGATGATGAATGTTTAAAATCCGAACCTAATCTTCGAATAAAAAAAATCTAATAGAAGTGCCAAACAATTCATCAAGCCTAATAATAAACATGTCGTGAAACATCTTTGTGTCATGTCACTAATAACAAACTTGCATAATGACCTCAATGAACTTTTACCCCAGCCTTTGCCTCCATTGAGGTTTATACATATAAGCCTAAAATTGCTTAAACGAAATTTATAAAATAGAGACATATAAAATAATTAATTGACCCTTAAAATAAATTGGGGATGGAGTTGAGGAGATCGGAAAGTCATTGGCGGCGGGACAGAGGGAAGAAGATTGATGAACCCAAAACCACTTCCATTAGTGTTCGGGTCAATCGGCAGCAAGCAGTCAGCACCAGCAGCACCTAGCAGCAAGCAGATAGCAGCGAGCAGCAGGGTGTAGCAGCGTTGTACTTTATATCCGCCTCATTGCCTTTGGATGAGCAGTACTCGCTGAGCAATCGAGCTAATGTCCCCATCAAACGGTGTGTAGCAATCGATCTCGGTCCCGAGGGAGCAGAATCGATTTAAATATGAAATTCGTATATTATATTTCGTTATATGAACTACATTAGTAAGTAGTATAATAGAAATGGTTAAAATGATTTCTCCGTTATTATTCAACTTAGCATCAGAATATGCCTCTCGATATATAGCCCAGCCAATGAACACATTGTAGAGTGCATGAAATATGCGATTATTTTTTACCTCAGGGCTTCGATAGGAGTAGTTAGAAGGTAAACATACTAAAGACCCCTGGGGGGGGGGGGGGTGAGCTAACGGTTGGGAATGGGGGGAGGAGGTCCCATTTTTGAGTTCTTCGATTATATCTCGAAAACGGTGGACTCTAGGAAAATATGTTTCAAATAAAAATTAAAGCTAATATACAGGGTGAGTGTCCCTTAGTGTAAACAAGAAAAATGGGTGAAACTAGATCAAAAATGTAGACAAATGCCGCAGACCTTACCTTTCTATTCCAATCCGTTGCAGATTTAAGATAAATCAAAAACTTTTATAACAAATAAATAACACATTATGATAATAGCTTAATGAAAATATTAATTTTAAACATAATAAAATCTTCATCGGAATAAAAAGCAAAGAAAAAAAAAATTGTTTAATAGAAAAAAAAAGGAAAATTGTCAATAAAATGACACCAGATCAAAGGATCTTATGTTATTACATTTATTTATTTATTATTAGATTTACTTTTGTAATGCTTTTGAATAATGTGGAGGAGCACCATGGTATTGGAAAATCACATTTTGCCGAACTTAAGGCGGAATATCGTGATAAAGTTGTGGTAGGATATTTTGTAACAAATCTTAGTAATATCATAATTCAATCTGTTGGACAATCTATGGTTTTTCAACAATATTCGACAGCAATACAAAGATGAATAAATCAATGATGTACATGAACAAGTAGAAATCCCTTCCCATGTAAAAATAGACTCATCTGCCCAAAAGATTCATCTTAAAAAGTGGTATTCTTCATCATCATCTGCATTCAGAAGCTAACGGCAAAATTGAGGTCTATGTTCATTATCATTGGTTTTAAACCGTACATTGAAAATCTAATGAAATAAATCCTAAATAATAATAATAAATAAATGTAATAACATAAGATCCTCTGATCTGGTGTCATTTTATTGACAATTTTCCTTTATTTTCTATTAAACAATTTGTTTTTTTTCTTTGCTTTTTATTCCGATGAAGAGTTTATTATGTTTAAAATTAATATTTTCATTAAGCGATTATCATAATGTGTTATTTACACAAGTAACTGATTTTTATGCCAAATGAGAACACCATGTTTTTTTCGGTTTAAAAAGTGAATTTCTCCACGAAATTGAAACAAAATCATAACGTTTAACATATCATTCGACAGCTGATTAAATTTGCAAGTTTTTGTGAGATTTGACGTTTTAGTTTTTTCAAAAAACGGTGAGCGTTGAAGTAATATAAGACATTGTGACTTCCCCAAATAAGATGAAGATGAAGCTGTTCTTTAGGTCACAAGTTTGTAAAATTCAAGGTTACATGTACTCTACCCTTAAAGAAAATTTAATGCTAAATCCGAAAATGTGGTCCTAGTTTGAAGAAAAATTAAACAAAATGGAGATAATACACCTTTTATTGTAAAAAACGTGGTTTTCTCAAAAATGTTTTTGATTTATCTTATATCAGCAACGGATTGGAATAGAAAGGTGAGGTCTGCGGCATTTTACTATATTTTTGATCTAGTTTCACCCATTTTTTTTTTTTTTTTTTTTTTTTTACACTAAGAGATACTCACCCTGTATTTTTCGAATTTCTCACCGTTTTCGAGATGTACGTTATTGAAAATCGATAGTTTTCGCATAAAAATAATTTTTACCTCATTTTTTGTAAAACAATTGGTTATACTGACATCCACGATCGTTTCACAGAAGTCAGAATCAAAGTAGTATAGCATTCAATTTAAGAGGAATTTCTAAAAAAAAAAAAAAAAAAAAAAAAAAAAAAAAAAAAAAAAAAAAAAAAAAAAAAAAAAAAATTAGGGATAGAAATTTCCAAAAGGTGTTCCAAGGTGCAGGTAGATGGAATTTCCGTATTTCTGTGTGAATATAAATCGATAAATGGTTATTGGTTTATCCTGTATATTATTATAAATGTATTAAATTTGAGTAGCAGGTGTTGAGATTTAGGACGTTTTTTTGTTTATTGCGCGATTTTTAAATTTCTCAGTGGTTATCATCTATTTAATATTTTATTTAAAATTATTTTGTTCATGGTAAATAATTTTGGGAGAATCAAATTTAAAAGAATGTTTTGTTTACCTGTAATGTGTGATGAGAGCTGTTCTGTCAGGTTTTTAGTTATAGACGTGCAACTGTATTTATGGAAGAACTTGGAAAAGTAAATATCACAAAATTAGTATTTCCCCTATTCATTTTTGAGCATCTTACTTTCCGCTTCAATATTAAAGGATCCGCCATTGGAAACTTGGATGGATGTTCAAATTGCGCAATAATCAGGCGTTGCTTACCTTCTCCAGACACTCGAGCAATCCTAAAGATGGCATAAAAACTTTATTGAGCAGAATAAGGTTTGAACTGTATCGTAGAAACACCTTAGAAGGTACGCTCGGAATCCCAATAAAGCAGAATTGGTACTTAAGGAACCGCGGACTTAAAGTTGAAATATCTTGAAGTACCTGACTGGGTTCAGTATCAAGTACCGTATCAAATGTTATAGCATCTTCGGGGGTCGACTTTTACCTCACCTTACACATAATACACATTTCATAGAGGTATCGGAATTTAGCTATGATAGGAAGAGGTAAACATAAAAATAAAAAAAAATTACACATTGACATAGAGAATATAAAAACATGTTGACTTCAAGACTTTTTTTTATCTCATAAATAAATAAAAAAAAAGTGAATCCTAAGCCTGGATGACGACAGCACTAGCTCTCACCTCACACCTTCCTCCATCCCACCCATTATATCTAGAGATGGGCCGACTAGTAGGCTTATTTTGTAGTCGGCGATTACTATTCGGCGATTTTATTAATTTGTATTTCTACGCTTAAAAGTAGGTTAGTTGAACTGAAAACATGGCCTTAATTAATTATTATTTTTATTTTAGATTCAACTTAACAGTTTGCTATGTATTCTCTATAACTGGTTAATTCTCTGGAACTCTTTCGTTTTTGTGTAATCAATAATCGCAAGAAAAATCATGATATTAACTAAAATAATAAATTCGATAACTTCTACAATACTGAATAAAGAACTTATATACCCGACTATTTCTATTTTTTGGCACCCTTACTAAAGCATGGCTCCAGACCCTTCACACGCGCAGAATACCTTTTATCAATTTTAGCCTTGTTCAGATTTATTTTTGTGTTTTAGTTCGCACTTTTCGAGGGGATACTCATTCATTTACACAAAAACTTTAAATCCCTGGTCAAAATAATATTAACTTCTGTTTATCTTCTGATATCAAAATGAGAAATAAGAAAATAATGAAGTGGAAATAAGGAAATATCAAAATATAAGACACTAAATCAATGTTGAATTAATATTATATTAAATCAGAATTAATATAATGCTTAATCACAAATAATGTTAACTTATGATAATGTTTCTGATTTTAGGGAAGTAAAAATAACAAATTATAAATGTATAAAACACAGAATCCTTGTTTAAAGTTATGATGTTAATTTCTGTTATATTTTTTTCAAGGGAAGTGGAATTAAGTAAACATGAAACTTGTGATATACTTTCTCACATTTATTTTTAGATCGATGTGTTTTATTGAATTAATAATACAATGTCTCTCTTTAGGGCAATAAGTAATACGGACGACAAAGAATCCATTCACAAAATATGTAAACTGAAAATATTTCACTTAAATTGGTACAACAAATATAAATATATAAAACACCAAATCCATGTACAAATTAATGTTCTTAAGTTTTGCAACACTTTTACACATAAGATAAGATGAAATAAGAAAACATGAATGGACAAAACACTTAATCCTCGTGTTGTTCTTCTGTTTCACCTATTTTCATTTAAGAAGACTAAATATCAATATAACAAACTAAACAACAAAATCCAAGTTGAAACTGTAGAAGTGATTGTTTACATGTGAGGTTATAGGAAAGAGCTATCGATAAATGTTAACTCGAAGTGAAGCCTAAGGATCGAAAATTGGTCGGTGTAGTGCGGGTCTGGGTGGTGTGCTGGAGCCCCGCTTCTGAAAGGGTACCGACTATTTTAATACTATTTACTTAATAAGTATTAAATGATCTATGTAGACAAAGTTATATGTTCATTTCAGGCTGTAAGTTTTATGTTACGTTGCTAAGAAAACAAGAGGCCTTTAAAAACCCGCTGGAGGAAAGTATATATATATATATATATATATATATATATATATATATATATATATATATATATACAGTGGTGTTATTATATGCTTTTATTTACAACTACACATCAAGTGTTTTTTCGTTACATATATAAACATATAGTCCATAAACATCTTTTTTAGGCTTAATTAGGAATTAAATTCCAAATTTCACAATTAACTATTGTACATAAGCTATGTAAATTGCTGTCTTTTGCTTAATTTTTCTAAAACAACACTGCGTTACTTACTGGCCAGTTTGCAAAAAACGTAAGACCAAACATAAGATAAACCTAAACCTGTAGCTACATGTACAGAAGGCTATAAAACTATTAACGAAGCTACTCGAACATTGACGATGTCAATCGAATTCAACCGAAAGCTGACAGTCGCCCAGTGTCATAGTTGGACCACTTTGAATACCACCCAAATCCTAATCGTAGGTTTTAATAAATTTTTTTTTTTTTTTTTTTTTTTTTTTTTTTTTTTTTTTTTTTTTTTTTTTTTTTTTTTTTTTTTTTTTTTTTTTTTTTTTTAAGTTTCTAGACAGTAGAAGCGAACTGAGAATAGTTTTGTGACTCTGAGAAGAGCAAAAAATAGAATAATACAATAATTATTCAATAATAAGGAAACAGATATTGGATTTACAAGTAATATATTCTCTCTCTCTCTCTCCCATTACTCATTTATATTTTGATAATCATTTAATAAAATTCACTAAAATCTCATAAAGCTTTAATCCAAGTCAAAGTTATTAAAATTCCAAAGAGGAGAAACCTTTTGAATATAATAAATCGGCCGTGATAGCTTGAAAGGTTCATTTGCATAAAAAGCTAAACAGTTGCTCAGCTTGTTGACTAATTAACAAAGCGGATAAGGAGCATGAAGGGACTATATTAATCTTCATGAATTTTAAATGTTTAAAAAGGGATTAGGAGCGAAGTTCCAAGTAAGCTTCATTTAGATTTTCTACTGAAATGCTTCTTCGACTCGTGGACTATGCTCCAACCTCCACTATCTTCTATACCCTTCAAGAAGGGTATCCTTCTTTATCTTTATAATCGGGGGATAAAGGAACATCTGAGGAAGGGAGTCAGTTCGACAGTAGTGGAAATATTGAGATTATTAAAATATCTGGCAAAAGACTATCCTGTTTAAGATTAACTTTGGAATTTATTTTTAAAGAAGTCGATAGTTCACTAAAAATATTTTAACATTTTTCACTGCATTTATATATTTTTAAAAGTTTATATGGTTAAAGTTACCAGTATTGCAGTGAGAATTTATGACTTACAATTAGAAATATACATATCAGAGATGTTACGACTAGTCATGAAATTCCTACACCATAAAAATAGGTTGATTGGAATGAAAACATGGCCTTTATTAATTATAATTTTCATTTTAGCTTCATTTTTACTGTTCGCTATTTGTTAAGGAATAGGAACTCATTTTTTTTTTAAACCAATATCGAACTTTGAGAAGGATAATGATGTTAACAAAAAATAAATTCTACAATACTGAGTAAAGAACATACGTAACCTACAGTTTTGCATTATTGTCATAATTGTGCCGTCTAGTTGCAAAACCGGCCAACTCCTCAATTTTGAGAAATACGTTTTTTCTGTTTTCTGAGTCCTAAGATACATTTTCCATCTATTGGAAACAAGAAACCTCGCAAAAATCCGTGAAATCCTTGTTAAACCTGCGTTTAAAAAACACAGTGTGCTGCAAAACCGGCCAAATCCTTCCGTGAGTGAGTTTCAAAACCAGCCATCTCCACATCCGCTAGATCGCGGTGTTGTTGACGATCAAGAAGGCCTCTTATCAGGCAACTATCAGTCTGCTCCTACTTTACCTGTAGTTAACGTTTATGCCTTTATCGTTTCGTGCACTTTTCATTCGATCTTTATGGAGAAGTTTTGTTGAAGAAGTTCCAGCTAATTTAGCAAGAAAAAGACAAAGAGACCATGCAACATGGAGAAGAAAAAAAACCCTCCAGATCGGGTTTTTACCTAAATTGAGAAGAAGTTAAAGAAAATCGAGACTCTCTTTCAGCCTTCAGTTTTACGGCATTCTCTCGGAAAGTGGAACTGTGTTCAAGCCAGGAAGAGACTACACAAATCTTGATTGGAAGAGTAATGCCCTCTTCAAACCCCCTCCACTATGGCACTTCAAAGTCACCCCAACAAAGAGATTTTTCAGAACCAAACAAAATAATAAGGTGCTAGTTCAAGGGGAGGTTTTCTACAGGTTTTTTACTGCAACGCCGTAGCATCAGCTGCTCAAAAAGGAGGAAGCAGAGAAGTAGATGAGAGTGATGAAGAAAAATATCAGGAAGAAATGTGTAAGCTTGTGGAAGACGATAATACCGCAAGAGTATATGTTTCTAAATTTTTATATTTTTCTAAATTACGTTTTTCGGAAATTCTTCTTCTTCTACTTTTTGCACAACAGACAACATAAAGCGGCCCCTGGCTTTTTCAACTTCTGCCTTCCATTTCTCTCCGTCCATTTTCGGAACTTATTACTTTAAAAATAATTCTCGCCAGTTTTTCTATCTAGATGTTTGAGTTACACCACAAAAATTCAGAGTTTAATTTTTTCAAATAATATTCACTTATTGAAGAAAGTTTTGTTCATTTGAATCCCAAAGAAACCAATAGTTTCATTAAATTTAGTGATTTTAAGTTCAAATTCATTGCAAAACTCCAAAATGAGTTGCAAAAGCGGCCAAATCCAAAATAAAAAATTGAGTAACTCACCCCCTCCACTTGCCCCTTCCATTTCAAAAAGTGCTTTCAAACACACTACCCTTGTGCCACTAAAAAACGAAGTGATTTTCTTCCTACTTCGTTTTGGCGTGATGTAACAGAAAATCAGCTCTCCTGAAAAATTTTGTTTTTTGGAGATGGCCGGTTTTGCAAATAGACGACACAATTAAAAAATAATAATTCTTTATTAAAATGTAATATAAAGGTAGGAACACGACTAGGAACCAGCTACTGTAATAATGTTATGTATGATCTTGCTAGGGTAAAGTAAAGTCGTGTATCAATGATTGAATGTAATTTGTAGTTCAATTTTAAAAACGACGATTTGGAAATTAGCTTGTGTGAAATTAGCTTGTGTTAGCAATGGCTAAAGAACTTTTTTTTTTTATATCAACTTCCTTTTTCATGTTCGCTACCTAAGCGTTGTGATAATAAATGCTAATTGAATTATTCATGTTCGAAGTTTATTTAAGAAAGCGAAGAGGTTGGACGTGATTCATTTAGACAAAAATGAAAGCAGAAGTTTTCATTATTTTTTACCTTCCTAATTTAAATTAAAATATGTTATTTTTTTTCTTCAAGTTTTTAACTATTTAAAATTCAAAATCCTTTGAAAACATATTTCATGAAAAATAAATTTAATATATTTGGTAAATAAAGTGTCAACTCCTGGTGCGTTTCTGTGTCTACTACTGGTACACAGGTAGGGTTGCCATTTGTCCGTCTTTTTACGGCCGTGTCCGGCCAAATATTTGTGTGTCCGGCCTGTCCGGCATTTGTGAGGCTTTTTCGTCTTCTCGTTGAAAGTAGCAATCTTATGGCGTGGCGGAAATGCGACTGTGTTCAGATCTTGGAAACTCTCACTCCTCTTACCTTTTTGACTAATTTAGTAAACTTTTTGACCAATGGCAGAATTTCATAAAAGATTTTAAAAAACTTTCGGCACATAAAAAAGGGACTGCTTATTTTAGATCATTTCATAATGAAGAATTTAATTCTGAACTACTAAAATTGGAAGAATACTATTTTGCGATTCTATGCCATAACGTCAACGTTGAAAGAGGTCTCTCTTTGTTTAATGCCCAGTGGACAATGGAACGCAATAAATTGCAAACAGAAACAATTGAACAGATGATGTTCATATTTAAATCATAGTTAAATTTAAAATTAACATGTGCAGAATTTTATGATATGACTTCTAAGGATAACGACGTTTTGGATATAGTAGGTGAAAAAGCAAAATACAACTAAGAGTTTATGGATTTTTATTATTTTTAGAAACATTTGAGATTGCTTTATAATTGGCTTTTTAATTTTAATCTTTTTGTTTTCTCCTTAAAATAGTTCATATATTTTTATATTTGTATAATCAAAACTATTAGTTTACTGCCAAAGTGGAGCTGTAATTTATTTATTTCTGTTTTTGTTTTATATAAGTGAAGTCTATAGAAGACTGAAAATGTTTCAGGTAGTTATTAATTTTAATGTCATACATAAAGATCAAAAGATTAAGGATAGGGCTATAAATAAGTGGTTAATGTTATAACTAAAAACTTAAACCTTTAATATAAATTATTTAACTTAGCTTTGATTGATTAAAAATTATATGTAACTCATCCTGACAGAATTTTTTATTATTGAAGTTAATTCCAACTTTAAAAACGTACATCCAGCTTTATTCCTTTACACGGGTTGTCATCTCCTAAAATACAAAAGCCGGACTTGGCGCTGTATTAAGCCGGAAATTTGCCACAAAAGCCGAATATTATCTTTAAAACCCAAACATAGCTTATATAAAGCCGGGTGTACGTTTTTAAAGTTGGAATTAACTTCAATAATAAAAAATTCTGTCAAGATAAGTTACACATAATTTTTAATTAATCAAAGCTATGTTACATAATGTATATTAAAGGTTTAAGTTTTTAGTTATAACATTAACCACTTATTTGTAGCCCTATCCTTAATCTTTTGATCTTTATGTATGGCATTAAAATTAATAACTACCTGAAACATTTTCAGTCTTCTATAGACTTCACTTATATAAAACAAAAACATAAATAAATAAATTACAGCTTCACTTTGGCAGTAAACTAATAGTTTTGATTATACGAATATAAAAATATATGAACTATTCTAAGGAGAAAATAAAAAGATTAAAATCAAAAAGCCAATTATAAAGCAATCTCAGATGTTTCTAAAAATAATAAAAATCCATAAACTCTTAGTTGTATTTTGCTTTTTCACCTACTTTATCCAAAACGTTGTTTTTCTTAGAAATCATCATAAAATTCTACACACGTTGATTCTGCAGGCCCTAACGCTTCGTTGAAAAATCAAGTTCGCATTTGGATCCATGAAAGAATCTATTCTTGACGTAGATGCTGTGCTGCGAATCTTCATTTTATGTTTTTCGGTTTTTAAATGCTTTTCTAAATCAGATTTGTTCTTATTAGCTATTGAAATTACTTGGTCACAAATAAAACATGTTGCATACCATGGCTTTTTCCCAGATTTAAACATCTTGTACTGACTTTGTAGTGTATCAGAAAATATACATTTTCTTTTCGACAAAGTGAGTTTTAAAAGAAAATGATGTATGTTTTACTTGTATTTGAGGTCTGTAAATAACATAATAGTGCAACGTAAAATAAATTATAAAATTAACTCACCGAAAATTCAGTTCTTTTATTATCTTTAATTATTCCGCTGCCTGAATAATAATGCAGAAAACACAAGAACTGATTGTGGTACTTGATCCTAGTGCAGAAAAAAAAATTTAGCGCGAGTGCGTAGTTCAAAAGGTAAGAAGAGAGCGAGTTTCCAAGATCTTAACACAGTCGCATTTCCGCCACACCATAAAATTTTTACTTTCAACGAGAAGACGAAAAAGCCTAACAAATGCCGGACAGGCCGGACACACAAATATTTGGCCGCACACGGCTTTAAAAAGCCGGACAGACGGCAACCCTTGCCATCTCCTAACATAGTGTCTACTATTGGTGAAAAAATATGTTCTCAAAAAATGTCTAAAAATAACTTAACATCAATAATAGAGTTATTTTAAAAATATGTCCAATAAGAGTTCTATTGTCATATGTTGGGAAAAAAGGAACCGAATTTATTGAACAACAACTAAAATTACTGCAAGAGCCTCACAATAGTGAGAGAGTCTACTGCTGGTGCCTTAGCTAAATTTTTTTACAAGCTTTACCTCACTTTGTTTTTAAAATATTTTGAGCTAAATAAGTAGTTTATCGATTTTATTAATGGTCTACTTACGATTTTTATGTATCACATACTATAATATATATTTTTTAATTGAATGAATAAATTATTTCAATTAGAAATTCCATTCCTTTTTTAACTTCAATTGAAATTGCTCGCGGATTAACTAAATTGGATGAACTCAAAGTATTTCCTTGAAAAAACAATTAAGCTAGGGGGTCTTGATGTTGATGACGGCTCAGTAAAAAAAAGTTAATTAAAAAAATAAGAAAAAACTAACCCTCTTCGCTAAATAGGTTGCAGCCGATACAATATATCAGGTCGCCTTCTTGTGCCAAAGAATAAGTTAATATAATATTTTAGCTAACCTTTCTCTCTGGCTAAACCATAAAGTAGTATATAATTAAAATATATAGAGTAAATCAGACGATTAACGATTTTGATTAATTTTTTTAAATCAAAATTTTGTCAATCTCGGTTATTAATCGTTAGTTGCAAACTAAAAAAACATAAGATTGTTTTGGTTTGAACTTGTTAAAATAATAAAGATAAACTGTTTTTTTATTTGAATATTAATGAAAAACACACGAATTAAGATAGTAATTGGAATTCTTACTTATCGATATAAATAAATGAATGGGTTAGATACTCGTAACTTTTAAAATAAAGCTTTAATATTGTTAAACATTGTAAATTACTACTCTTTCCTCAAATAAATCATCATTGACTCCCTTAAGGGAATATTCAAACTATAATTACAGAAAGAATAGTTCAATAAAGCTGAAATTTGCAGTTATTTTTCTTATTTACTATACTTCAAGCTAACAAGGGGAGGGCACACTCAGTCTCTCACAGATCTTGTTGGCAATTTTTTTGGAGGTTCCTGGACAAAAAATATTAGACACGTATTTTGCCGTTCCGACAAATGGGTTCTAGAAGCCGAGAAAAAAAATTAAATAGTATTAAACTAATTTATTTTTTATCTCGAGTTTAAAAAATGAAATCGACATGATTCTTGCACCAAGATTTTCAGTTTTGATTGCGAATTAAAGGAAGAATACAGTCGCTCCATAGATTTTGGTTTAGGTTTATTAAATTCTAAAAAAATGATTAGTTTTTCAACCAAACTACCTTTATAGATTTTTTTTACACACAAATTGATGTCAGATTCTAATTCAATACCCTCAATAACATTAAAAAACGCTTATTCAACAAAAGAAATTTTAAAAAATATCATTATTTTTTTTTCATCTTCTCCATTCTTCCACGGAAAATGAAATTTTTTTTAAAACCGATTATTGGTTACATACCTTTAAATCGTCATCTTACTCCATTTGTCCATGCAATGGTTGGTATCGCTTCAAAAGCAACGGAGGGTTTAAAACTCCTCTCTTTTCAGCTTTCTTTTGATGTATATAAATGTAAAATTCGATGAACAAAAGCCTATTAAAAATCTATCAACTCTGTATAGAATATTTTTTCCTTTACTCTGATTGTATATATACTTTATGGATGTAAGTATGTGTGTATGTGTCTATATATATGTATTAATTTTTTTCTTTTTATTATCTGTTTTATTTTGAACTTGTATTTACTTTTAATTATTTAATTATTTAATTTAAAATCTCTATAATATATAATTTATGTTCTGTAATAAAATTCTTTTCCTAAGGGAATGTTTTTCTATTCAATAAAGTTAAAACTAAATATTTTTCCTAATTAATATACTTTAGGCTAAAAAATAAAGTTAATATAAAACATTATTACCGGTCTGTATTTTGTAATATTGTGACAGTAACTAATGTAAAACCAGTTATTATGTTATTACCAGGATATCTTTTAAAATACAGACAGGGTAGAAAGTATTATAACACAGTTGAGGATTTAAAAGAAATTCTTTTTTATTTTATTTTTTTTAAATTGTTAGTTTAGATGTCATGAACTTCCTACCACATTAAAAAATTAAGCAAAAACGTTGAAAAAAGAGGTGCACTCATTACAAGCTGCTGAACATGACATATTCAAATTACAGAGAGGATGTATAACTCTTCCACACTCTACTCGACCCCTCCAAGGTGGCAATTAATTCAGTTGGTGTGGAGTTAATGTGCCCCATCAGAACTGGCGACAGTCGGCAACACAGCGGGTCATCCATGTTGTGGGGCAGCTCTGTCAGTACTCTCTGTCCAGGGTGGCTCAGCTGTCTGGAATATCCCCTGTCAGGGTTTTCAACATGTGTGGCTTAAACTGTCAGGTTATAATTGATATTTCAAAATTTTAGGAACGTGTCTTCCGTCGTTTGAAAAGTTTATACGTAAGAATAGATTGAAAAAAAAAAACGATCACGTTATAACCAATATATTACGAGTTAAGGCAGTTAGATAAAGATGGAAGGGTTAGTGCTCGTTCATAAACAAATGCCACAAGTGATGAAAAATCTTTAATCGTGAAAAATGAAGAAACAGGTAAATAGTAAATTTTATAAAATTAAATAATTTTGTATCTGATAAAATGATGCGGTCTTAGTTATTAAAAACTTATTACTGGTCGAATTACAACGTTAATGAAGATTTAAACTGAATAACACTTAAACCTGACCAAAAGTAAAAAAAAAATATTTTTTCATTTATAGAAATTTACAACTGTACAAATATATGCATCTAGTAAATGTGATGTTATTGATTACAATTACATGTCAAAACGTGAAAAGAACTACTCATCAGTAGCACTTCAATAACTATTCTACACTAGAAGGTCTCTAGGCTGTTCTTTTCAGACGCCTCGGAGGTTTATTAGGAAAAAAAAAAAGGGAAGCAAGTTGAGAGACTTGTACATATGTGTGGTTATAGAGTTTACTATGAAAGGATAGGTACCTGGTAAAAGTAAAACTTAAGCCTAGCCTAGCACTGGGCCGGTACGGGACGGACCCGCACTCTCCGCCGTTTTCTGAATGGAATGGAGCGTCCGTGCAGTTCCGGCCGAGTGCGCACAAGGCTTTAGAGGAAAGTGTCTTAAATTTGACTTACTGCATCGAAGTCCAATCTCTGATTTGAGCAACTGATGCAATGATTGAGAAATGACAAATTATTGAGAAAACAGAATCAAATAAATGCAAAAAACTCATATCGGCAAGTATTTGAGATGGTTATGCAAAGTAAAATACCCAACAATGGGTATATTACAAAAAATGAAAAATTTTTGTTAGTGTTTTTTTTTAATAAGTTTTGTTTATTAGAAAGATTAGAAGAAATGGAGCAAGAATGATAGTATATTTATAAGATTCATGTTTAGAATCTGATTCAGATTACGCCGATGAAGTTAGATTTACAGTGAATAGTCAATTCCCCCCTGACTGGGAAAACAATAAATCATGTGTCTATCTTGTCTATCTAAAGTTTTTCTCAATTTATATATTTTTTTTTCTCGTTTATTGATATTTACAACTGTACAAAAACATATACATCAAGTAAATGTGTTGATAGAGAATACAATGGCATGTATATAACTTGTGAAGAACAACTCAGTAGTAGCACTTCAATAAAAATCTACACTATAAGGTCTCTAGGCCATCTTCTTTTCAGACGCCTCGGAGGATTATCGGGAATGGAGTGGGAAGCAAGTTGGGAGACTAGTGGATTGGAGTGGTTATGGAGCTTACTATGGAAGGATAGGTATCTCCTGCGGGCTATATCAGCAACATAAGGAACATTAAGATCTTTATGGATAAGTTTATTGGTCACAAAGTAAGGAGCATTGAGGATTTTTCGAAGGATTTTGGATTGTAAGGATTGGATACGAGATGAATTGGATGGTTTAGTAGAGCCCCAAAGCTCAACTCCGTACGTCCAAATAGGTCTAATCACAGTCATGTAAATGAGTCTTTTGTAATTAATTGGGAGCTTTGATCGTTTGTCTAGTAAATGTTGAAGTAGTCTGTAACGACGAGCAGTTTCTTGTCGTTTTAGTCTTGTATGTGGATTCCAAGTAAGACGTTTGTCCAAGTGGAGTCCAAGGTAGCGGATCTGTTCAACAGGGATTAATGGAATATCAATTTATATTTTAGAGTTAAAAAGATCAAATTACTTAAATTAAAATAACAATTAATGGCTATTCGAAATAAACAAAGTTGAGAGGAAATAAGGGTTTCAATCGTGACTTTTGCTCATTGAAAGCAAAATATGGCTCCTTAACTCTGTATCCTGTTAGCCAGAAATGTAATATAACAACAAATATTCTTTATTAAATTTTTGATGGAGAAACGTGAAAAAATATTACCTTTTTGGTGACGAAAAAGTAAAGACCCCCAGCTAAAAGACATGCTTATATATGACAGAGCCTATCAGAGAAGGATACAATAGTGTACTCGTATATAAGTCTACAATAAAGCAGTGTTGTGTATGGAAATGGGAGCGTAGGCTCTGAAGGGAAGGGAATCGAACCTGTTTCTTTTGAGCTATCGAAAGGCAGGATATTAAACTTTGTCCTCTGTCAGCTTTCTCGTCCTTCACGATATCGGCTGGATACCGATCAAAAGCACTTGCTATTCTGCTAACTTACCAGGACGTTTACAATGAAAAAAAATTCTGAAGATGGAAGAGAGAACTCGTTCAGGTAATCGGGTGGGGTGAGGTAGTTACATCACTGCCCTCATGGTAGGGTTGGGCGATAGTCGATAGTTAGCACGATAGGCCGATAACATCGGTTGAGAACTATCGATTGTTATCGATAGTTTTTTGATAGTTGCTTCCTTTTTTTCCAAAGCTATTCAATAAAAATTTCAAATAATTTAATTAAATTCAATTATCTATTTACTATTCGAAATTTGCGGGATTATAAATAATGAGATTATATCACAAATATGAAAGAAAAAAAACTAATTTATTTGAATTTTGAAAAGTATTTACAATTTACGTGGTTACAATAATAATGAAGAAATCAAATCTTCAGAAAAGAAAAATAACGAAATAGTTAATTTCAAGGGTCAAGTGTGCTCCTTGAGCCACATATTTCCCGAAAGAAAAACTAGCATTTCTGCTTTCCTCTGGCTTAATCTTTGAGTGAACCCTCGAGCTCTAGGAATTCCGAATTCAATTTCAAAAGAACTCGACACTGGACAGAGACAGATCAGCATAATTCCGATAGTTTCAAAACCTGAGGGTAATAAAGATCGATCGATAGCGACCATCGATATATATATACTGTATTGGACATTGTTTTATAAACAATGTATTGGATAAACAGTGTATTGGACACTGTTTTACAGATCTGCCAGGATCTTACGATTTTTTGAGGCCGAAGGACATCCTTGGCCTATCTCTCCATCCACAATTAGAATTAGCTTTTTCGTCCTTAAGGATTGCTGTTTTAACGGTTTTTAAGGACACTGTTTTACAGATCTGCCAGGATCTGACGATTTTTTGAGGCCGAGGAAGGACATCCTTGGCCACTCTCTCCATCCACAATTAGAATTAGCTTTTTCGTCCTTAAGGATTGCTGTTTTAACGGTTTACAGATCTGCCAGGATCTTTTTAAGGACATCCTTGGCCACTCTCTCCTTTACAATTAGAATTAGCTTTTGTTTTTACGGTTTTTATCCGAAGGATAACTTTCTCCATTGTTGTCCTCCAGGATACTGTTTTAAAATATTTAACGGTTTTAAGATGGCGGACCTAAAAAGGACACTTTTTTAAAAATATTCGACTATTTAACTGTATATATTTATCATATATATACTGTATATATTTAACTGACCTATCGATATATGGATAGTAACTATCGACTATCGCCCAACCCTACCTCATGGCTGTCTATTATTGTAGCCAGCTTCTAAATCATTTAAGCATTTTGTTTAATTGTATTTTTGTTTAATAAGTAAACTTATGTACCGTGAAGGGGGGCTACTCTGAACAGGTTTTGCACATTTTGCTTTGTATCGCATTGCATGGATATTTTAAATTCTCTTGGATCAAATAATACACGATACTACACGACTCAGCTTCAATATCCCTTTGGAGCGATTCCGCTATCTTCAATAAGAGGGAGAGGTGGGAGTCATTTTTCTCATGATCAAAGTAGCCTACAAGTACATAGAACATGACTGATTTTCGACTCAAAAAAATTTTGTTTCGGAGTCTTCTTCAATTGAACCCTTATAATTATCAAATTTAACTTTTAAAAAATAATAATAATAATAATTCTATTTTTGTTTTGAGTCCAAAAAAAAAAAAAATTATCAGCAAATGCTTTTATAAATCCGCTAATTGGGTTTACTTCATCACTAGATTTGTTGATGAAACATACATAATAAAAACAGAAATATTTTTAACAATGTTGATTACTTTTACAAAAATATAATTATTAAATTTACAAATTACAAACTATCTATTAACATAAACTTGATTTAGTTTTCATGAAACGTTGGTCCTTTACAAAGAAAACACAGAAGGAAAATTGGAATAGAATGACAATATTACTAGAAGCAAAGGAACAAAAGTACGGATGCAACTTATAATCTTCAATAAATATTTAATTATTGTTGTTAATTTTATTTTATTGTTCTTGATTTGTTTACTTTACTAGTACTGATAAATTATAAATTTTAATTATAATATAAAGGTATAAATCTAAAATAGTTTTAATTATAAATATGAATGAGATTAATTGTTCACATTCACCAGATAACAAAACAGACAATAACACAATGTTTGAAGTAACACCGTCTTCTAAAAGGTGTCAACAACTCAGTTCTAAGTATCCCTCCAGGTTGCCTTTTACTGTCTAATAAAATATATGAAATTAAAGAAATGAGTTAGAGACTTGAAAGATGAAAGAAAATGTTGCTGAATAGATTAGTGATCAATGTATTATTCATATGAAACAATCTTGCTGTCAAATATGCCAGGCCAGATGAGGTTTGGACACGTTTATAAAAAAACACATGTTAACTGATACCAAAAAAGGCTTACATCAGCCAAGGACGTCCAACATATGCTCTTATCGCGATCGCAGTGCATTCTATGTTTAATCCTTCAATGCGTACAACTAACCAGAGGGTACCTAGCTTGCAAATTGTGCCCGTCAGAAGAATTTTCGTTTTAAAAGCGGGTTTGTTCAAAGTAGCCTCCGGTTTACGGTATTTCTATTACGAAAAAAACTCTTTGGCATTACTATTACTATAAAAATTAAAATAAAAAGAAAGTGAAAAAATAAATATACACTACTAAGTAAAAAGACAAGCTATTTTTCGTTTGTAATCACAAGCCACGAAAACTAGTAAACCGATATGTACCAAATTTTCTTCTTATATAATATGATTTAGGAAGGTGTAGCAAAATAATAAAATTTATAATAATAAAAATATAAATGGACAATGTAGAGTGGCAGAAACGAGGTTTGCCGCACTGTCATATACTTTTATGGTTAGAAATTAAAATCCAACTCACAATCAATAGAATCACAACAAATCAATAGAATTATTTCTGCCAAATTAAAATTATTGTAAGCACTGATTATAAAGTCCATTATCCGCAAGTGTTTCTGATCTGTTAAAAACATAACATGGCAGACAGAACAAGGCATAGTCATGGTATAAGATCACATCCAGACTTAATGCAAAATATTTCATGACAAATTAAAAAAAAACAAACAATAATTAAACATATGTTTAAACAAAAGAAAAAAAAACATCTGTTGGGTTAAACAAATGAATAACAGGTGGATGTTTTTTAGAGCAGTAGCTCTTGAGGAGGGGATGTAATGGATCCCACTGTCAGCCGGCCGCTGCGCTACATCAGGGAGGATTAGCCTCTGTCTCTCCTTTCCTCCAGTGATAGAAAAACTCGCACATAGGGTATCGAAATATCGAAACCAGCCCTTGGGGAATCGATAGTGAAGCAGTATATAATTATACTGCTGTGAAATAATACCATAAGATAATTAGCGGATTTGTTTATGCTCCTTTTAACAGTTACTTTTCGGTAATCAGTTACTGTTTGACCGGCACGAATTCTAGCGGTCGACATTCGAAATGAACTTCCAAATTTCGCTACTTTCAGCACGAGATCCTCAGATTCTATTCTAGATGAAAATAGAAATCTCACTACATGCTTTTGTATATGTACTTCAATGATCAAAATTTTAGTTTATTCAATAAATATGTGATTTGGTACCTTTGGATGAAAACCAGGAAACTATAAAACTAAACGCTACTACGCTCATGAAAACAGGTAACGAAATTGGTTTAGTAATTAATACCGATAAAACGAAATATATGGTTAGTAGTAGAAACGGTGAACATTTTAGTAATGTAGATATTTCCGGGATAAAGTTCGAACACGTTGAGCTATTAAAATATCTAGGGTCTATTATATAGAGGAAAAATAAAATTCAAGAAGAAATAAAGGCTAGCTTAGTAGCTGGTAATGCTTCTCATTTCTCGGTCGCAAAATTACTCAGGTCGCGCTTACTCCTCAAAAATTTAAAAATTAGGATATACAAAACTATTATACTACCAACAGTTCTCTACGGATGTGAAACGGCCGCTGACATTAAGGGAGGAACAAGGCCTTAAAGTTTTCAAACATAAAGTACTGCGTAGAATATTTGGTCTAAAAAAGTATGAAGAAACAGGAGAATTTAGAAGGCTTCACAATGCGGAACTGCGCGTGTTATATCCGGTAAATATAGTTCAAGTAATAGCTTGTGCGGCGCTTCAAATGGGCATGTAAAGTCGTTGGGTTTAGTAATGATCGAATTCCAAAAAAAGTAATCAGTTATGAGCCGTCGGGTAAACTAGTGAGGGGCAGACCGAGACGAAGATGGGAGGATTGCGTCAGGGTCGACCTGGGAGATTTGGGTTTTGGGGGAATGGATTGGAGGGAAGTATGCGGTCGAAGGTTGGTGGTGTCAGCATCGAACCTTCGGGTTCACTAAGCCTTTATTTATAAATTGATTAATAAATATGAAATTGTTGTTATAATATTAAATAGACATGGTATTCTAAAAGTAGGGAAATAAAATAGATAGAAAAGAAATGAATAAAAGTATTAAAATTCATTATTTTTATAAACAGTCTCTAAATGTAACGAAAAACAATTTATAATAAAATGACTATAGTAAAAAGCCTGAGAAGCTTAAAGCTTAAGCCTTAAAGTTTAAGCCATAAATAATGGCAAGCTGTGAGAATGATTTAATTGAAAACTAATAATATTATGTTATTATTAGTCCAATAATAGTTATATAAAGAATATATGAAGTATATTATTTATATGGATAAATATTCTATATTATAATATAATGTAGTAAATTATATGGATAAATAATATATGAGTATAACGTATTTATTTTATGTTTAAAAGTGTTATAGAATAATAAACGACTATTCTGTGGTTGCTTTTGCTAAAAAAGTAAACTATTAAGAATAACATAACTATTTTCCCAAAATAGGATCGAAGAAGAAATAAACAGACGCATATTCTCAGCAAACCGATGCTGTTCCTCACTGCAAACATACTTCCGAAGCAGAGCTCTGTCCAGGATTGCAAAGCTTAGAATTTATAAGAGGCTGATCCGCCCAGTCCTTACCTATGGCTCAGAAATGTGGACAATGACTGAAGCAACCGAATTGTCGCTCCTGAGGTTTGAGAGGACAATCCTCCGAAGAATATTCGGACCAGTATGCGTTAATCAAACCTGGCGAGGAAGGACAAATAACGAGCTAAAGGACCTTTATAAGGATGTAGATATTTTGCAGGTCATTGAACTAGCCAGGTTACGATGGGCCGGTCACGTAATAAGGATGAACCCTGAAGAAATTCTAAAGGTGTTAAGTGAGCGAGTGTACCGAACTAGAAGAGTTGGTCATCCAAAGCTTAGATGGGAAGATTCCGTAGCTACTGATGACAGGATTCCGCTTGATACCCGAAATTGGAAGGCAGCAGCACTTGGTCGAGAAAACTGGCGGTCGATGCTGGAGCAGGCCAAGTCTCAACTAGGGACCTAGCGCCATTAAATAATAATTAAGAATATCAAAATAAGGGACTTTATAAAAAAAATAAACTAATTACATTATATATTATATATAACTTAAGGAGATTTTAGTTCATAAGGTGTATTAAATAGCAATCTTATTTCCCTTCATTATTTTATTTTTTTTAAATATAATGCTACATGATTCTTAAATATTGCCACATTTTCAAGCCCTAAAACATGTAAAAACATATATGGACGATAAATATGAAAAAACTGATGACAATTAGATGTAATACAATTGACAACACTATTTAGTCGTTAAGATTATGTTCATTAGACCAATCCAAATGTATGTAATAGGACACAGAATGGTAATTCATTAATTATATATGAGTGGTTTATATTCAAAGGGGTACAACTGGCAAATTTTGAAAAAAATGGAGTAAGTGCATATTGTGAAACTTAAAATTACAAATAATTCTGTGGCAAAGAGATACAAGTGAATATCCCGTTAGGTGATGCCATCTATAGAGAAGAAATCTAACTACTTACCGAAAATCCTGAAAGTGTTTCTGGCAAACGGATACTTTGATTGGCTTTTACTCTACAATGAGGTTTTGTTACTTGTACCCTTTTGCATCTAAACCACTCATATAATGTACATTAGATGAATATTAGTTCACATTGTCACAACTTTTTTCATATTTATCGTCCATATATGTTTTTACATGTTTTAGGGCTTGAAATCGTGGCAATAGCCATGACACGTCGCTTATTTAAGAATCATGTAGCATTATATTTCTTAAATAAAATAATGAAGAGAGATAAGAATTCTATTTAATACACCTTATAAACAAAGTACTATTTTTAGAACATAAAATTACAAAACTTCTATCTAGAGTATAAAATATGAACACAATAGACCTACTTTTTGAATTATCTTAAATTAATTCAGAAATAATTATTTACAATCGCAACAAATCAACTAAGCCGAATTGAAATTCTAAACGGTCATATAATCCGGGCTTAAAAAATAAATACTTTTCTGGTTTCGGCCAATTCAGCAACGTATAGGGTATTAATTAATTTCTTTTTTTTTTTGGTTTTAAGACTTGTGGTCAAACCCTTTACAACAACTTTATATTTTAGTTAAAGTTCAATTTAGCTTCATTTATTTCTCATGTTTCGCTTCTTCAATTATAGTTTATCTTTTAATTTATCTAAAACTCATCACTTAATTTAGTTACTTTATCGCTATCCGCTACTTTTATGTATGTTCTATCAAGTATCTTCGTGGGAATCAAAATTCAAATTTAATTCAGACCTGTTTTTTGCACCTGGATATTATATGCCTGGGCTCCTCCGGACAGCCACAAGTCTCACAATTTCCATTGGTTTCTATTCTCATCCAGCTATTATATTAATTAATATCCACATTTTAAATATTAGATTCCCTCTTGAAGGTCATACTAGGGTCTAATGTCACTCATTAAGAACAAAAATTCCAGTACAACAGTTCTTGTATAGACTTGGTGTTTGCAGGTAATATCAACCTCACCAGCAAGAACTACCTTACCTACTTTAGCTATCGTAAACCTGTGTTAGCTAGAAACGAAAAATAATTCTACATACTGAGTCTATATACAGTGGTCATCATAGGTTTCCGGCCACCTCGAAATTTCATATTAACTAAATTTTAGTTTAATTTATTTTAATTTAGGATTTTATAAAGAATTAAACAGTTTTCTGCAAAAGAAATACGCTAATTTGAAGGAAAACAAATAATATATGCCAATAAAGGAAACAAATTTTATTAGTTTTAGGGAGTTACCCCACCGCTTTTTCAGTAATTTTTTATTAATATATAGTTGCCATACCTTTCGCAGAAATATTAGCTAAACACCATCGGGACATCTAATTTATTAAGGCTAGAATTCTGTCTTGTCGAATGGACAGCCAGTGTTCGGTGATTTTTGATAAATTTCATCATGATTTTGAGATTTTCTGGATTTTAAACGTTGTATCACTTTATCCCGTAAATGTTCTATCGATTTAAGGTCTAAACATTAAGCCAGCTACTTCAAAACCTCCCCTATTTTTGACTCAAGCAGCTGGGTTACTATAGCTGGTATGTGTTTTTGTTCGTTATTGTGCTTAAAATGCAACAGCGGTCATTCTTTTTTCGCCTATATAGCAGTAAATTGTTTCGCATTGTATTCCTGAAAATATTACCAGTCATACATTCGTTTATGAGCACGAAGGTTACAACACCATAAGCTGAAAACACACCTCACACCTTTACATTTCTACCATCAAACATTACAGTTGGAATTTGCTATTGAAAATTATTCCTTGTGCCTCTAAACACTGTCTCCTATCACTAGCTATCAAACTGAATTGTTTTCCGTCCAAAATGACCTCATTTTTCCACTTAATCAAAGTCCAATGTAAATACTCACGGAAAAATTTAAAGGCGGAGTTTCTGATTTTTCTTGCTGATGAATGGTTTCTTCACAGCGGCTTGGTCGTATGGTCCACACACATGGAAGTACCAAATGACAGTTACACGTCTAATATTAGCGATGTTTAGGCGTCTTAATTCATCAGAAATATCATCTGCAAATATTTCTGAGCTCAATTTTTAAATTCTACTGAGGGCTTTATCCGTATTTTATGAGGTTATCTTTCGCCTTCCTTTCCTTAATCGATTCCCTAGGCCATGATTGCCACGAATTTTACGTAGGACGTCATTTAATGGTAACTTACAACGAGAAATGTTTCAGGAGGATTAACCTTCCTCGGAGAGAGGATTTTTTCTGGAAGCTACAGACTGGTGTGTGGAGACATATCGATAGCCTAAGTATCAGACATAAACTTAATTAGATCAGCTTGTATTTAACCCTTTGCGAACAGCCACAACAAAGGCTGGCCGGAAACTTATGATTATGAGAACTTATGCAAAACCTCAATTGTAGATAAGAAATTTCATACAGGTCAGCGAAAGTTATGTTTTCAGGGGCGTATTTGTTACAAGGTTTAGCCCATATAATTTCACTTTGAATGGTGTTAATACAGATCAAATATTTAAAATAATTTAAGTGGCCGGAAACTTTTGGGCACCACTGTATACCTATATATACCCATCCGACAAAACTCTCCCAAGTTTCCTTGGTTTAATCCTTGTTCTAAACTGAGATAATTTTTTTCTTCTTCTCCTAACTTGAATGATTGAATATTTAATAAGGAAATAAAAAGGCGCGAACAGAGAATAAAAAGAGCTTATCGAGGTTGCGGCCTGAGGGGGAAGGCTGTAGAGGTTGGAGAGGTTTCCACAAGTTGGGTTCTCCAACTAGAAATAATCTAAGGCCTTTGTGAATTGGGTCTTCTTTCTCAATTCTTTTTTTTTATTTAGAATTTCTTCACAGATGAAGTTTTTCTCAACCCAACTCCTCCTTTTCCGCAATTCCTATTAGTTAGCCTCTTTCCTCTTCCGTCAATCTATGTTCGGTTCTTCTTTCCTCAGCTCTGGGTATATATTATTTCCTCAGTCTTCCTCACTTTGTTTTAAGTTTTGTCTTATATTTCATTATTCTCTTAAATACAAACTAATTAGGTTTTTTTGTTATAAAATACCCTATACCTTTCTTCGAGAACTTACAACTTCCTGTTTTACATCATACTTTCATAATGTTCTATTGATCGGTGTTGAACAGGTCCGATATCTCTTAGGAGTACATCTTGACAAACGCCTTCCTTAGAATCCCCATACAGGACTTAAACTACTAGAAACTGCTCCTCGTTTTCGACTACTCCAACATTCACTTGACAAACATACAAAGCTTCCGATTATTTTTTAATTAATTGGAAGCTTTGTATGTCTGTACAAATCAATCCTTCCATGCTAACCTCGAATCCACTAGTCACTCAACTCGATCACAGATAATCTTTCCAGTACAGATTTTATTAAAATGCTACTAACGACTAGTTTCTTTAAACGTTATTGTTATCATTGTTCAAAACATTTAATCTACTATATATTTGTCAAATACCACTCACTCATTTAACACGAAATCTCAGAAACCATCGAACGGATTGAAATGAAATTCGGTATGTAGCTTCCTCTAGGGCCGGAGGTGCTCGCTAAGAAAGGAATTTTAAAAAATCGGCCTGGATGGCGGCTAATTCAGGAAAAATGCGATTACAATTTTTATTGGGTGATTAATAGTAGATTAATTGTCATATAGTATTTGGAGATAAGCTAAGTTAAAAAATAGGTTAGATGTTTAAGCTGCACACTTTGACCACAAATTAAGTTCCTTATAGTTGTAAACAAACAAAAATACGATTGATGTCGAAACCTTATAATATGGTACTTTCTGTGGCTGCAGAGGCTTATGTTAAAAGAGGTAAAAGACTTATGTTAAAGAGGAGGTTAAAAGACTTATGTTCTCTGGTGATGACATGAAAGGCCAGTTCAATGTACATATTCCTTACGAGCAACCCACCAACATTGCTTCACCAGTAGCTTCGTCCCCAACTACTCTTCCTTCATTTTTCCGGTAACAAGATGATCGGCTTTTCTCAACCAGGCCCAAGTTGTACCTAGCATTTCTAAAATCAAAACAGTTGAGAAGTTGAAACTATATTCACTTAAAGTATGCCATAAGAATAGCTGATGGTCTGGTATAAGAGCTGGGTAAGATGTTAGTGCTGCCTCGAAGCTTCACTGAAAGACTATCAAAATAATATAAAATTAACTTTTGCAAATTGTCAAATTTACTTATTGAAATTATTTTAAGATTGGAATTCTTTAGGTTTATTTAAGTAATAATAATTATCAACGTTAAGCTTAACTTTTACTAACTTAAGTTGTCCTTCATTCTAAATTTTAACCAGATCGTCTTTTTTGTTCCAAGGAGATTTAGCAACAATAAAATTTAAAGATTTTCAATTGTATTACCATAAAAAAGTCATAAATATTTGATAGGCATTGAAGTTTGCTAATCGACCGATAGGTGGCGAGCACCATTCGAGAGAGGTTACAAAGCTACGGTGTTATATAGAGCTAGAAATTTATGATAAAATTAACTTATTGTGAATTTAATTGTAAATAGTGACATGTGGGCCCCAGTGTAGTTTACAAATCCACCGATATGTGGCCATTTTGGAACAATGTTTGCAATGGTAAACCTATGAAATTCAGCTGTACTGAATTTTATCATACACAATTAAAAAGGTCCATAAATAATTTAAAAAAATATATGTTATCTATACTATGATATAAAAGGGCAAGCAATTTTTCGGTTGTAATCACTAACCGCGAAAATTACAAAACCAATTTACACCAAATTTTAACAAGATCATCTTCATTGCTTCAGGGAGATTTAGCAATAATAAAATTTAAAGATTTTCAATTGTATTACCATAAAAAAGTCATAAATATTTGATAGGCATTGAAGTTTGCTAATCGACCGATAGGTGGCGAGCACCATTCGAGAGAGGTTACAAAGCTACGGTGTTATATAGAGCTAGAAATTTATGATAAAATTAACTTATTGTGAATTTAATTGTAAATAGTGACATGTGGGCCCCAGTGTAGTTTACAAATCCACCGATATGTGGCCATTTTGGAACAATGTTTGCAATGGTAAACCTATGAAATTCAGCTGTACTGAATTTTATCATACACAATTAAAAAGGTCCATAAATAATTAAAAAAAATATATGTTATCTATACTATGATATAAAAGGGCAAGCAATTTTTCGGTTGTAATCACTAACCGCGAAAATTACAAAACCAATTTACACCAAATTTTAACAAGATCATCTTCATTGCTTCAGGGAGATTTAGCAATAATAAAATCTACCAATTTTCAATTAATTTATTATTAAAAAAGTAATAATATGTGAATAGAAAATATACTATATAGAACTATAATATAATATATATAGTATATATATATTATATATATTATATACATTATATATTATATATTATATATATATATATATATATATATATATATATATATATATATATATATATATATATATATATATATATATATATATATATATTATATTTATATAGATTATAATATTATATATATATATATAATATTATAATACTATATATATTATATATATATAATATATATATATATATATATATATATATATATATATTATATATATATTATATACATTATATATATTATATATTATATATATTATATATATTATATATATATATATATATATATATATATATATATATAGTATATATATATATATATATATAATATATATATATATATATATATATATATATATATAGTATATATATATATATACTATAATATATATAGAACTAAAATATAATATATAGAACAAGTTAGAAAATATACCGTTAGTTAGCGAGCGCTATTTTACATGAGAGATAACAAAGGTACGGTGTTATATAAGGCACGCAATCGATATTCAAATTTAATTTTATTCAATTAAATTGTTAACAAAAAAATTCAAATTTGCGGTACGATAAGCGGATCCCAGCCAAGTATTTTTCATACTTTTTTTACGTCCGATATGCGGTTAGAACAATTCCACAACACAGTTAGGTATGGTAAACCCATCAGTACCAAATTTTATCCACATTACCTTTATATTATGTGGAATAATTAAAATGTATATGTACTCGTATAATGTTGAGTGGCAGAAACAAGATTTGATATACTTTTATGGTAAGAAATTAAAATCCAACAAGATGAAATCAATAAAATTATTTATGCCGAATAATAATTATTACTAAACCTAAATGTCGATCCTTTACTTTTTTATACTGCCTGTAGAAATATGATTCATAGGCCTATAGTTAATAGCATTAATAATACAGTTCATTATTCCCGTGAGTTTTTTAATAGTCTCTGTCTACCTGGATTACCGACTCGTACATTAAAATTAAAAAAATGTGTGTATAATTTTTCTTTTACGAAATCTTCAAACTACTTCAGTGCGTGAATGTGTCATTGAAGAAATAATTTTATACTTCAATACAAGTTTTTTTTTTATCGGTAAACATACAAAACTTCTATAATTAGTAAAAATTATTTAAGTCCTTTACTTTGAAAGCAGGCTAAGCTGTGACGAGGGACGCTAGTTTAGTATATAACAATACACTTTAGAAATTATACATGAAGTGATATATTTACTGTGAAATATCAAAAAATGATTTCACAGTCATCAAAATATATTTTAAAAGCATTAAAAGGGTCATTTGCATTTTCTGAGAATTCAAAAGGGTCCGTTGTCCCTTTGTTGTCATGGAAAGTCCCCCCGTGAAGGTTTTCCCAAAGGAGATGGAAGTCTATTTGCATAACAACCAAGAAGGAGGAGGAAATTTTTCCCCGAGCTGAGAAATGGATGGAGGAAATGAGGGAAGTGATGGGTTAGGGCACAATATTAAGGGCAGGGCAATATGGGCTTCCAGCTACTATGGGCTTCGAACCTCTATGGGCTGTCGATGGCGTAATGGTCTGCCATTGTTTTAGGAGAAGGTTTTGATGGAATAACATTATTCAATATATTTTCTGACATATTTTATAAAATTGAAACAATTATTTACAAAAATTAAATCTAATAATGTATCTGCATTAATTTGAAGTATAGATATTTAGTGAGTGGTGTCATCGATCGCCTTATTTTTTAATTTGTAATTTAGTTCGATTGATTTTTTTTTCATTAAAGTTAAAAACCTGTTGACCTTTACATGTGGTATATTTATTTATTAATTGTGGTAATATATTTTGCAGCCGAGTTCCTTAGTTGTTTGTTGCGAACTGAATCTGTGAATCATTTCCAAACGTTGTTTACTTTTAGATTGATGGGTTTACTTTAATGTTGAAACAGACTCATCTGAACTGAGAAAAAGGAAAATTCAGACATGCTAGGTACAACCTTTAAAATACATCTTAGGCCTGATTGAGAAAAGCCGATTATCTTGTCACTGGAAAACTGAAGGAAGAGTAGTTGGGGACGAAGCTAATGGTGAAGCAATGTTGGTGGGTTGCTCATAAGGAATATGTACATCAAACTTACCTTACATGTCATTACCAGAGAAAATGACTTTAACCTCCTATTTTAACCTCTTAACATAATTCTTTTAACCTCCTCTTTAACATAACATCAAAGATCAAACTTTTCGAAACAACTCAAACCTGTAAGGGTCCACCTCTGCAGCCACCATGAGTTCACAGAAAGTACCATATTATAAGGTTTCGACATCGATTGTATTTTTGTTTGTTTACAACTATAAGGAAGTTAATTTGTGGTCAAAGTGTGCGGCTTAAACATCTAAGCTATTTTTTAATAGGTTATCTCAGCTTATCTGCAAATACCATATGGCAATTAATCTATTATCATTCACCCAATAAAAATTGTAATCGCATTTTTCACGAATCAGCCGCGATCCAGGCCGATTTTTTTAAATTCCTTTCTTAGCGAGCACCTACGGCCCTAGAGGAAGCTACATATCGAATTTTATTCCAATCCGTTCAATGGTTTCTGAGATTTCGTGTTAAATGAGTGAATGGTATTTGAAAAATATATAGTAGATCTAGAAAAAAAATATCAGATATATCGAGTATTAAAACCTATCCCTTGACACTAATGGTTCAGTCATTTGAGAAAATCTGAAATTATGAAATTTTAAAGATTTTAAGTAAAAATTTAGGATATTGGGAAAAGATTTCTTTGAAACAGAAAATGAAACCAGATATGAAGAGTTTTCCAATATTATGTGTGAAAGAAGCAGGCATGCATTCGTTGCGGCATTATCCTCAAGAAGCTTTAAGAACATATGGTTGTTTTGCCTAACTGTTGATCAGTCCAAATGTACTATATATTTTAATCGGTTGTCATTAATTTTTGTCACATTTACTAGGCAAGGTTTAAAGCTCCCAATAAATTGGGCAAAGATCTTATTAAATGACAGTAATTAGACTCATTTTGACATACGGAGTTTACCTTAACTAGACTTTCCAATTCTTATACTTGAATTAAATCCTCAATGATCCTTATTATGTCACAAAACAAACTTATCCATGAAGATCTTGATGATCCTTATGTTGCTAATTATGCTCAAACCAGATACCTATCCTTTCATAGCCAACTCCATGACTACTCGAAGGTACTAGTCTCCCAACTTTCTTTATACTGAATTCCCTAAGAAAGTGGCATAGAGACCTTTTAATGTTGATCGTTTATTGAAGATTTCACACCAAAATTTAAGATATTGTGAAAAGATTTCTTTGAAATATTTACAAAGCCTAAAAACCAGATATCTTGATTTTTTCGATATTCGGGTGACAAGCGAGAATGCATACGTTGCAGCATTACCCAAGGTTTAAGAAAAAGTGAGCGGTGTGGCGAACTCCTGCTGAGCAGGCTAAATGTATTAAAGAATTACCATATTAAAAAATCCACTGCTAATAGCTAAAATCAAACTGTCGGCATTTATAATCTGAAATAATTCGGGAAGTGAATCTGAAAATATCGATTTATGACAAAATGGAGATATAATAATCTCATTTTTGTTTTCTCCATAAGAAGCGGAAAAAAATGATATTTTGGAGCAAGACCCAGTTTTAAAAGAAGTATTTAATGAATGTTAACCCTTTTCAGATCAGGCATACATATTTAAAATAATTTAAATTCACTGTTTTTTTCTTGTTTATTGGTTTAATATTGAATAAATCTGTAGAAAAAAATAATAATTTAACTTCATTTATTACATTTTTAATAATTTGTTTTTTAATCTCATTTAATGTCTTTTAACGATGGTGTCCCTCTAAACATCTTCCTAAAAATGGTGTGTAGTACAGTGTGCCCTGAAAAAGGTTAAATTAACTATGTTTATATTAATATTTCAGACAATTTATTTGAAGAAATAGTAGCTATGTGATGTAATTAAAGATATATATAAAAATATATACATATATATATATATATATATATTTATTTTTTTTTTGGGGGGGGGGGGGCAGAAAACTTGTTTGTTCTACAAGTTCAATAACTCTAAAAATTGTCGTAAATTATGTTGTTGTTTTTTTTTTATTTTTACTTGCAGATGAACGGATATCATTATGGTATTTCAAATAAATATGAAAGTCATAAATGTAAAAAGGTGTTAAAATAACTGTATAGAGATTAAGTATAGCCTGAATATTTACGGAAAACAAATGTAACTTCACTTCAAAGATAATTATGTTCGATTATAAGAAATACTACTTGGTATCATATTATTATTTAAATTTATAAAATTAAAAACACTTGATAAAAGTTTTCTAATAATGGATTATTTAAAAAGCGTTATTAGTTTATCATACACCAATTCTACATAATTTTTTTTTTTCTCCTAACAGTTGTAAAGCCTTGTAAGAGGGGCGTGTATGTAAATATGATATCAATAATTAATAATAATAAATTTTATTATCTGCCTGGTGATCGGTTCGTTCATTAAACTTCTACAATTTTTTTATTTAAATTAACAAACTGCTAAAGATTTGTTATTATTCAATTAAGAAGAACCAAAGATTCAACTCCGTTGACAGGAGTTCGATAACTAGGGCTGTTATTTATTTATTTAAGTAGAAGATCATTAACTAAGACTTGACATTACAAGGCCTAATGGATTACAGTTTGCCCTGTCATCGGATCGGATCGGATCAAAACAAAAACAGATCTTATAAGGCGACACCAGTAGCAGTCCTTCTTAAAGTGGAACCCATCTCGACTCCAACCTCATCTAGTACTAGCTAACCTTTGTTGTTGGTCTTTGGGGCTAATGGAAGCTTTGATTGGAAATATCTCGGTTGAAGGTAACTTATCAAATTTTATTTTTCTTCTCATTAATCGATACTATTATACAAAATGGGCAAGTCATTTTTCGATTGTGATCACTAACCACTAAAACTACTGCTCCAATCCGTAGCAAATTTTAACCACATCATCTTTATAGTTCCAGGAAGGTTTAGCAATAATATAACCTGCTGATTTTCAATTAATTTGTTATTAAATAAGCGATAATGTGTATCCACACTGTTAACGCTATTAAAGTAACCTGTGTTTTTATTTATAGTGGTTGCATTAATCTCCAGTTAGTTTTGAATTAATAAACATTATAGTATAGGTGAAGTGAGCGATTTATGAGGCCGCTTCTGCGGCTGGAGGCTTTGGCTGCCGTTACCTAGCAACGGCCATATGATAGTTAGCCCAACTCGCTAATTAGTTGTTTTTGGAGTGCAGTACAAGATGGCGATTACTTGGCGTCATTGCTGTTTTTTTTTCATCGTTAATAGTTAAAATGCAGACCGCTTTCGAAGAAGTCCAGCGTTCACATTTTAGACATCTTATGAAAATTCTTCTCACACCGAGACCATCTAGAACAACACCATCTCGTCGCCAATCAGAGTCGTCCCGCTCCCACAGCTAAGCTCTTCACCTATAATATATCTTTTATTTTATTCATTTATATCTTGTTTTGTTAATTAATAATTGTCATAGTCTTTATTAATAGGTTATTTTTAGTTTTGATTCAAGGGTTTAATAATTATTTGTTATTTAATTCATTGTTTATATAGTTAATGTTTATTTTCTTTATTGTAAATATATTATGTATGTTTGGTTGTATAGCATCAGTTTTCTCAAATAGACCCCAATATTCGGAACCTTAGTTTATTTATTTATTTTCCTTTTTTGTTTATTTTATTTTAGTTTTAGTTTTTGGAGCCTCATTCAAAGATCCTGTTAATTTTGCGGGGGCTTCAACACACACATTATTCAACAGGGAACTTTGAAAATTTACTGATGGGTGGGAAGCGACATTCGACATCAGAGGTTACAAAAGTACCGTATTGGTTTGCACCATTCCTCTATGGATTTTAAAACGGTAAAACTACTGAACCCATCTATACTACCAAATCTTAATTTTATATCTTCATAGTTCAAGAATGTTCAGTAATAAAAAAAAAAAAAATTAAATTTACAATGCTGAGTGGCAGAAACGAGTTTTGCTACATTTTCATTATTGATTTATTACCAAATCAAAATGTCGTTTATTTGCGTTTTGATATTGTGTGTAAATATACGATTCACGAGCCTTTTCAACCGACTTCAAAAAAGAGGAGGTTCTCAACTCGTCTGTATTTTTTTTTTTTTTTTTTTTTTTTGTGTGTGTATGTTACGCGATTACTCCGTCAATTCTTAATCAATTTTGATGATTCTTTTTTAGACCGGTAGGGCATACTTCAGAAGTAGTCCCATAAAAAAATATTTTGAAATCAACGCAGCACTTTTAAAGAAAAATCAAAAAAACCGTTAATAAAAATCACTGTTATATAACCTCACATTTTAAACATATTTATGATTATGATTATTTAAAATCTCCATAGTAACTAAATCTCCGTCTGTAACTAAAGAATAAAGAAATATCGCCACTGGTGGAAGGCGGTGTCTACTTTTAGGCACCCTCAGAAAAAAGCTCAATTCAGTTGAAGTTATATGATAAATTGGTACCAGGTATTTAATCTTCTTTATCAATGATTTTATATGTATGTACAAAAAACATACACATACCCATTAATGAAAAATATATGTAATGATTTCAACTCCCATTTTGTGTTCAATTTTCCCAATTACATGAAGGTAAGTGGAATGATAACCTCGATAAGTCTTTGTTCAGTAACTCGAACTATTTTTCAGGGTAGCTTGAAGATCGAGAATTGACTATATAAACAAAAATACACTCACCACTAAAAAGTGAAAAATAAAAATAATTTAAAAAAAAAAAAAAACTGACTTCAAGAATAAACCTACATACACAAACTAAACTAAAAAATAAAAAAATATATTTTAATTGCTTCAAAACAAAAACCATTTAAAAAATAAAAAAATATATTTTAATTGCTTCAAAACAAAAACCATTTGATGGAAATCAATAAAATTATCGATACTTATATACCTATTCACAATTTATGATCAGTTATTTTTGGAGTCGGTGCCAACCAAAACAAACAGAATTTGAAAATAAATTGTAATCGTAAAGATCCTCCCACTGTTTCATCACCACCACACCGCTGTCTCCGGCCATTCGAAAGTTTATTGTAAAGGCAGGATTAAACTGCCCTTCTTAGCTGGCACCAACTCCAAAGATAACTGGTCATAAATTATGAAAGGTATATAAGTATCGATAATTTTATTGATTTTCATCAAATGGTTTTTGTTTTGAAGCAATTAAAATATTATTTTTTATTTTTTAGTTAAGTTCGTATAAGTAGGTTTAATCTTGAAGTCGGTTTTGTTTTTTTCTCTAAAAATTTTTTTTATGTTGTAACAACAGATAATGCGGTCCATTATCCGTAAGAGGTTTTTAATAGTCACTGTCCATCTGGATAAACAACTTTATTAAATTAAATTATACATTCAAATTAACAATCGGATATCTAATGATGATTTTACGTAATCTAACCAATGCAGTTTTAGCCTGGTTAGAAATTACTTATGTGCGTGAAAATATCATTAAAAAAAAAAAAAAAAAAAAAAAAAAAAAAAAAAAAAAAAAAAAGAAAGGTCAATTGCATACTTAAATACAAGATTTTTATCACTAAACAACTAAAACTTAAATTATTAGTTGAACTCATCTATGGTATAAAATATTGTTTCCTGGCAAAAAAGCAAATAATGATGTTATTTGTTAACTTATTTCTCTTGTGCCTATAATAATTGATATTGCGTAGGGGCAGGGGAAAGAATGGCGTGTTTATTTTAAGATGGTAACAAGGATTCAATTAAACTAAATTAAAAATAACGCATTAACTAATGATTATTAATAAGGCATTGGCATTGGAAGAGAAAACAGCTGAGCATGTTTCTAATCGATTAAAACCTTTTCTCAATGTCGGCTATTGATTTGCACAATATTGCCAAATCCAGGAAAATGGGATCACCGGACTAATTGCAGAAGTAATCGACATTATTAATCGAATTATAAATACGACCCGTTTAAGTTTTTAAGATGAAAAAAAAAGATAATTTTACATTTATGAATGCAACTGTTAATCAAAAGCAGACTAGGATCAAAGATAATTTCTTATCAGATCTGACTGATAGAATATTATAGTAAAGTTGCGAATTTCGTCGACAATCGAGACCCTGCTGCTGCACGAAAACATTTTAAAACCGGAATAAATAATGAGGAATAAAAAGGTGGACACGAAAGCTGATTGATTGCCAACATTGAATAAACAAAGGCTCGTAGTGGTTTGCGATAAGGGTCCATACCTCGTTCCTTCGATCGGCAGTAGTGTTCACTTAACTGCTAGTGTTAGCTTGAGTCCTGATTTCAATATGCCTTATATATTATAGAATATCAAACATATTATTGGTAAATAAATGGAAGTAAAAAGGCATCTTCAGCAATATACACGTAGGTATAAATATAAATCTTTATTTTACAATAAATTAGGCGTAGATTTCCAAAACAAGCCAAGTCAAATTTGCAGATTTGTAAGTCCCATTAAATACCCATACCAGCACGTTAAAAACCGCTTACTATTTTCAGTCCAAGTTTTTTTGGCATAGTTTTAACCATGACGCAGAAACTATTTGTCAGATCTGAAATTTATTTTTTTCAACTAAAATTTGGTAAAATTTACTATCAGGCCTTATATATGAAATTTTGATTATTTCACGTAATAAACCCAACCCTGAACGCTAAATATGTATGTTTTGGCAAAGTATGACGATATTCACAAGTTCAGTGGGCTGGTTTAAGTGTATAACGTGGCATAATGAAAATTTCATATATAGGTTCTTATAGTAAATTTAAGGAGCTTTCAGATAAAAAATAGAAATTTTGGATCGAACAATTAGTTTCGGAATGAGTATCAATGAACGTGTTTTTTCAGAGAAGTGCGACCCCAGATAAATGAGGGGTGTAGAGTGCATGAAATATGCGATAATTTTTTATTTCACAGCTTTTTTAGTAGAAGTTAGAAGGTAAACATATTAAAAAACCCCGCCTCTGGGGGGTGTGCTAAATGAGGGAGGAGGGGAGAAGGTCCCAATTTTGATTTTCGATTATATATCGAAAGCGATAGACTCTAGAAAAATATGTAGAAGATCAAAATTAAAGCTCATTAAATTTCCTATAAAATTAATTATATATGTATTCGAAGAAATTCAGACGGTTTTCGAGATATACGTTATTAAAAATCGACAATTTTAGAAATAAAAAAAATGCTTACCTCACTTTTGGGGGTTTCTTGGGTGTATTGCGGGACTAAATCAAATATTCACATATAGGGCCTGATAGAAAATTTAACCATATTTAATTTAAATTAAAAAAAAGAAGTTTCAGATCGGACACGTAGTTTAGGAGTTATAGTGAAAAATGTGCCAAAAAAAACAAACAAACTTGGATTTCAAAACACTAAGCGGTTTTTAGGGTGCTGGCATGGATATTATACGAGACTTGATCAAAATAAACAGGTTCTTATAGTAAATTTAATCAGCTTTCAGATGGAAAAAATAATTTTGGATCGAACTTTTAGTTTCGGAGTTATAGCCAAAAGAGTGCCGACAAACGTGTTTGGCGGAAAAATGCGACCCCAGTAGTATTTCAGAGTGCTGTAGTGTAGAGTGCATTAAATATACGACTATTTAAATACTATATATATAATTTAAATATACTATTAAATATACGACAGCTTCTTTATGATTAGTTAGAAGGTAAACATAATTAAAGTTCCCGATTCTGGGGAACGAGATTCCCAAGTTTACGGTGGGGAAAGGTTCTTCGAGGTTAAGATTTTTTGTATTATATCTCGAAAACGGTGTACCCAGGAAAAACATACTACAGATCAAAATTAAATTTTCTATAAAATAATTTATAAACATACTAGCATCCCCGTCGCGGCTTCGCCCGCCCTCATAAGTAAAGATAATTTCAACTAAAAATTAAAGTTTTATTTGTTTATCGATAAGATTCTTGTATTTTAGCATGTGGTTCAGCATTATTTCTTCAATGATTTTTTCTCGCATAGCAGTAATTATTAATCTAGTTATAATTGCACTGATTAGGTGGTTGAAGATTACGTAAAAGCACCATTAGACATGCAATTTTTAATTTTAATGTATGAATTGGTAATCAAAATGGATAAAGACTATTAAGAAACTCTTGCGGAAAATAAACTGCATTATCAGTGCTTACGACAAAAGGCCCGTGGGTCATATTTTTACAAACGATATAAAAAAGCAAAGGATCGACATTTTGATTTAGTAATAATTTGTATTCGGCAGAAATAACTTTATTGATTTCATCTGGTTGGATGTTGATTTCGAACTATAAAAGTATATGACAGTGTGGGAAACCTCGCTCCTGCCTCTCAACATTATACATTTAAATGTTAGTTATTGTAAATTTTACCATTGAAAAACCTTCCTAGAATTATAAAAAATATTTATTTAGATGTCGGTACATATAGGTTCAGTTTACCATTGTAAACTCTATTGTGGAATGGCGCAATACACAATCGGTCGATTTTCAAGCTTCACTGGGATCCACATATCGCACACCATATTTAAATCTTTTTTAATAATTTTCTTGATAGTTTAATAAGTTAATTTTATCATCGATTTCAAGCTGTTTTGTAACCTCTCGTGTAGAATGGCACTCGCCACCTATCGCCACCTATCGGTCAATTTTCAAACTTCACTGGTGGCCACATATTATCTTTTTTTAATAAAATATAAATTAAAAATCAGTAGATTTTAATATTGCTAAACCTTTTAAGAACTATGAAGATGATGTAGTTAATATTTAGTACAGATTGGTTCAGTAATATTCGCAGTTAGTGATCGAAAACGAAAAATGGCTTGTTGTATTAAAGTAAACAATTTAAAATTATATTTTTGATGATATTTTCACGCATAGCAGCCATTATTAACTTGGTTAAATTTAGATTGATTAGGTGTTTAAAGATAACATAAAGCATAATTAGACATCCAATTTTCAATTTTAATATATGAGTTGGTAATCCAGATGGACAGAGACTATTAAGAAACTGCATTACCAGTGCTTATAACTAAAGGTTCAAAATTCATATTTTTACACACAGTATTATACAGCTGAGGATCGGCATTTTTATTTTTAATAATTTTCATTCAACAGAAATAATTTTAATAATTTGATCTGGTTGGATTTTAATTTCTAACCATAAAAGTATGTGGTAGTGTGGCAACACCCGTTTCTAACACTCAACATTGTACATTTAAATTTTTATAGTTGCTAAACCTAGAACTATGAACATGATGTAGTTAAAATTTGGTATATTTCACTCCATATAGCTGTTTTTATATCAATTTAATTGAAAATAAGTAAATTTTATTATCAATGTTCACCTCTAAGTAACACTGTGCCTTTAACCCTTTCATGTAGATGGCAATTGCCGCCATTTTTGAACTTCACTGTTATCCACTTATTATTCATTTTTCAATAAAGAATTAGTTGAAAATCATTAGATTTTACTATTGTTAAACCATCCTATAAAGATGATGTATTCAAAATTTGGTAGAGATTGGTTCAGTAATTTTTGGCGGTTAGTGAACACAAACGAAAAATTGCTTGTCCTTTTATATAATAGTATAACCTTATAGTCTTATGTAAGAATCGTATAGAGCTAACAGGTAATTGTGACTTGCAGATAATATACAAATAATATTGCGACTATAAATTAAGATGGAAGCTATCCTATATTTCTTGTTGGATCAAACTGCACACGGTGTGCAAATTTGATTAAAATCGATTCAGTAGTTTAGGTGTTAGCGTGCCCCAAGACAGCGACACGTAATTTATATATATTAAGATTTGTCTAACTCTTAACGGTTTTCGAGATATACGTTATTAAAAATCGATAACTATCGAAAAAAAAAATTGTTTCCTCACTTTTTGTCAAATATTTACTTCAAGTGCCAAAAAAAAATATATGAAATTAAAGTAAAGTTAATGTTCTACAGCTTTGATTCTGACATTTTTTTTTGAAAAACGATTATGGAAGGCACAAGAAGGAAATGCTTGTCCGAGCCGGTACCCGCTTCTCCTTCTCCGCGCTATATCTCGGAAACTGTTAATCCTAAAAAAAAAATTAATAAAATCAAAAGTATAGAGAATTTTACTATCTATAAGTTTTGTGTCTTATCTTAAAACTGATTTTTGAGATCTTCGACATCACCGACACGCTGAGGTCGGTGACTTTTCACCCCTTATTTAGAAGGCCAAATCGAAGGTATATGCAAAAATTCAGCTTCAATGCTTTTATTCCGAGATTTTCTTTATAAAACTCCTCATTTGACTGGAGTATTAAAATAGTGAAGACATGTAGGTTGCAAAACTGTCATAATCATAATCTTGTAAAATAGTTCTGTAATTAAAAATTAAGTTTATGTTTTGAGACGCTAATTTATTTGTGGTTTAAGGTTTAAGACGAGATGGATACAGGAGCTATATTCTTTTGTTTAAATTGAATAATGTTTTTTAGTTACTCTTTTTTTTTTTAAACTTTATTTACACCTGTAATACTTATTACAATAAGCAAGTAATTATACAATAAACATGGTATGGGTTGTAATGACACAGTACATACATACTCTTGAACTTCAGCTATTTTAAACTGTTATTCAAGGAGATATCTCATCCAGCTCCTCTTTAGTCTACATCGTGCTAAATTAGGGATTTCTGTTGTTGACATACAAATATTTTGTACTAGTCTGTTAACATTCCCATTCAATTTGTTATGAAATCGTTTCTAGTTCTTATGAATAAGTTTCTATGTAATAGTTTCTATGTGGAATATGTAAATCTGTATGTAATCTACATGAATGTATGTGGATCTCTTGGACATCTCTTTTTCAGACACCTCGGTGGGTTATCAGCAATTGAGTGTAAAGCAAGTTGGTAGACTAATGGATTCGAGTGGGCGTGCAGTTAACTATGGATGGATTGGTAGCTGGTTTGGGATAAGTCAGAAACATATGGGACATTAAGGTCTTTATGGATATTTATTTATTTATTTATTTATATGGATATTTATTTGTGACCAAGTACGGAGCGTTGAGGATTTTTCGAAGGTTTTTGGATACGAGATGAATTGGATGGTTTAGTAGAGCTCCAAAGTTCAACTCCTTATGTCCAAGTAGGTTTAATAAGTCTAATAAGGTAAATGAGTACTTCGTTATTTATTAGAAGTCGTTTAAGTTAAAATATAAATATAATAAAATTGATCGAATTTGAATTTCAACAGTCAGCAGTGTCTGGATTAAAAGACAGTCCCCTTTTCAAATACAGTTAACAATATTGATTGCATTGGAAAAGGTCGATTTTTTTTTTAAATCAATTTATTTAAATTTACAACAGTACAAGTATACATCAAGTAAATGTGTTTAAAAAAAAGTTTACAATAACGTGACAAAACATGAAAAGTACTACCCATCAGTAGTACTTTAACAAAAATTCTACACCTGAAGGTCTCTGGGCAATCTTCTTTTCAGACGCCTCGGAGGATTATCAGGAATAGTGTGGGAAGCAAGTTGAGAAATTAGGGGATTTGAGTGGTTATGGAGCTTACTATGAAAGGATAGATATCTGGTTTGGGCTAAATCAGCAACATATGGAACACTAAGATCTTTATGGATAAGTTTATTGGTGACAAAGAAAGGAGCATTGAGGATTTTTCGAAGGATTTTGGATTTTAAGGATTGGATACGAGATGAATTAGATGGTTTAGTAGAGCCCCAAAGCTGAACTCCGTACGTCCATATAGGTCTAATCACAGTCAAGTAAATGATTCTTTTGTAATTAATTGGGAGCTTTGAAGGTGGATTTTAAAATAGAATTATAATAAGAGGTTACAAACCAAATAAATCTTAATTAAGATGATTAGTAAACACATCCATTGCCGCTCAACGACCTCTTTGTCATCTATCATAAAATAGTTTTACTCAACTCAGGCATGCGTCCAACCATTCAACAATGTTTCATCACTATCAGATGAACGGTTTAGGGAGGCATAAGAGACATCGAGGTAAACATTAATTTTTATTTATACATAAACTGGCATCCCTGTTACGACTTCGCCCGCTCTTTATAAATAAAGAACTTAATAAAAATAAGTTAAGTAATTGAAGTTTCATTTGTTTATTGATAAAATCTTGTCTTGAAGTATGCAAACGAGCATTACTTCTTCAATTATATTTGATCAATAATTATGCCTATAGCATTAATTATCAACCTGGTTGAAATTGCATTGATTAGGTGTTTGAAGAGTAAGTACAAGCATAATTAGTCGTTTAATTTTACTTTTAATATATCAGTTACCAAACAGAGATTATTAGGAAACTCTTGCGGATGATGGATTGCATTTTCAGTGCTTACTTTGAATCATATTTTTACACACAATGTCAAAAGGTAAAGAACAGACATTTTTATTTGGTAATAATTCACTATATGACAGCGTGGCAAACTTCAGTTCTGACATTCAACATTCTATATTTAATTTGTTATTACTCTAAATGTTATTAAAGCTAAACCTTGCTAGAACTATGAAAATTATGTAGTGAAAATTGGGTATAGATGGGTTCAGTAGTTTTAAACTTTAAAGCGAAACAGTGCTAACCACAATGTTGGTCAATTTTCAAACCACTGGGAACCACATGTCGCTCCACAATTTTTTTTTTTTTAATATCTATTTATTGAAATTTACAACTGTACATAAAAACATACATCAAGTAAATGTGATAATAAGATAAAATAATAAAATGACAATTGCTTGTGAAGCAACTACCCACTGGTAGCATTTGAATAAAAGTTCTATTTGAGAAGGTCCCGGGGCCATCTTCTTTTCAGAGTTCTATTTGAGAAGGTCCCGGGGCCATCTTCTTTTCAGACGTCTCAAAGGGTTGTCAGAAATAGAACAGGAAGCAAGTTGAGGGACTGATGGATTTGAATGGTTATGGAGTTTACTATGAAAGGATAGGTATCTTGTTTGGGCTAAATCAGCAACATATGGAACATTGAGGTCTGTATGGATATGTTTATTGGTGACAAAGTAAGGAGCATTGAAGATTTTTCTAAGGATTTTGGATTGCAAGGATTGGATACGAGATGAGTTAGATGGTTTGGTGGAGCCCCCAAGCTCAATTCCATGTGTCCGAATAGGTCTGATAACTGTCATGTAAATGAGTCTTTTGTTGAAAATCGGAAGTTTTGAACGTTTGTCTAGTAAATGCTGAAGAAGTCGAAAACGACGAGCAGTTTCCTGACGTTTTAGTCTTGTATGTGGATTCCAAGTTAAACGTTTGTCCAGTTGGAGTCCTAGATAGCGGATTTGTTCAACAGGGATCAGTGGAACATCGTTAAAGGATACTGTAGGACAGGAGGTCGTAGGTTTACGTCGGAGGGTAAAAGCTATTTGATGAGATTTATTTTACTTCTCCAATTTTGACATTCTTGAAGGTTTATAATATCAGATTGGAGTGTTTGGGATGCTTTGAAGGGATCATTATTTATTGATAACACACATGTGTCATCAGCATACGTAGTGAGGTCAGTACTAGGATGTGTAGGGATGTCAGCTGTATAAACCGTATAGAAGATAGGACCTAGGATATTTCCTTGAGGAACACCGGCAGATTGAATAAATAGGGAAGAATAGGATAGGTTATGATTGACTTTCAAGGTTCTACTACTGAGATAGGATCCACAAATTTAAATTATTTTTAATAATTTAATTACATAAAAGTAAATTTTATTATCCATGCCTAGCTCTATACAATATCTTATATTTGTAACGTTCGCCACCTATCGGTCAATTTTTAAACTTCACAACGCACCACATATATATAGCTTTTTTCATAGCAAATTAATAGAAAATCAGTAGATTTTATTATTGCTAAACCATCCTGGAACTATATAGATAATGTGGTCAAAATTTGGTAGAGATTGGTTGAGTAGTTTTGTCGGTTAGTGTATAGTATAGATTATACAGTGGAGTTTTAAATTGTTTATGTAACACCGTCAGTAAATAAAAATAAAATGTACTCTAGAGAAGGGACCAGAAAAGTGTCTGGGATTGGTCCCCGGTGGTTCTATTTCTCGGATTGTTGTTATTGCCTCTAAGTTCTGAGGTAAGAAGGGAGCCGGCTAATTACGGTTACATCCTCTTGAGGTTTCCTTTCATGTTTTATATTTCTCTTCTCAAAGAGAGTTTCCTCTGGAGACATGATATTTTTCTTAGGGAAGGGACATTTATGGAGCAAGGGAGGGCCTCTTCCCGCTGAGAGTTGAGACAATACAGTACGCTGCCCCAAAGGCCGCTACGATACAGACAATGCTACCAGAGTTATAATCATCGTTTCCACTTAGAACCATTTCACAAGCTGCTCGGTTGCACCATCATGGTCAAACATTATGAATACATCATTTTTCATTTAAAATAAATTATATTTACGTAACATTGCGTCACAGAAACAAGATATATTTTTAAATATTTGAAATTAATTTCTCAATTAGTTATTAATTTCTGATTATGGGTTAAAGAATCCTTTTCGGTTTGAATCTTTCTAGAATTCCTTAACAGTCCACAGAATGGAACTAGGCGGCGAATAGTCGGTAGAGCCGACTAATCGGCTGATTTTGTAGTCGGTGAATAGTCGGCAAAAAGCGCTTTATTAATTTATATTTCTATGCTTAAAAAAAAAAATTGATTGAAATAAAAGCATGGCCACAATTGAAAATAATTTTTATTTTAGATTCATCTTTACAGTTAATTATTTTTTCTATGAATAGGAACTGTTCTATAAATAGTCGGTCCATCTGTAGTTAGTTTGAGACAATAGAACTATAACGGTTATCAAATACATTATAAAAATATATACATTATAAATTATGAAATAATTATTAGTTGTTGATAAATATTTTTTAATGTATTTTTTATTTTTGAAGAGAAAAGATTTGCCCGGTTGGGATTCGAACCCAAGTCTCCATGGAAACTTGGGTTCGAATCCCAACCGGGCAAATCTTTTCTCTTCAAAAATATGGAGACTTGGGTTCGAATTCCAACCGGGCAAATCTTTTCTCTTCAAAAATAAAAAATTATATACATTATAAAACGACCAATACAACACTGTTTCTAAGCCATTGGCTTGGATTTTCAGGTTCAGGTAATATTGGTAACTATAATAAAAATAGTACAAAACGGTATGTAAATAAAAGAACTAGACATATATTATTGTAGTATACCAATCTATTATATTTATTGTTATTTTGAACATACTTGTGTATGTATGTTTGTGTATATGTATTTGCATATGTATGTATTAGGTGTGAGTTTATGTATTTCGATGTGTGTGTATGTAAGTATATAAAAATATATAGATATTTAAGAATGTATAGTTACAATTTTGTTTGTTTTATTACCAGGATGTTATATTTGTTTTCCTTTTATTATCTGAATGTTTTTTTAGTATATTTTTCTTTCAGTATAAATTATGAATATATCAGCATATACTTAAGTTCTTTAATAGTGTTTTATTTAAGCTTGAGATTGGTTTATTTTTTGGCACAGCATTTAAAATTGTGAATTGTAAAAGTTATATAAGAAATGAAGAAAACATATACCGAGATAGTGCAATGGAGTTTATTAAGCTTGAACTTTTATTTTATCTATTAAACATTAAACATATATTCAGTAAATGAAGTTTGAAAATTGACCGATAGGTGGCGAGCGACATTCTACAAGAGAGGTTACAATGATACGGTGTTATATTGAGCTTGGAATTTATAACGAAATTTACTTATTTTTAATTAAATAATATAAAAAAAAGATTTAAATATATGGTGACCCATATGGATTCCAGTAAACTTTGAAAATCGGCCGATATGTGGCTTGCACCATTCCGAAATAAACTTTACAATGGTAAAACTACTGAACCTATCTGTATCAAATTTTAACTACATCATATTCATAATTTTAGGATGATTTAGCAAGAGTAAAATTGACAATAATAAAAATTTGAATTGATTATTTTGAGCAGCAGAAACAAGGTTTGCCACAATGTCTAATACTTTTATGGTTAGAAATTAAAAGTAAACCAGATGAAATCGATAAAATTATTTCTGTCGAATAAAAATGATTAAAAATAAATTAAGGCTTAGCGAACCCGAAGGTTCGATGCCGACGCCACCAACCGTAGACCTCACACTTCCCTCCAATCCACTCCTCCATAGCCTAAACCCCCCAGATCGGCCCTGAGGCAATCCTCCCATCTACCCCTCACTAGTTTACCTGACGGATCAAAACTGATTACTTTTTTCGGAATTCGATCATTATTAAACCCAGCGGCTTTACATGGCCATTTTAAGCGTCGCGCTGCTATTACTTGAACTATATTTACTGGATATAATTCGCGCAGTTCCGCATTGTAAAGCCTTCTAAATTCTCCTATTTCTTCATCCTTTTTTGGGCCAAATATCCTACGCAGTACTTTATTTTCGAAAACTTTAAGGCGTTGTTCCTCTCTTAACGTCAGCGGCCAAGTTTCACACCCGTAGAGAACTGTTGGTAGTATAATAGTTTTGTATATCCTAATTTTTAAATTTTTGGAGAGTAAGCCCGAACTGAGTAATTTTGCGACCGAGAAATAATAAGCATTACCGGCTTTTAACCTTGCCTTTATTCCTTCATAAAAATGTTTACCACATCAAAATATAGATCCTTTGCTTTTTGATGGTGTGTGTAACAAAATGCTTCATGTTGCAACCACTGATAATGCAGTCCATTATCCGCAAGAGTGTTTTAATGTTCTCTGCCATCTCCGTCTAATGATGCTTTAACCTTTAAACACCTAATCAGTGTAATTTTAACTAGCTTAAAATTTACAGCTATGCGTGAAAATAACATTAAGGAAAGGCTTATTAATTGCATACTTCAATACAAGACTTGTATCGATAAACAAATAAAACTTCAATTACAAGTTAAAATTGTCTAAGTTCTTTACTTATGAGAACGGGTAAAGCCGCGATTTTCTCTTATATTATATTTGCATATTCGAATTAATTTTATTTTCGATATTTGAAGAATGTATTTTATACTTACAGCAACAATGTAATTTTCATATATTTTATATATGAAATTCTATATATTTATTTTATAATTATTCGTTTTACAGAAATTCTATAAGAAAACTCGGGTTAGGAGCATCATGATATAGTATCTTATAGGTTTAATTTCAATAGTATATGGTATATGATATCTCTGTCTCACTTCAGCTTAAATACAGACGAAAATCAAATCAAAATGAGGTGAAGGTTAACACGCGATTTATAGATTAACTTGTGTTAAAGGTTATAGGTGTAATAGGTTACTAGGAAGCTAAAATAATTAGAGACCATTGAAAATGATAGTCAAACATGACGATGTCAAATTTCCTCGCTCTGAACCTTATAAGTAAAAACATTAAAACTATTTAATTACATTTAACACTAAATGTTTAGATAGGACTAATTAAATTATTTTATTTTATTAAACGAATTTCCTTTTTAGTATTATGTATCTCATAGAACTGTTTTACTCCTTTCATTATTTTATTTATTTTATTTCCGTTTAATATTATCACACTTGCATACTTAAATGCACGCACATAACTTTTACACTTCGACTTAGTTACGTTTCAACAATTCAATTTAATATGATCCTATTACCAAGACCTGATACAATGCGATTCATCATTATCAAAAACTAACATAATAGAGAACGAATATCCTAGACATAAAAGTGCAAAACTTAGAAACAAAATTAAGATTCGTGTTAATCATGGTACATGCATTGTCCTATAACTTCTGAGGCACACCCCAGACCTCAGGATTATCTCAGTTTAGATCTAGGATCAAAGCAGGGATACATGGAACATCTTTTTAGGATATCTATATATTTACATTAGTATATGCAATCATTTGTCGGTTATAGCTTTTATAAGTTTATGATAACTAAAGTAGGTAAGGTAAATCTAACTGTTGAGGTTGATAAGTTTATATAAAAACCATTATGTGTAGTACTGGAATTTTTGTCATTAATGAGTCACACTAGAATCAATATTATTATAATTAATATAAATACCAATATTATATTATTATTAATGATGATATTAATTTTATTTCACATTAGATTCTAGTATAATATATATATTAGAAATATATGAATTTTATAAAAAGGTATGTTTTTTCATAATAAAGAAGGGTTCTGAAGTCTATATAATAAACAGTAATAAACTAGACATAAACAATTTTTATTAAAATAAATTATAATATTCTAGTAAACAAAAAAGTTATAAAACTTACTTTTTAAAATTTTCCTTTTTTACAATTTTAACTTTTAATTTATGTTTAATAAGACAGATTGCCCCCTCTGACAATGAATGACTGCTTCCACTAGTCTTGGCATACTTGAAAATAACGAAACGAATGGTAAACATGGACTGAAGGAAATTTAAACAAAATAATCTAACATTCCATCGTTTGTTATTAACAGGGAAAAACATTGATTTGTCACTTGAGGTATGCATGATGGTATAGAAGGATCAATACAATTATGATTGATGAATTAATTGCTACTTCTATTGGGATTATTTTATTAGAAAACTAGTTTCGAATGCTAAACATTCATCTTCAGTTATAAAACATACAAATTTTTTTTGAACTCATCACCACTATGGATTATATATATTAAAGTTTTCAAAAATGTAATACAAGAAATCAAATATCAGTACTAATCTGAGGAAATATAGCAGATATTTGAAATAAATCCATCGTGAGAAGGGGAAGGGAGCAGTTAGGTTAAGTTTAAACCTCGATACTATGTTACATGAATTTATGTAACATAGTACTGATGTTTTGAAAAAATAAAAAAATAAAAAGTTTGTATGTTTTAGAACTGAAGATGAATGTTTAGCATTCGAAACTAGTTTTATAATAAAATAATCTCAATAGAAGTGGCAATTAATTCATCAATCCTAATTGTATTGATGTGTCTAATCCTTAATGCCTCACATAATAATAAATAATATTAATATGAATATAAACCAAGTATGGATTAAGGTAAAAACCAGGAAAATCTCGAGAATTATGGGTGTTGCAATACTTTTGCCGGGGAATTTACATCACCAGATCTGAAATCATGGTGCACTTCAACATAATACATTGCAATCTCAAAAGCTTACTTTGCTAAGGTGTGACTTATTTTTAGACACTCCGAAAATTCTTCTTCATTCTCTTCTTTTTCCTCAGGTGTTTTAGAAACGGCAGATATAATCCCATTATAAGTTAATTCCTTACAATTTTGGTAATTTTTATCAACATTTTCCAGCCACTCATCGATTTCCAAAATATCAATGGCTGAATCTATGGATGATCCGGTTCAGCTGATTAGTGAGTTACTATTATTGTATAGTTATGCTCGGTTGTTTCTTTTATAAAATTTTTTTTTTTTTTTTTTTTTTTTTTTTTTTTTTTTTTTTTTTTTTTTTTTTTTTTTTTTTTTTTTTTACATTCAAAAACAACATATCACAATTATTTATTTTGTGTAGGGGGTTAGGAGCCGAACTGTTTGCTATCTGTATAAAGGCCGTGGTATCGATAATGATTATTGTATATACGCGGATAGCCAAATCAGCCTTTTTCCTCGTAGAAGAAATCAGGCGAGAATTGATCTCTTGCTACAGACAAGGATTACAAATTTCCTTCAAATGGATAAAAGCCCATGCAGGCTTACTTGGAAATGAGGAGGCAGATATAGAAGCTAAAAACGCGGCAAAGGATACAACTCTTCAAATTGTATTCAATAAAGCACCAATTAGTGGAGTTAAGCATATTTTGAAAACAACGACTCGATAAACTTGGAACGAAAGATGGACAAATTCGACAAAAGGAAGACATTAAAAACATTACAAAACTGAATTACAAACATAGCCAGTTTTTGAGAGGACATGGCGGAGCTAAAAGTTACACTGATTTAAACTTATTTCCAACAGCATTTGTAACTGTGGCGGGAACATTGAACAAACTTACGATAACCTTATTTACGACTGCAAAAATTTGGAAAGACACAGACACAAACTGATATCCGCAGCCCTACTGAACGGAAAAGACAAATGGCCGCATTCAAAGAAGGATCTCATAGACAAATACATTGATGAGTTTGATGCATTTGTGGATCATGTTCATTATATAGAGTTCTTGCTCTATTTGTTTATTTATTTATCGGGATACAGGCCAACGGTGGACCACGCGTATATCATTTTCACTATTGAACATTTTTTTTGTCTATCTCCTCCGTCCATTTCTTTTGCTTCTTCTCCTCTATTTGTTTATATATATTATTATTATTTTTTTTTAATTCTTTTTTTTTTTTGTTTAAGCTTCATTTTTTTCCCCTTTTAATCTTATTTTTTAATTGTATTCATTAATTAACTTCCAATTACATTAACTAATTATTGTTTATATTTCATATTCACTCAACAATAATTTCTATATTATTTTAAAATATTTTTACATTATATATAACAGAACATAGAGACGGAGTTAAGAATTAAGAGACTGAAGTTCTATGGACATATGGTAATAATTTTTCAGAAAATTTGGGATTAGAAGAGTGCACAAGGATACATAAAACAGCTAAAAGAAGAGACCAGCAAACTGGGGATTGAGGACCGTGACTGCCTTGGTATAGAAGAATATAGAAGGAAACTACAAGGAATAGCGGTTCTTGTGGACAGGAAGGAGCCAAAGGAAGGTATGGCCTGGACAGAAGAGAGGGAACAAAGGCAATCAGAAAGAATGAAGGAGATATGGATGATGAGAAGGAACAGAAGTAAAAATCCATCTTCGTAATATTCGCGTGGTCTCTATGGCCTTTTCGTGAAAAAAAAAAATAACAGAACATGTTTGTTAAAATATTAATGATAATACGCGTTATGTCGAGAGATGGTACGCGTAGAAATACATGCACCCATTGCAGGGTTACTGCAATGTGGAAAACTAGTACGGGGTTGAAAAATATTTAAATCGATCAAAAAAAAAACAAAAAACTTATATACCATATTGTTTTTAGTAAACTAGACTATCTGTATAGAAACCTTGAATGATGGGAAGATAGAAGGCCCGAGGTAATAGAAATGTCCCATTAATTAATTAGAATCGCCTTCGCTTTGTTGTTGGAAATCAATAAACTGTAGAGAGATTGTTTGGAAGGGAGGGGGTTGTTGGGGTGGGGGAGGGGGGTTTGTTGGAGATAACATAAATCAAAGTTTTGGATTCGGCTGACAGGCGGGGATTTATTGGAGATCCCTATAGTTGCAATCACACCTCCGCCGCTGAGGTTCCTATCCTTCTAATTGGATAGCCCCTCGATAAGAGAAGATTGGAGGGATGGAGGGTTGGAGGGTTGGAGAGGTATCGGTGAGGGATTGGATTAGAACCTCCTGCCTACTAGCGCTATACCTGGCACAACTTTACTAATTGAAGTAGGCTAATCAAAGAGTATCCGGCTGGTCTGGGTCCGGGTCTAGTTAGTAGTAACTAAACTGCTTTCTGATTCGATCTGGGCTCTAACTCCACTTTCGGTTATGGTTCCATATTGGATTTCGTCATTACCTTCCGCCTTCAACTTGTTCCAAAACACATTTCCGCCTATGAAATGAAATTGTCTCACGATTCCAACGTTAATTGAAACTTGTTGCATTTTGTACCCTAACTTGAGAGAACATGGCACGATAATTGTTACAGACTCTATTTAAAAGTTTAAAGGATCCTCTATGATCCAAATATTGATTTAAAAATATTGTGTTTAAATACAGTGTGAGTATCTCTTAGTGTAAAAAAAAAAAAAAAAAAAAAAAAAAATTGGTGAAACTATATCAAAAATGTAGAAAAATGCCGCAGACCTCACATTTCTATTCCAATCCGTTGCAGATATACGACAAATCAACAACTTTTTTTGAGGAAACTACGGTTTTTGTCATAAAAGCTGTAAGATCTCCACTTAGTTTAAACATTTTTCAAACATTGACTTCATTTTCGGATTTAGCATTAAATTTGCTTTAACAGCAAAATACAAGTAACCTTGAATTTTACTCACTTGTGACCTAAAAAACAGCTTGATCTTCACCTTATTAAGTGACAGTGTCTTATATTACTTCAACGCTCACTGTTTTTCGAAAAAACTATCCACAAACTTCAAGTCTCACAAAAACTTGCAAATTTAATCAGCTTTCGAATGAAATGTTGAAAGTCATGATGTTTATATTTCATGGAGAAATTTACTTTTAAAACCGAAAAAATACGGTGTTCTCATTTGGCATACAAATCAGCTACTTGTGTAAATAAAACATTATGATAATCCCTTAATGGAAATGTGCATTTAAAACCTAATAAACTCTTCATTGGAATAAAAAGCAAAGAAAAAAATTATTGGTTAATTGAAAATAAAGGAAAACTGTCAATAAAGCGGCACCAGATCAGAGGATCTTATGTTGTTACATTTATTTATTTATTATTATTATTTGGGATTTATTTTATTAGATGTTAAATGTACGGTTTAGATAAAGAACATAGACCTCGATTTTGCCGTTAGCTTTTCAATACAGATCATGTTGAAGAATACCACTTTTAAGGGGCATTTTATGGATATTTTATATTCCTTCTCTTTGTCATATTTTTTTATTTGTATTTCTTCTAGCACTGAAGAAAGCATACATAGAAGGCCGAAACGTTGGCCCCATAGACTAAAATGTATTTTTAATTGCTGTGCCTCTATGACTGTATACATCAACAAACTACATCTTCATTAGTTCCACAGTTAAAAAATACCCCATAAATATATATACAATATATTGGGCTGTCTGAAAAATAACGCAGGCTTTTTTTCTTCATTAAATTACTCCTCTGTGTAAATAAATGTTAATATTTAATATATGATTTTTGTTAACGGATGTCCGTCACACGAGTTCAATCACGGTTGGAACAGGGCCGCCAAAAAAAACGAAGATTCATCTTTTTGAGGCACTTATTCTAAATTGTTTTTACTCCGATCAACAGAGGTGTAAATTCGTATGAGAGACTTCAGACTCGAAGATAAGTGGCTTTCTGGCAGGAATTCTCGCCTGGGTGAAGTTCTGCGAGCTTTGTTGAAATCTCAAGCCGGCAGTACAAACTCGCCGAGTCAAGGCGAGCGCAGGCGAGCACGAAAGTGCACTAGGTCGCCCTTTGTTGCCTTACCTCTGCTTTAGTTAAAGATGAAAAATAACTGTTTCGTCAAACGCATGGATCCCGAAAAATCTAAATACCTTTATCCTATTTATGGATTTTCAGCAATGCTTTGTCTCTTAAAAAACACTAATCTAAGCTTATTTGTCAACACTAGACTGCATCGTTATAGCGTTAATTTAAAAATTTTGATCAAAAAAGCAACATGACAGTGTCTTTGAAAATGTTTGGTATTAAAAGGCATTTAGGTACTGCTTAAAAATCTGTAACCAACACATTGGTTCATAAAATCAACAATACCGACATAAAAGGTTTCCTTTACATTTCTGGTGAACATATGTCCTTGGAAAGGAAAAAGGGCGTTTTTTGAAACTAGGAACGAATTCGTTCAATCTGTCATGAATTTGTTCCTGTTGGATGCAAAATAAACTTTGACCTCTATTTGCACACACGATATTCCATACATATGTATAAGGTATTTATTTAAAATTTTTAATTCATTCATAAAATTATAATTCTTGGTTTACCCCTTTAGGTCCTCAACCTGCACCCAGCTGCTTGGATTCCCTCCTTCCGCAAGGACACGTGCACGTCGGCAGCAAGGGCACCTGTTCCCCGATCCAACTTGGAAGACCAGTCAGTGTCTCTGACTCCTGCACGATGAGCAGTGCCGAGTCTCCGGTAGCCTACCTCTTCATGGTCATCAGCCTCCAGGAACTGTTTCATCTCCTGGAGGATGCTTCTTGCAACCACATGCAGTGGAATCCAGCTTTATGGACAGTGGTGATGTTCTGTGGGAAAACCGAGCCGCATCTTGAGAACCAACTCGCTATTGACGTTTTCTCACTGCTGTGGCAGTACACGGTAAATAATCGAAACATTTTTTTTAAATTTAGGTGGTGTTGAAGTATCGTATTCGTTCGGGTTTAGGTAGGCCCTAGATCAAAAACGATACATACAATACGCTATAATACTGAAATTAAAATCTGAACAGAAGAATAGTTGATGTATATAGTACTTATTATGAAAATAATAACGAAAATAATTACAGCTGATATAATAAAGATACTGATTTCAGATCTGCAAGAATCTAAAAATTTTTTACGGCCATAGGACACCCTTGGACACTCCTTCCTTACAATTTAATTTCCGTCCTTTTGAATATTATATAAATTATTTCGTTTTTTGAAATAAAACTCTTTCCTCTCGTTTAATCCTTTCACAGGACACTTAAGGATAATATTTTGAGATATGCCAAGACCTAACGATTTTCAACGGTCACAGGAATTGATTGTTAAGCTTTATCTAAAGGACACTCTTTCTTTTCGTTTAATCCTTTGTCATCATGTTAATCTTTCAATTGAAAATAAATTATATATTTTCCTTACTATTTTTATAACCCTTATTAATTTTAAGATTTTAGAATAACTTAATAGGGATAGGATAGTAATGTTTACGTTTTGACAGTAGATTAATATAGACAAGTCTTATAACTAACCACACAAACATTCTAGAAACATCTTTTCTACAAACATGTTTGTGTGGTCCATCCAGTTTCTTTTCAGCCTCCTCCTGGTATGATGATGCAAGCCTCCACTTGAGAGATGTGGCCATACCATTGATGGGTTTGTTTGGGTGTCCATTTTTTGTTTTCATGAAACAGTTTGTGGTGTCTCCGTATGTGTTCACAGACTGTTGGTATGCGTAGGTCAGTGTGTATAGTTTTATTGATAACGTAGGAAGGTTTTCGTGTTATTAGTATTACTGTCTGGGACTAAGAAGGTTTTTATCTTTTTGTGTATGTCTGTTTAGCAGTGACGTAAATTTGTGATGCGAAAGCTCACAAAGGTTTTAGTATGTCTCTCTAGGTCATTACTTTGTGTCTTATTTTTAATTAGGATCGATGAATAGTTTAAAAAAAAAAATTACTTCACTTTACGACAAACGTCGATGTTACCTAATGTTTAAACAATAGATATTGCCGAAACGTCGATGTTCGTTAAATTAATGATTTCTATATTCTAAATTACTAATCACTATTAGATTATACACACCAGTCAATGTTATGATCTGATCAGTATTTCTTATGTTGATAGGTCTACAACTCGGTTCTGTACATCGGGAACAGCTCGGCCTACAGAGCAGACCCCTTCGCTGAAGGTAACAAGTGTGGCAAACAGTTGCAACAAGTTTACATCTCCAACTGCAGCTATTATCAGTACCCAAGTAGAGACAAGTTCCCCGACTGCGACTTCCACGTCTCGGCCAGAGAGAGCTTCCCCTTCAGCTTCCTCAAGAACGGGAGGTACGTCGGGTCGGATGTCCAGCTGGCTGTCCTCATCGCCTCCAGTAGCGGCCTCAGGATCACCTGGTCCTCCAGGCCCAGCCCCCAGTCGTCGACGACCGGTCAGGAGGCACACGCTTACTATGAGAACGTGTCCCGCAACGAGATTGACCTCGCCATCGGCGGCTCCGTCATGTCCTTCAACTACTTCTTCCGCGTCACTTACGGCTTTTCTCATTGCACTCAGATCCTTCAGTTTTATGTTGCCGATTGCCAGGAGCTTGTTGGCTGGAAGCGTTTGGTCGGGATGTTCTCTTTATCTTTATGGACTGTGATTTTGGTTACTATCAGTATAAGCGTCACAGCGCTTGCGGTTTTCGGACCTAAAAGTATCATAGACTATTTCCTTATTGTATTCGGCATTATCCTTGAAGAGCCGATGAGGCTACCCCAAGGCAAGTTGAGGATCATTCTCTTGTGCATCGTCCTACCATTCTATTGCCTAAGTTTTACATATACGACGTTCTTGCACAGTTTCACGATGAACCCACCCAAACTCTGCGAGATCAATTCACTCGATGACATCTTACATAAAAATGTTACAGTAATGGTGTCTGGGACGAACGATTTAATCATACGAAAGGTTAGAACAATTCCTGTACGAAAGGCTTTAGCCAATATCGTGCAAAGCCCTGGGCTGATGAAGGGTGTGACATTATTAGCGAGAAGGAAGGACTTTGTCTTATTGGAAAGGGACCTGGCGATGAAGTACGTCATCAACAAGAAAGGATACAGGATACACAGCATACCCTACACGGTCACCACCCTCAGGATAGGCCTCGTCTTCTCCAAAGGGAGTGTATTCGGGAAGAGGATCCAGTCAGTGATAGTGAGGTGCGTGGAGTCAGGTCTCTGCGACATGTGGATCAAGAATATCCTCGGGAGAGGTCGCAAAGGCAGTCCGATATTGACCAACAGGCCGATCATGTTTGGAGATGTGGAATCCGCATTTACTATTCTCTGTATAGGTCTCGGCCTCGCAACTCTTACGTTCGTGATGGAAATCTTAATGAACAATATCAAGAAGCGAAACTTCAGCAAGTACAACCCACTCGCTACATTATATAGAAATAGATATTTTTAGTTTAAATTAAAAAAAACAATTGTTGCTTGAACCTAAAGATAGGTTTTCAGATTGTTACATTAAAAATCACGTTTAGTATTTAATTTAAAAATAGTGACAATAAAGAATTTGTAGACTGTAGTACCTGACCCGCTTTGCTATAGGAAGAATTGTAGACAATTATTGGAAGCTTCGAAATCCTAACATCAAATTTAATGCAATTAGGATTGATGAATTAATTGCCACTTCTATTGGGATTAAAAACTTGTTTTGAATGCTAAACATTCATCTTCAGTTCTAAAACATACAAAATTTTCAACACATCTATGGATTATATATATTAAATTTTTCAAAAATGTAATGCAAGAAATCAAATATTAGTACTCATCTGAGGAAATATAACAGATATCTGAAATAAATCTATCCTGAGAAGCAGTTAGGTTAAATTTTTGGGCTTTACTATGGAATTTCCCTTATGACTCATTGGATTTTTCCGTTCCTATTGGAAATGTTTATCTGGGGCTATTGGAAATGTTTATCTGGGGCTATTGGAAATGTTTATCTGATCATTTAAACAAAAATCTGGATCTGTTTTAAACGACTTTATTATTTCTAATGATTCATAAATATTTAATTTTCTACTTGAGATACTAAGATACTAAATTCTTTACTCCCGAGTCTTTATTAAACTTATGGTTATTTTCATTTAGATGGATAGCGAAATTGGAATTTTGATTCTTAGTATTGTATACTCTTATATGTTCTTTTACTGTTTGATTTACCGATCGTCCAGTTTTTCCTGGGTATTTTGTCTTTAGGTGAAGTATGAAGACAATGGTTTATATATTTTAAATGCAGGGTTAAACCTAAACACATCAATACTATGTTAAATGGATTATATATACTAAAGTTTTCTCTGAGTACTCACCTGAGGAGGTCTAACATATATCCGAAATATATCCATCGTGGAAGGGGGAAGGGCCAGGTAGGTTAAATATTTGGGGTTCACCTTGAAAATTCCCCTATGACTCATTGGATTTTCCCGTTCAAAAATGACCAGGTAAACATTTCCAATAGCCTCTATTTGTTTCCAATAGTAACGGAAACATCTAATGAGTCTGATGATGAATGCATAGCATTAAAAACTAGTTTTCTAATAAAACAATTTATTTTATTTTTTACTTGATTTATTAGCTTCACTTCCGAGTCTTGTTGAATTTATGGTTATTATCATTTAAATGGATAGCGAAGTTGGAATTCTGGGTCTTATTTTTGTATAACTTACATTTTTAAAAACTTTAATTTATATAATCTATGAAATAAAGTGGCTGATGTTTTAAACAATGTTTGTGTTAGAACTGAATATGAATATTTAATATTCGAAACTAGTTTTCTAATTAAATAATTCCAATGGGATTTCCCCTTTGACTCATTGGATTTTTACGTTGCTATTGGAAACAAATTTGAAATGGGGCTATTGGAAATGTTTATCTGGTCATTTTTAAACGGAAAAATCCAATGAGTCATAGGGGAATTCTCAAATGTGAACCCCAAATATTTAACCTACCTGTCCCCTTCCCCCTTCCACGATGGATATATTTCAGATATGGGTTAGATCTCCTCAGGTGAGTACTGATATTTGATTGCTTCTATTACATTTTTGAAAACTTTAATATATATAATCAATAGTGCTGATGTGTTGACAATTTTGTATGTTTTAGAACTGAAGATGAATTTTTAGCATTCGAAACTAGTATTCTAATAAAACAATCCCAATAGAAGTGGCAATTAATTCATCAATCCTAATTGTATTGATCCTTCTATACCATCAGAGTGTACCTCAAGTGACCTTTAATGATTTTATTCGAGAAAATTATTCGATCAATCTTTTTTTAGCTATATATGGGCAGTTTCTACTATGTTTGTCGAGTCCTCATTTGGTATAAGTTTTATTAAAAAATATTATTCACGCTACTAAGAACAATTTAAAGGTATTATGTGAGAAACTTATATTATCCAATTATTATATTGGGAAATTTCTTTCTTACAAAGACCGCAATCTTACATATTGCCAAAAAACGGAGGATGTCTCTTTAAATTTATTCTACCCAGGAGGTCCCGCGAAGAGGGAAGAGAGGGAGGAGAAGGCAGGTGGAATGATAAAGAGGGAGAGACAGTGAGTTTTATACGACTTGTGGAAAGAGTTTTGTGAATAGAGTCCTTCTCTAAGAGATTTCTTTTAGGATTCAAATCCCATTCCTAGTCTTTTAGCGAATAAGGTGTGAGACTAAATTTGACAATGGAGTTTTTGTAATTATGACATGATTAAGGATACAAGTTCTGATTGGTGTATGATTAAAATTGGATTGACAATGAACCACTGCATTTTTGAACTCACTTGTGGTAATGGCATAGAGAGATGAATACAATTGGCATTGATGAATTACTTCTACTTATACCGGAATATTTTTATTAGAACACTAGTCTTAAACGATAAACACTTATCATCAGTTCAAAAAAAATAAAACATTTGAAACATTTTAGAGCACACATAGGGTAAACCAGACAGTTATTGACACCCTAATTTTTAATTGAAAAAAAAATTAGGTTTTGTGCTAATGTTTAGTTTTTAAAAAAATGGGGAAAATGTTGCTTGTGGATCATAGAAATCAGCTGTAGTAAAATATTTTCAAAAAATAAACACAAACTAACGTAATGTAAACTTAATACAGAAGGTTGCTAATTCAGTGATTTAGAATAGGTTTTCTTAGTCTTTCCTTAAAAGAAGTCTTCAGTGAATTATGGTTAATTTCCTTTTAATCGTCCAAATAATTTCAGATAAGTCATTTATAATAATTATGACTTATAATTAAACATTTTCAAATTAAAATTACCAATTTAAACATTTTTAATGAGGGTGCCAATGACTGGTCATCAAATCTTGCATTAATGTATTGACACCCCGTGTCAATAACTGAATTGCAGTTTTTTCATGAAATTAATTAATTTCTTCAACAAATCAATATAATTTTATGATATAATAACGCTCAAATAGTTTTTACAATTTCAATTTTCTTATTTCTTGTTATTGACATGGGTGACGATATTTGAATCTTGTCTCTAATCACCAGCTATTGTCACTGTCAAGATTTTGTTGTAGGATTGAAATACATTTATTTATTATTAATTTATTGTTGTTTTTTCATTTTGTTGATATTAACTTATCAAATAAGCCACACTGTGGAAACAGAGGATTTTAGCAAATGGCAGTGAAAATGTAACAATTTAATTCTTTTTTTAAATTTCTTTTTGAGCTAGAAATTTTATATCTTCATGGATATTGTAAAAAAGATAAATCAAAATTATATAGTTAGTTAAATAAATATGTTTTGGATTTTTAATAAATTTTGGTTTTAGCTAGTGAACTATTTTATTTCTTATATGATTTATCTGCCTATATACTTTCTTTTATTTCCATATAATTAAAAAATACTAGTAAACAATGAAGATTATGCAAAATCTGGTAACGTTCATTCCTCTCATGAGTAAATACAATGCTTTAAATAAGGAACAAATAGAGAAAACATGATATGAGTTAAGATTATATTGCCCTGATCAGGAATACACATCCTTTTAAGTCTGTTTTGTAAGATAACATGCTTAAAGCTTCCATTAAATAAATCCAATTGTAATGAAAAGATAGAATAATGAAGAATAAATGGGTGTCAATAACTGTAATTTGAACTAATTATTCTTAATTTATTGAAAACTCTCTCCACTCACATTTTTAGTCAAAACTTTTTTATGCAGCACAAAGTAAGCTAATTAAAAAATAGTCTCAATAAATTTCAAGCTGATTCAACAATTTTTACTATTTATTTTTGAATTCATACGATAGGATATTGCCATAACGGTGTTAATAACTGTCTAGTTTACCTTATGAGTTGATAATCCAGATGGGCAGAGACTATTAAGAACCTCTTGTGGATAATGGAATGCATTATCAGAGCTTACAACTAATGGACCATGAATAATATTTTTATACACAACATTAAAAAAACAAAGGATCTCATTTTTTTTTTTAAATTTATTCGGCAGAAATAATTTTATTGATTTAATCCGGTTGGATTTTAATTTTTAACCATAGAAATATATGAAACTCGTTTCTGCTACTCAAAACTGTAGATTTAAATTATTATTATAACAAACTTCACTATTGTGAACCTTCCTAGAACTCTGCAGTTGATTAAACTAAAACACGGTACAGATGTTGAGTAGTTTAATCATTGTAAACTTTATTGCGGAATGGTTCTAGCCACATATTTGCCCATTTTCAAACTTCTCTAGGAATCACTCATCGCGCCACATATTTAAAATTATAAATCTATTTTAATATTATAATTGAATATAAGCCAATTTTGTTAACAATGTCAAGCTGTATATAACACTGTACATTTGCAACCTCTCATCTAGAATAGCGCTCGCTATCTATCGGTAAATTTTGAAACTTCTACTTTGGGCTCTTATTGCTAATTATATATAGAATAGAAATAGAAATAGAAAAATAATTTTATTCTGGGACCAAGTCCCTTAAGAATAACAAATTGTACAGAAAGAAATGATATTAGTTACATCTGGTCAGAGACATGATGAATAAATAAGATGAAAAAATAAAAAAATAATAAAATAAAGAAGAAATATTAATATAACAATGGTAATGTATACATAGATACTTATGTAATATATGAACAAGAAAATAAGAAGACATTCTACAAATGAAATAATAAATAGGTTATTTTGATGCAATGCTAATTATATACAATATAAGAACCCAAATGTTGTATTCGGAGTGAGAAAAAATTATTTTAATTGGTAACACTGAGTGTGTTTCAGAAAGAGATTGTTAGCTAGCGTCACCTTGGATAAGACGAAGGTAGTGGAAATAGAGGATTTAAATGTTTTTAGAGATTTCGCTTATCTAATATGAGAAGGAACGGAATTCCATAGGATGGTTGAGCGGAATAGCAAAGAGCGCTGGAATGTAGTAGTTCTATGGGATGGGGTATACAGACCTTAAAGACGGGATCTTGGGTGCATTGAATTGACTGCAGATCTGAATTGAAGCGTATTGTAAATTTAGGTAAAAGAATGATCCATGGAAATATTTTCTAGAGAATGTGGGATAAAGCCACTTTAATACGGAATAAAGGAAGGAAACGTGGGAGCGCCTCGGTATATCGAAGACAAATCTAGCAAAGCAGTTCATAATTCCTTTCAATCTGTCTTCGTGAACCGTCGAGAGACCACCATAAACTAGACAATCATAATCAAGGTAAGGGAATATTAGAGAGGATACTGAAAGCTTACGAGTTGACTGGGGAAGAAGGTGATGGGATCGGTGGAATAATTTAAGTAGACCTATAGAACGGCGGGAGATTTGGGTAATCTAATATATAAATTTTTTTTTTTTACTCCTTTCTAATCTTATATCATGATCCACGCTGTATTATTTATATAACAAGTGAAAAGAAACTGTAGAAAACTACTGATTATGGAATGTTTAATTGATCAAGAGTAGAGATAATAAAGAAAAAATAAAAACAATAAGTAGATAAGTTTTTATTTCATGTAAACAATGAATACAAAGCATACTTAACTGATACTTATGGTAAAAAACAACTTGAATACCTAACGAACAATGGAGGTTGGAGGTTGGAGGAGGGGATGAGATATTAGGAGCTGCCCGGAGATATGAGCAATCAGGTTTTATTACAGCTCTGCCGGGATCACGTAGTTCATTACAACTTTTCCTGTTAGTGCCCTTCCCCCCTCCTGTATCCTCTATCCTTTCTTCTTTCCCAACAGTTTAGGGCTGTCTTCTGGAAGGAGAAGGAACCGAGAGGAAAAGTGGATATTCTTAACTATCATTTACTTGTTGCGGAGAATTCGTCTATCTTTATTTACGAGTTGTTAAAAAAAAAGACGGTCAAAGAAAAAGTAACTTCATAATTTTTAAACAGTGAATCTAACTGTAGGATATCTTGAAATATATTTTCCTGTGTATTATATGTATATGATATACTTTGAAATTCGTTTATCCGGACTCCGATCACCTGGGTATCCGATTATCCGGATTGATTAGAAGAAAAAAAATGTATATATATATTTTTCATTACAGACAATTTTTGGCGTTACTTGCCAAGAGGTGGCTCCTTTTAACAGTTCCTTTTCGGTAACCAGTTACGGTTTAAGCAGCGCGCATTCTGGCGGTAGACATTGGAAATTAGAACTCAATTTTCCCTTTATAACCACATACTAACATAGTCCCGATGTTTACCAGCCTTTGAAATTCCCTCACCGCTCTTCACTACAGTCCGACTTTTTAGCAAAAGCAATAACAGAATGATCATTTATTATTCTATATCACTTTTATTCATCAAATAAATATCTTATACTAATATATGATTTATTCATATAATAACTATATTTATTCATATAAATAATTTACAGGGGTCACCTGTGGTGTAGTGGTTAGCATAGCAACCTACTAAACCCAAGATCGCTGGTTCGCAGCCCGGCAGATGACCTCAGGATTTTTTAAAGGGAGTAAAAAATCCTTAGCTATGCCGTCCTTCGGAAGGGACGTAAAATGGGGGTCCCGAGCCTCTGCGATGTCAGGTACTCGTTAAAGATCCCTTTCCTAATTATACCTGGATAGGCAAAATTTAGGACTCCCACCGTAGCATCGTCCGATTAGCCATAGCAGCATAAAGTGACGTTAAACGAAATAAACAAACAATAAATAATTTATTTTATATATTCTTTATAAAGTATTATTCGACTAATAATAACATAATATTATTAGTTTTTAATTAAATCACTCTCACACCTTGCCATTTATTTATGGCTTCTCAGGCTTTTTACTATTGTCATTTTATTATAAATTGTCGTTCGTTTCATTTATTGTATTAATTTTTTTCTCTTCTTTTAGAATAGCATGTCTATTTAATGTTATAACAACAATTTTATATTTATTGAATAAAATAAGATTTTAAACGTTGAAGTACAATTTACAAAATCATACAGTGTAATTTAGATTTGCATCTAGAATAGAATCTGAGGATCTCGTCTAAAGGAAGGAAATTTGTAAGTTTTCATTTCGAATGGCTATCGCTAGAATGCGCGTCGGTTAAGCAGTAACTGGTTACCGAAAAGTAACTGTTAAAAGGAGCAAGCCACCTCTTCGCAAGTAATACCCAATTTTTTAAACAGTTTGTTAGCAGACGTTATAGGCTGTGGTTTAAAGTTCACGTAAAATACGATAGGTCCCGTCTTATTAGTTTTCATGACGCAATAAAATACGTAAAACTAAATAGACCAAGCGGCAGCTACCGGAACTGCGTCTCAGAATTAGGAGCGGAGCCCAAACACCTCATAACAGTCAAGTTCTAAGTAAACGTACTTATTGTTAGTAAATTTCTAGAAGCATAGCAGATCGGGTTTTGAACTGTCTGGGCCCTATTGCAGTCACAAATGGTCTGTTTATAAACGTAAGGAAAACGCGTTGTGTTAACTGTTTCCGAATAACTGTCGGTTGTAGAACGTCCTTCTAAAGGCAAATCTGGAAAAAAATTTCCGGATGAGTTCTGTTTCGGAACATCCATACTAATGCTTAGGAAATATTTCTACTAAAAAAAAAAAATTTTTCTTCTTCATTAAAAAGAATGTTCTTCACAGCTACTTGAACCTCTTCGTCCAAGTCATGCCCGTAGGACTTGAATAAACCAAGAGGTTCCTTGGAATCGGCATTTCCTCACAACAGCTTTCAAATTCAATGATGTGTGGATAGTGGCATTGTCATGAAGAAGTCAAACACCTCTGCACAAATATCAACCTGCAGTAGGCACTAATATCGATGCATCTCTTAAGTAGGGCTTTATAATATTCGCCACTTACCTTAGAAAACTTTTACTTGAGTGTCCATTAGCTTCTTTATCGACTGCGAGATATTTGCTTATAGCGGGAGGGGGAAATTTCTAGTAATTCACGAATATTACAGAGACTGGCCATATATATCACCTAAGCGTTCTTTAATTTGTACTAAAGTAAGATCTTTTTTTTTTTTTTTTTTTTTTTTTTTCACTTTCAGATTTTAATTCACACCTGTTATTAGGGTAACAATCAGTGAATGTAATGAAATTGAATACTGCAGGCCTTGTATGCTTGTGGGAGACTAGTACTCAATAATACCTCCTCCTGGCATGAATTAAAGAGATTTATTTGAGCAAATCTCTCATCCAGCTTCTTTTAAGCCTTCTGAGAGTATTTCCAGGTATGTCAGTCGTGGCCATGTCATTAATGAGTATGTTGTTATGTCCATGAAGTCTGTCTTGAAATCGTCTATAAAGGTCATGTATATGTTCCTTTACTGTGGGTATTTCTAAATCAGTGTGAAGTGTGTGATTTGAAACGTACCAAGGTGATTTCGTGATTAGTCTGAGTAATTTTGATTGGAATATTTGTATTTTTTTAAGGTATGTATTTTTTTCAGTCCCGTATATTTGTGTGGCGTATATCCATATGGGTTTAAGTAAGTAAGTGTATGTATTCAGTCGTTGTCGGAGTTTTTTTGTCGACCGTTTATGAAGCATTGGATACAGAAGTTTTAATCTCTTGGCTAGACTGAGACGTTTTTGTTTTACGTGTGGGCCCCAGGTCATTCTTCTATCAAATGTAAGTCCTAAGTAATGAATTTCGTTTGTTTGTGGTATGGGTTGATTGTCGATGAAGGCAGGTGGATAAGAGTCTTGTCTGAGTGTAAAGGTTATGTGCTGTGATTTGGTGTAGTTTAGTTTTATTTTCCATTGTTTGAACCAGTCTTGTAGTATTGTTAAGTGGTGTTGAAGAGTTAATGATGCAATTGTGGGGTCTTTATGTCTAGTTAATAATCATCAGCGTATGTTGCTGTCAATGTTTGAGGGCTAAGTGGCATATCGTGAGTGTAAAGAATATATAACAGTGGAGCTAGTACTGACCCCTGTGGTACACCGGCTTTTATTGGATAAATAGAGGAGATTTCTGAACCTTGTCGGACAGAAAAAAATCTATCAGAGAGAAAAGATAGAAGGATCAGATAATAGTTAAAAGGAGGAAGATTTTTCATTACGTAAGAACTTAATTTAAAAAAGATTCTCGAACAATATTTTATTCTTCTTCTTACGAGTTCGGCCATCTGTGGACCACGCTCAACATTTCATTCCTTGCTCCTCCGCTCCCTGCAATATCTCTTCATTACCACTGCCTGATGCTTTCTGCTTTCATCTGACCACCGTCTATTAACTCGTGTTTTAACCATTTCTGGAAATTCGATCCTGTTGACTACTGTCCGAAATTGGTCTCTATCCCACATTGAATTCCAATGCACATTTGCCACCCTCATATCCTCCGTTACCATCCTTATCCATGTATTCTTTTTCTGTTTTTGGAGGCTGTGTTGGAAAATTTTCTTCGTCAGTCTTCTTTCTTCCATTTTCATCAAATGCCCACAAAACGTCAATTTATGTTTCCTCATTACATCACTCAACCTTTTAACGTTTCAATATATTTCCATATTACTTTTTAGTTTAAAACCTTCTTCAATCTTTCTTGGTCCTAATAGTTTCCTTAATATCATTATTATTATTATTATTATTATTGATAATGCAAAGTTAATAATTTTACATTTTATTTATCTTAATATCATTGAATGGTTTTAGAAACAGCATGAATCATTGACAAGTTTTAAAATGGTAAAAGAAAATCATCTTGTTGTTGAATCCTTTGTATTTTCAAATTCCTAAAACTTCTTAGTGTTAAATTGCAATACAATTAGTGATAAGATTCAAATTTCCAGACACTCTAGTCCAATGAAGGGCAAACTACGGCCCGCGTGCCAAGTGCGGCCCTTCGGGAAAGTCAATCCAGCCCGCGACATGCTCACACACAATTATACATAAGACAAAATTGATTTCCTGCAAAGGTAGAATAGAATGATTGTTTTCTTCTCGTTGCGTCTTAATTGTCGCATGTCGCTATGTAGAGTTCAATGCGTGTGTGGCTCGGCCAAGTTCGAAAGGAACAAACGCCTTCATACTCTTCTAAAAAATAATACATTTTTGCAGGTTTTTGCAAGTTTTAAACCGTTGTACCATATAAGTTGAGTAAAATGAGATAAAGTTTATCACTTGCAAAACTTTGTTTTGTCCAATATTCTCGGCCCGCCTAGATGTTTTTTTTATTCCATCCGGCCCTCCCCTTAAAAAGTTTGCCTATCTCTGCTCTAGTCCCATATCACTCCCCTTGAAGAATGGTGTCGTGACTGGGGAGTTAAGATTAATCCCAACAAATCCCAGGAAATAACCTTTACCCTGCGTCGAAAACCTACCTCATCCTTTTCTCCTGTATCCTTTAATGGTGAAACGCTAAACAAAGTGGAACAGATAAGATACCTTGATTTTTATCTGGACAAGAGACTTACCTGGAACCCTCATAGAAGATTGAAAAGACAAGAAGCTGCACGTCGATTCTCACTGCTACAACATTTACTCGACAAACGTTTAAATCTCCCGATTCACTAAAAAAAACAAAAAAACTCATCTATATGACGATTATCAAACCTATTTGGACTTGGGGTATGGAGTTATGGGGATCCACCAAACCATCGAATCCCTCCCGCATCTAATTACTCCAATCCAAAATCCTTTATGCTCCTAACTATGTCACGAATTAACTGATCCGCAATGACCATAATTTCTTATAACATAAAATAAAATCCTTTAAAGTAGACTTGACAAAGTTTATTCTTTACATTATTCAGTTTTACTCTGCGTTAGTAATTAATGTTTTAAAACAACTGTATTATTGAAAATATTATGTTTACTTTCCAGATATTGTGATTTTCATAAACATTTCAACGGTAACTAACCGCATCTTGCCCTCGGGTTGCTGAGAACATTTACTAAACCTTTCAATAGCCGTCCGCTATAAATTTTCGTTAGGGATCGATTCTGGCCACCTTATTCGGGACATATATCTCTATACCCTGCCTACCCCTCCTCCAGGCCTCCTCCCACGTGCCTTCCGCAAGTTCTCCGCTTGACCAATAAATACTGGATTGATTTCACACAATACAGAATTCTATAATGGTCCCTTTTGTGTAATTATATTAAAATCGCGAAGTAAACTGTACAGTAGAACCCCATTAATCAGACCGCTAAAGGACTAAGGCGTTGGGCAGAACGGCGAAAAGGTTGGATTAATCGGAGTTTTAATTTGGATAAATTATATTAAAAGTTATAAATTAACATAAAACAAATTATAAAGGATATAGGAACATACTTTATATACACTAAGAGACTAATATGTTTGTATGGGTAACTAGCTTCACATGAATCTGAGTGAGTGATATTTCTTCATTTGATTATTAATTTTTTTAAATTAGTCAGCAAATTTTTTTTTCTCATTTATTGATATTTACAACTGCATAAAATAATATACATTAAGAAAATGTGTTGATAGTGAATACAATGACATGTAAATAACTTGTGAAGAACTACTCACTAGAAGCACTTCAATAAAATCTACACTAAAAGGTCTCTAGGCCATCTTCTTTTTAGACGCCTCGTAGGATTATCGGGAATGGAGAGGGAAGCAAGTTGGATTTTGGATTGTAAGGATTGGATACGAGATGAATTGGATGGTTTAGTGGAGCCCCAAAGCTCAACTCCGTACGTCCAAATAGGTCAGTCATATAGATGAGTCTTTTGTAATTTATTGGAAGCTTTGAACGTTTGTCTAGTAAATGTTGAAGTAGTCTGTAACGACGGGCAGCTTCTTGTCGTTTTAGTCTTGTATGTGGATTCCAAGTTAGACGTTTGGATTCCTAGGTAGCGGATCTTTTCAACAGATATAAGTGGAATATCATTAAAGTCAACAACTTAAATCTCTTTACTTATTTAAATGACTCAGTATTCAGGTGGATACACAACTGTAATATAGGTAAAGGTAGCCTGTATTGTTGAGCTCTTGAGGGAAGATGAGAATTATCAATATATTTTTAAGATAAAAATGAAATCCACATTGACACTAGAAAAAAACAAAACAGCGAATTAATTAGATTTACAAATTTAAATAAAAAACAGACTATGTCAATTTAAAATTTGTGGAAAACCCACTCACATGGATATACAATATAGAAATATACGATATAGAAACAAGGGATGTGTCGATTCTAAAAGTAGATTCTCGGTAAACGTATACTTGAAATAATGTCGGCGAAAATCGATTATGTAGTGTCGATTCTTAGGTTTCGATTGTCAGTTTAGGGTTGTTAATTGTGAGAACTGACAGACGAAATTTTCACCCAATTTATTTTTTTAATTTTCTCGGCCAGGTTCCATTCTTTTTTAGATGTTCATGTCCCCATATACTTCAAACCTATGATAAATATTTAATTATCGAACGGAAGGAGCCAGGATTTAAAAAAATATATTTTTTTAAAATGTCAAATTAATATAATTTATTACAGTTTTTAATCTCATGCATCGTATTCTCAAAGAGTTTATCCAAAATAACATTAGACCTATACTATGCTAGAAGAAATAAAATGAAAACAAGTCACTAGTAAATGAAATGTAAGATAAGTACGAAATCCTGTTTAAAAAAAAAAAAATTAAATGAAAAATGAAAATGATGTAAGGATGGAAATATTTGCTGAGAGGAGAAGACAAATAACGTACCTACATCTTTCTCACTTCTCTGTGTCAATACAATTTGTATTCTTCTCATCTCAGAAAATATCACCATTCTTTGATTAGTTTCTTACTTTTATTTTATTATATATATATAATTTTTTTTATAGACTACCTTTCCTACTCAAATAACTCAAATTCCTCAATTCCTACTCAAATTTACTATTGACTTGTTTCCATTTATTTATTTTTTCTTTTTTTACTAATAGTATCTTTTTATTTCTTTCCTGATTCTGTAGTTGACATTTCTTTTTTAGCCCTGAAGATATTTAATGTTAGGGCCGAAAATTTGACAAATAAAATCGGTGGTTTTCGTGAAGAAGTAGAAGAATAGACAAATGAGCTATTAACCTACAAATCAGAATTTTTAATATCGGCGTTGTGAAAAATTGGTAAAGTTGTCTTTCTTAATAAGGTCTTAACGTATCTATTTTAAAGCAAATGGTATTTAGTAATTACAGAGTTTAGTAAAACAATCTAAAATGCTCTGATGAAAAGTGTACAGTTTTGAGTTAGTTCTTCACGATAATCAGGAAAATAAAGTATTTTTTATTTTAACATTTTTTTTTATTCCTTTTACTTATCCCTCTCAATAAATATAAAAGATAAATGTTTCTTATCAATATTGCTTTTTTAATTTTAATATTTTACAAGTAGGCTGCTATTTCATCACTTAATTCCTGCAATGCAGGCTTTTTCTTATTCATTTTTTTTTTTACAAAACTCACATCTTCTTCATTTTGGTGACATCTGTTAGTAAAATAAAATCAATGAGTAAATCTACTTTAAATACTTAAGAGTAGTTTCTTAAATATTACATTAAAAAAAAAAAAAAAAAGTAAAACCATTTGCAATCTCGAAGTGTAAAGTTACAAAGTAAAACGAAATATATATAAAAAAGGGAGAAAAAAAAGATGAAGTTACTGGGAGAGTAGAAAGGTTTAAAGTCAAATAGGCGCTCTCTTCCCCACAGGGACTTGAGCCCCGCTTTCGAAAGCAAATAGAACTCTTTTCAAAAGTTTCAAATCCTGGAAAACTCTCTCTCTCTGTTATTCACCGATGAGGGAAACGGGGAAACAGGATAACTGCCTTTAAAAATTACTTATCAACATTTGTTTCATAATTAATAGCAATGCAGCATTTATTTGAAGGAAAATGAAAAATATATTAAAATTGAAGAAGATAGTTCGGTGGGCGGTTAAAGAACCACTGTAAGTATTATACCTTCATTGTGCTCACGTTTCGACCTACTTTCTGAACATGCTTCAAGGCTACAAAATAATATAGAAGAAGATAGCTGAGGGTGTGGTCAATAGAAACACTGTAACTATCATACCTCCGTTGTGCCAACGTTTCTTACTATTTGAACCTTCTTTAGGGCTACAGAACAAAAAAACCATAGACTAAAATGAAGAGATTTAAAAAATATATAAACAAGAAATAATGTGCGTAGATAGGGTATACAAATATGCGTATGAAGTACGGGGTAGAATCAATGAGAATGTTTATAACAAAAGATAAGTTGATGTGTTATAATATTAATTGTTGTTCTCCCATAAGTGAAAGGGGAATTTAAATATATATATATATATATATATATATATATATATATATATATATATATATATATATATATTATATTTAATATATATATAATTACAGAATATAGAGGAGTTATTATATTATAGATTATACAGAATATATTTTCATTATTCTAAGACATGTTGTTCTATACATGTATTGTAGCTAACTTTATGTTTTGAAATAACTTGTATAACTTATATAATTTTATTGTAACCTGTTTTTTTTACTGTAGGGCATGATTATGAGAACAATATAGTCTCGAAGCGTCGCCAAAATAGTTGCTTTTATTTATTGACTGAACCTCACTAAACATTTAATAGTAACGTTCAAGAAATGCAACCATATATATATATATATATATATATCTATATATATATATATATATATATATATATATATATATATATATATATATATATATATACATATCTTAAAATTAATGTTGGAATTTATCTGTAAATTTTTTTTATTTTTACAAACTTTAACAAAAATTTTATTTCCCAAAATATTAAAAAAGTATTTTTGGTAACACTACCTTGGGGGTTACTTGAACAGAAACGAAAAAGTGTTTTAAATTACAGCTAGGTCTCTAATTATTAAAAATTCACTATCCCTGTAACAGGTAGCAGCACTGGCTGGTATCTCAAGCACTTAAACGTGTTTTTGCTCTTTCTACCTTTCCTAGTCACTTAGTAATAAAAGCACTAATGTATGTACCTTTACAATCTTCTTGTTCATTTATTTACGAATAGAAGTAACTCACTAAGAATATTTTTTTTATTCGTTTTCTTGCTATTTCTAACTATTTACATAATATCAAACATGTAAATGTACCGTGAAATGATTACAATGAAGCATCAATCATTTTAAAGATGCACTGAGTAGCACTTCAACAAATGTTCTGCATTAGAGAGTCCCGTGGCGATCTTCTTTTCAGCCTCTGAGGTTTATCGGGAACCGTTAGGGGAGCAAGTTGGGAGACTAGTGGATTCGAGTGGGTGTGGAGCTTCCTATGTAAGAATAGGAATCTGCTAAACTAAGTAAAAATTAAAAGTAATTACAAATGTACTGAAAACAGTATAAGATGATTTTAACATTCAAGTTGGAAAAGCCTCAGCTTCTACATCTTCATAGGACAAAAAAAAAAAAGAAAAAGTAAAATAAAACAAACAAGAAATAAAATAATAACGGCATGTAGCCTAAATGAGTTCAAAATTGCATTGAGAAAAGAAAAAAATATTTTACAAATACAAAGTGATAATAGAACAATATTTCACCTAAATAAAAAAAGTTAGTTTTAATGTAAAACAGAATTTTTTTTTTTTAATATTCTAGAAGCTAATTGAGTTTTTTATTTATAGATATTTTGAATCTAATGAAGATTTTAGCTTGGTTCTGAGTTATAACATCTGGGGAAAACTTAAATCCATTTTTTGTGATTTATATAATAGAAATTAAAATTTTGATTTTAAAAAGGCTTAGAAATTAGATCAAGTCGAGTTAGGTGAGTTTGTGTGGAGGTAGAAAAATAAGGTGTGTTTTTGTAAATTTAAAAGTATAGACTACTTTATATCTTTAGCATCTCATGTTTACATTAAAACAAAGTCCTCATATAAAGCAATCACTAGGTTGTTGGTTTTGGAGGTTCGAAACGCATTAAATCTGAAGTCCTTTTTGTTATATAAAATGCTTCATATTATATCTCCAACAAAACTCAAGAAAATATCCCCATTACACCTTTTGTCCTTAATCTCCCACCCCTTAAATTTTTAAAATTCCATCAAAACCCTTCCAATCATTAAAGGTTTATCTTTGTGTATATTGTATATATAATTTAACATATGATGTATATATTGTACATATAATTTAGTACATAAACTAAATTCTTGTTATCCTTTAAATAAATTTGATATTTATCAGTACACTTCAACAAAAACATTCGTGAGATATTATCAGTACTATTAATAAGAACAATAAATTAACAGCTAAGGGCCAAGGCGGGAGAAGGGGCCGTTGTTAGATAAGAAGGAACCCTTTAGGACTCAGTTAAGAGAACAATTTAAAGGTAACAAACGAGCAGAAGGTCTTCCAGACATTGGCTATCCATCACCCAGTTTTTTCTATTCAGTCGGAGCATTCCAGAAAGAATTCACACGTCAAAGGAAGTCTAAGGACAGGCCTCCACAGTAATTTCCTACTTCTTAGCTTCTTGGGATTCAATTTTGAAGAAGAAAAAATTACTATATTGAGTTTAATATAAATATATATGTAGCATATTATTAAATAAAAGAGGATTGGATTAATATTTTTATTTCATATATTTACAAGACTAAAGCGACAAGAAACTGCTCGTCGTTACAGACTACTTCAACCTTTCAAGACGAACGATCAAACCTCCCAATTCATTACAAAAGACTTATTTACATGACTGTGATTAGACCTATTTGGACGTACGGAGTTGAGCTTTGGGGCTCCACTAAACCTTCCAAATCATCTCATATCCAATCCTTACAATCCAAAATCCTTCAAAAAATCCTAAATACCCCTTACTTTGTCACCAATAAGCTTACCCATAAAGATCTTAATGTTCCTTATGTTGCTGAGTTAGCCCAAACCAGATACCTATCCTTCCATAACCATAAGCACTCCAATCCATTAGTCTCCCAACTTGCTTCCTCCTCCATCCCTGATAATCCTCTGAGGCGTCTGAAAAGAAGATGGCCTAGAGACTTTTTAGTGTAGATTTTATAGAAGTGCTACTAGTGAGTAGTTCTTCACAAGTTATTTACATGCCATTGTATTCATTGTCAACACATTTACTTGTTGTATATTATTCTGTACACTTGTAAATATCAATAAATGAGAAAAAAAAAATTATATATTTATTAGTTACTGATTTATAGATATAATAGTTCTATAGTTTTCGCGGTTTGTGATCTCGAACGGAAATGGCTTGTCTTTTTATATATAACTTCATCATCCCCCGTCGAGGCTTCACCCTCTCTCATAAGTGAAGATCTTAGTTAATTTTAACTAATAATTGATTTTTTTTATATTTATCGATAAAAATCGTGTATTAAAGTGAACAATTGAAAATTATATTTTCACGCATAGGAGTCATTATTAACTTGGTTAAATTTAGATTGATTAGGTGTTTGAAGATAACATAAAGCATAATTAGACATCCAATTTTCAATTTTAATATATGAGTTGGTAATCCAGATGGACAGAGACTATTAAGAAACTGTTGCTGCATTATTATCAGTGCTTACAACTAAAGGTTCAAAATTCATATTTTTACACGCATTATTAAAAAGCTGAGGATTGGCATTTTGATTTGTAATAATTTTTATTCGACAGAAATAATGTTATTGATTTGATTTGGTTGGATTTTAATTTGTAACCATAAAAGTATGTGATAGTGTGGCAAAACCCGTTTCTAACACTCAACATTGTACATTTAAACTTTTATTGTTGCTAAATCTAGAACTATAAAAATGATCTAGTTAAAATTTGGTATATTTCACTCCATATAGTTGTTTTAATAACAATTAAATTTTAGAAAAAGTAAATTTTATTATCAATGTCCAGCTCTGTGTAACACTGTGCCTTTTAACTTTTCACGTAGATGGCAAATGCCGCCATTTTTGAACTTCACTGTTATCCACTTATTATTCATATTCCAATAAAGAATTAGTTGAAAATCATTAGATTTTACTATTGCTAAACCATCCAATAAAGATGATGTAGTCAAAATGTGGTAGAGATTGGTTCATTAGTTTTTGGCAGTTAGGGATCACAAACGAAAAATGGCTTTTATTTAATAGTATAACCTTATAGCCTTATGTTAGAATCGTATAGAGCTAACAGATAATTGTGACTTGCAGATAATATACAAATAATATTGCGACTATAAATTAAGATATAAGCTATCCTATCTTTCTTGTTGGATCAAACTGCACAAGGTGTGCAATTTGATGAAGATCGGTCCAGTAGTTTAGGTGTCAGCCTGCCCCAAGAACGTGATACGTAATTTATATATATATTAAGATAGATAACGTCACAGTTGAATTTGTTCGCTTTTCAGTTCTTTTCACGACAACTACATATATTAGAAACAAGTTTAAACAGGATCCTATAAACTTGAAATTAAAATCCGCTTGTACTCTCTGGGCGGCCTTTGTTGGCTAAGTGGGAAAGGAGCGCCCTCTTGTAAAGAAAATCCTTGGCACTACCTCCCCCCCCCCCCCCCAGGAAAGGGTTCCTAAATCCTCCTCGGAGTCAGATAAAGGATATTTGTGGGGTGGCGAAGGGTCCTTTTGATATTGTATTCCAACTGTGAGGGCTCTTTCAGCTTTATAATGGCCCCCAGGAGCAGGAGAGCAGAAAATATTGTACATGAAGTCATTCAGCTAATATTTTATTGATTTTTTTTTAATTTTTAATAGAATCTGGTGTGATTCTATGAACAATATGAAGAAGGATAAGGCGAAAATCTGGTGCTTGACAATGCCGGATTTCAGTTATCGCACATTTTCACATGAAAATATAATAATATATTTGTGACATAATACTGGGTATTAATGATTTTACGGAGGGCTTTTAGTACAGGTATTGAGTGTTGAAATGAGGAGTGAAGAGTGCATGGAATATAAGAAAAATTTTGACTTCATAGCTTCGTTAGGAATAGATACAAGATGAACATACTAAAAGTCCCCGCCCCTGGGGGGTAAGATAACAGTAGGGGGGAGAGGAGAAGTTCCCATTTTTGGGTTTTTGATTATATCTCGAAGACAGAAGACTCCATAAAAATATGTTTCAAATAAAAATTTAAGCTAATTAAATTTCCTATAAAATTGGTTCTATACATACTTGTCTAACTTCCATCGCTTTTCGAGATATACTTCCCTGATAAAAGTAATTTTTACCTCACTTTTTGTCAAAAATTTGCTTCTAATGCATTCCACGATCGTTTCTCAGGAAAAATGTCAGATTCAACGCTGTAAAGAATTAAATTTCCTTTAATTTCATATATACGTTTCTGGCACTTGAAAGAAATGTTTGATAAAAAGTGAGGTAAACATTTTTTTTCTCGATAATTATCGATTTTTAACAAATTATATCTCGAAATCCGTCGGAAGTTCGACTATGTATATTATAAATTTTATAGAAATTTAATTCAACAATTTAATTTCGATCTGTAGGACATTTACCTGGAGATCATTGTTTTCGAGATATAATCGAAAACCCCTAAAATGGGACCTTCTCCCCTCCCCCCTACCGTAAGCTCACACTTTTAGTATGTTTACCTTCTAACTATTTCTAACGAAGCTTTGAAAGTCAAAAATGATCACATATTCCATGCACTCTACAATATGTTTAGTGACTGGACTATTTGGATTGAAACCATTGAAGAAATAATTTAGTGAAGCTTTAAAAGATTTACGTTGGTAAATGGTTGGAAGGACCAACCGTTATAATATTGCAATTTAATCTGAAGTACGAATGACGTTTTCCCAGAAGTTTATGTTCCAATATTGTTATTTATTTAATAATATTTAGATCTGTATTCAATATATGTAAAATTATTTCAACAATATGTCAGTAACTTGTACTTTATTAATAACCTTTTAATAAAAGTTCTTCATAAAGAAATCCATCTTTTGATGATACACCTCGGAGGTTGGGTTGGGCTATAGTCGATAGTTACTATCGATATATCGATAGGTCATGCCTATCGATGGACACTATCGATAGATCTTTTTTACCCTCAAGTTTTGAAACTCTCGGAATTATGCTGATCCGTCTCTGTCTGTCCAGTGTCGAGTTGTTTTGAAATTGAATTCGGAATTCCTAGAGCTCAAGGGTTCTCTCAAAGATTAAGCCAAAGGCAAGCAGAAATGCTAGTTTTTCTTTCGGGAAATATGTAGCTCAAGGAGCACACTTGACTCTTGAAATTAACTATTTCGTTATTTTTCTTTACTAAAGATTTCATTTGTTCATTATTATTGTAACCATGTAAATTGTAAATACCTTTTTAAAATTCATATAAATTAGTTTTTTTCTCTCATCTTTATGATATAATCCTATGATTTATAATCCTGCAAATTTCAAATAGTAAGTAGATAATTGAATTTAATGAAATTAGTTGAAATTCTTTATTGAATAGCTTTAGAAAAAAAGGAAGCATCTATCGAAAAACTATCGATAGCAATCGATAGTTCTTAACCGATAGTATCGGTCTATCGCCGAACCCTACCCGGAGGGTTTTCGGGAATCGAATGAAACGAAAGTTGGTATACTTATCTAGATCATAATGGAATGATAGGTGTCTGGTTCAGACCAAAATGCAACCAAGTTTCGGAGTTAATGCACTTGTAAAAATGTAAGTTAGCCTAGCAACCGGATAAAGTCAGGAAATATTATTAATAAATTCGTACCTTAATTCCATCATCTACGCTCCCTGCCTTCAAGACCCCGTTTGGACTATTTCAGCAGCAGATAAGATATTTGGATCATTTTAGATCATAATAAAGAATAATGAGGATTTTAAAATGTAAATATTTTGGAGACGAGATGAATGTGTTATGGAGGCACAAAGCTCAACAACTTCGTTTGTCTAAATATGTCTGATTACTGTCATGAAAATATCTTTGTAATTAATTGGAAGTTATAAACATTTTCTAGTAATTGTTAGAGCAGGCTGTGACGACGAACAGTTTTAGAATTGTACGCTAATTTAAATAAGGCAGTTTTTCCAGGTAGAGTACTAGGTAGCGGGTCTGTTCTGTCGTGGGATTAGTAGAACACCATCAAAGGATACTGATTTAGCAGGTATAAGACAAAGGGTAAAAGTTATAAGGTGAGAATAGTTTGGATTTATAATAACTTTCCATTTTCCACACCATGCCTGGAAGTTTTGTGATATGAAATTTCAAAAACTTAGTTATCTGGTTAACTATACAGGGTAAGTACCTCTTAGTCTAAAAAAAATTGATGAAACTAGATCAAAAATGTAGCAAAATGCCGCAGACCTCGCCTTTCTAATCCAATCCGTTGCAGATATAAGATAAATCAAAGACTTTTTTGAGGAAACCACGTTTTTTACCATAAAAGCTGTAATATCTCCATTTTGACCACACTTTCGAATTTCGCATTAAATTTCCTATAAGAGCAGACTACATGTAACTGTAAATTTTACAAACTTGTGACCTAAAGCAAAGTTTGATCTTCACCTTATTTAGAGAAGTTACAATGCCTTATATTATTTTAACGCTCACCGTTTCTCGAAAGAACAAACTATCCACACAACTGAGAATCTCACAAAAACTTGCCAAAATCAGCTTTTAAAAGATATGTAATATGTAAAAACATGTATATGTAAAAAGAGACTCGTCTGCCCATAAAATTCACCTCACAAAGTGGTATTCTTCAACACAATCTGCATTCAGAAGCTAACGGAAAAATTGAGGTTTATGTTCATTATCATTGAGTTTTAAACCTTACATTGAAAATCTAATAAAATAAATCATTAATAATCATGATAAATAAATATATAGGTATAATAACATAAGATCCTCTGATCTGGCGTCGCTTTATTGACCTTTTTCCTTTATTTTCTATTAAACAATAGTTTTTTTCTTTGCTTTAAAATGAAAAGTTTATTATGTTTAAAATTCACCCTTTCATTATAGGATTATCATAATGTTTTATGTACACAAGTTACTGATTTGAATGCCAAATGAGAACTCAATGTTTTCTCAGTTTTAAAAGTAAATTTCTCTATGAAATCGAAACAGAATCATTACTTTCAACATATAATTCAAAAGCTGATTAAATTTGCAAGTTTTTGTGAGATATGCAGTTTTGTGGATAGTTTTTTCAAAAAAACGGTGAGCGTTGAAGTAATATAAGCATTGTAACTTCTCTAAATAAGGTGAAGATCAAACTGTTTTTTAGGTTACAAGTTTTTAAAATTCAAGGTTGAATGTACTCTTATAGAAAACTTAATGCTAAATTCGAAAATGTGGCCAAAATTTGAAAAATATTTTTATAAAATGGAGATACTAAGGCTTATATGGTGAAAAACGTGGTTTCAATCCAACGGATTGGAATAGAAAGGTGAGGTCTGCAGAATTATTGATCTAGTTTCACCCATTTTTTTTTTTTTTTTTTTTTTTTTTACACTAAGAAATACACACCCTGTATAAGTACTATATATCTCAATTATTTTGGAATAATTGACATTCCGTAAATATGCGTAGTTTATAAAATATATACAAGCTGGTTAAAATAAGTGAACCAATAAATTAAAGCTATGAGAACGGAGCACATGGCTAATAAACGCCTGCGGGGGAGAATTGAGATTCTGTTAATTTAGATTTATATCTTTTAATGCACCTGGATCGGCTCTCATTTATTTTAATTTATTATTCATTATTTCCAAGGCACAGCATACAATCAGCATTTGTTCTCATCCGTTGTTATTTATGTTTTCATACCCACTGCCTACAAAAATGGCGACAGGGGCGAACCATAAATAATATAAATATTATCAGGATTATTTATTACCATCATTAACATGCTGCCAGCATGAAGATATAAATCCAGTCTAAATGCGCATATTATGGGTTAGTTGCTATAGAATAAAAATATAGAACATTAAAAGTTGTAAGCCTTTTTTTTTTTTTTTTTTTTTTTTTTCGGAGTGATAATTCCATAGTATATGATTTATAATTGTATATGTGAAAAATGTTATATAAACTTTTGTAACTTGTTTAACTATGAACAATATAATAGTATAATGGTATAAATAGATGCGAGAAACAGCTAACAAAAATCGAGTGATCGTAAAACATTCTCTAATGCTTCGGATTATGAATCGTGCAATATATACAGGTGAACAGGTGAAGCAAATATAAAAGTGTTACAGAAATTGAATCAATAACACGAGATACATGGATAATAGATAGATAGGTAATCAGATTCATTTAGATCCTGGCGTCTTAGTATGTCAACACTACTCAAAATACATATATCATACAGTATGATTTGAGGCATAGCAAATATAATAATATAACTATGTACTATGATATGATAACACAAATGTATTTATTTTGATTAAAGAGTTGTGAACAATGAAGCACTAATAATTAAAAATCAGGAATAATTTACATCATAAAAAATATTCTGAAATCAACTCAGCAATTTTTAAGAAAAAAAAACAGTTAATAAAAAAATCACTGTTATATAACCTTCTACTATAAACCTATTTTTAATTATGGTAATTTAAAATTTCCATGGTTACTAAATCTAAATTATTAACAAAAATAATTTACACATAATAAACAAATAATTTGCAATAAAATAATATTGCAACTATAAATTAAGATATAAGCTATCTTATCATTCAAGTTGAATCAAACTGCACACGGTGTGCAAATTTGATTAAATTGTTCAGAAGTTTAGGCAAATTTTCGTTTAGACAAACAACGTGACACGTAATTTACGTACATTAAAATTATTAGTTTATGATTCAATATACTATTGTAGTTTTTGTAAAATAATTATTAATATTCCATTTAAAGAAGTTTTTATTTTCTTGACCGTGTTTTTATATTTTAACGTCTACGTTAATTAAATAATTTAATTAATATTTACTCTAACATTAAATATTCATTAAACTTTTAAACTTAAAGGAGTAAATAATTATGTATAACAAGAAATATAAATTAAGAAATATCACTTGAGGTACGCATGATGGTATAGGAGGATCAATACAATTAGGATTGATGAATTAATTGCCACTTCTATTGGGATCATTTTATTTGAAAACTACTTTCCAATGTTAAACATCCATCATCAGTTCTAAACATAAATCTCATCATCAAAACATCTTCAAAACATATCTTTTTTACAAAGATTATATATATTAAAGTTTTAAAAAATGTAAGTTATACAATAATATGACCCAGAATTCCAAGTTCACTATTCCTATCCGCTGATGTTGGTAGCCAAGAGGTTGAAGGCCAGACATTTCTGATTTCTTACATCGCAGGGCTGATCCACCACAAAATATTTCCAACTCCTGGACTAGAACCTTTTCCATAGCAAATCAATTCGGAAAAGTTTTCTAGGAGTTCATCGAATCCAACTTCATCTCTCGGGGCTAAGATACATTGATCTACATATAGTCTACAAAAATTTTGAGAACAATTGCAACAAAGTCATCAGCAACAAATCTTTGAAGGCACAAGCAAGAATAAATAATTCTTTTTTCAAAATTTTAGAAATTATGATAAAAAATGAAAGAATTTTAAATGATAAGTACACAATTATAATTATACTATTATTCGTATTCAATTTTATATTTTTTAAAATATAAATCAACTATAAATATTAAATGATGATGAACGTTTTATTTAATACTTCTTTTTAATTCTTAGTATAGATGCACATTTAGTTTAATATATGAAGCGTGAAGTGTACCAGAACCAGCTAAGTCCATTTATGAAAATTTTTCACAGCTGGTGGATGAAGATCTATTGTATCCGTTTTCAAGATGATTTAACTAATTTTATGAGAAAAACTTTTACGTAAAAATAGTCTAGTAGAGAAATTATAAAAAAAAAAAAAAATCTAAAGAAATAGGAATACCCATACAGTGATAAGTATTCCTAAATTAGTAGATGAAAAAAATTCTCATATTTTAAAAATTGTAATTAAAATATGCATAGAAATTAAATTACTTTTGAAATATTAGTTCTTGTTAATAACTTTATAATTTAATTTATTTTATTTTTAATTAATTAGTATAAATGAGTTGTAATTATTATTACATTACTCCGAAATTCTAGCTATCTTCCTTCTCTTTCTTATACAGACTCATTACTAATTTTTTTTTTTTTTTTATTGATGGAAGGAATCATGGTTTTAGACCTTTAATGATTTCGTTTTCTTTAGAAAGGGAATTGAATTTCAAACTAATTAGCCAATAAAACCTAAGCCCAAGGGAGAACTCTCGCACAAACAGCTAATCTAATCTCGGCCCTGAGAGAAGGGAAAAATTAATATTGCTTTGTGGAAGGGAAAGGGTTTGGGGGGGGGGGGGGGGGGGGGGGGGGGGGGGGAGAGTTGGCTGCTGTTCTCTCCTCGCCTCGCACTCAATATATTTATAAATAGATGGAGTAGGGAGGGGGGGGGAGGGGAGGATAATCGAACCAGAGAGGAGCAAAGAGGAAGGAGGAAGGAGTTGATTGGAAAAGAAGGCAGCCTTCCTGAGGGGATGGGGGAGTGGTCGTAGTCAGTGCTAGCTGTATCCTATAGCCCGAGCTTCTTGTTGGCAAAGGATACCGGTTGGTTATAAGTTCCAACAGGATCTGGCTGCGGTGGAAGAAACAATAACAAATGGAATAAAAAATATCCGTACTAGTACAATTTCATTTTTTTTTTTTTTAATCAAGCAAATGGAAGAATTCTAACCTAAATCCTGGTTTTCGATTTGTTTAAAAGATAATCATCTCTTCTGGTGGACCTAACCTAACACTGCCTCGATGATGTTGTTGTAGGGCTTAACGTCCTTATATACTCCAACTAGACTATCAACAAGGACGGGTTATCCTACAGGTTACCTTATCTATTACAGAGTAAGGTGGGAAGGTCAAGATTCATTTTATAGGTTTTATGTACACTGCTCTTGCTAACTAAACACTTTATTGATTAAATTTCTTATTTGAGGGTACAATACTGCAGTGCTTACATTATGTGCTGGTCATGCCAAAGCAGGCCTTAAACATCCATTTAAAAGGATCGGATCTAGAAGGTCTTCATCCACCAGCTGACCGCTAATGCCTCACATATGAAGTGACGAAACTTGCTTAAGTTCGTTATAAGACCTTGCTTCAAAATTCTATTCACAGGGCATAAAAGTTATTAATGGAGATCGTTTTGATATATAACAAATTTTTGAAACTATTTATTGGAGAATAGGAAACTGTTCCTCATTACAGCCTACTTCAACATTAGACAAACGTTCAAAGCTCCCAATTAATTACAAAAGACTAATATACATGACTGTGATTAGACCTATTGGATGTACGGAGATGACCTTTGGAGCTCCACTAAACTATCCAATTCATCTCGTATCCAATCCTTACAGACCAAAATCCTTTGAAAATCCTCAATGCTCGTAAATTTGTGACCAATAAACTTATCCATAAAGATCTTAATGTTCCTTATTTTGCTTATTTAGCCCAATCCTTTCATATTTGGCTCCATAACCTCTCCAATCCACTAGTCTCCAAACATGCTTCCCACACCATTTATGATAATCCTCCGAGGCGTCTGAAAAGAAGATGGTCTAGAGACCTAGGGTAGATTTTTTAATCAAGTACTACTGATGAGTGGTTCTTTTCAAGTTTAAACATAAACATGTTGTAGATAATTGTTGTAATCTAAAGAAAATATCACATTTTCTAGATTTTTTTTATTTTTTATTGCAGTTATAAATTACAACAAATTGACATGTTTTTTTAAAAATTAATTAATTTATTTATTTTGTTTGTATTTTGTACAGTTAGAAGTTGTTTACTTTCATTGTATATACTGCATGAGTGGATTTGGTAATATCTATCTATTATATATTTGTCAAATACCACTCACTCATTTAACACGAAATCTGAGAAACCACAGAACGCATTGGAATGAAATTCGATATGTAGATTCCTCTAGAGCCGTAGGTGCTCGCTAAGAAAGGAATTTTAAAAAATCGGCCTGGATCGCGGCTAATTTGCGAAAAATGCGATTTCAATTTTTATTGGGTGAATAATAAAAGATTAATTATCATATGGTATTTGGAGATAAGCTAAGTTAAAAAATAGGTTAGATCTTTAAGCCGCAAACTTTGACCACCGATTAAGTTCCTTATAGTTGTAAACATACAAACCTTATAATATTTGTACTTTCTGTGAACTCATGGTAGCTGCAGAGGTTACTTACAACTTACAAGTTTGAGTTGTTTCGTGACGAGAAGCTATTAAAAGACTTATGTTAAAGAGGAGGTTAAAAGACTTACGTTCTCTGGTGATGACATGTAAAGCCAGTTCGATGTAGGGACAAAAACCAGATAAGAACCAATGAGTTCTATCAAGTGTATGATTCTCTTTAGTATCGTATCATGTTCTACCATGAAGAAGAAAGGTACAGTATTAACATCCCTCAGCGTGACCCAAACTCCAATACATCACTTAAGAAAACTGTGTCTGCAGCTGATTTTAACGCCTAAATGTTAGTGGAGCGAGGATGTGAAGAACCTTATTTACTTTAGTTTCGTAATCTCCTCAACCAATCTATGATTGATATGTATGCAAAAATAGAAACAGAAAGACTAAACTTTCTTCAAAAATGTTGAGAAGTTAAGACTATATTCACTTATAAAGTATACTAAAGTATGTCATAAGAAAAGCTGATGGTCTGGTATCAGAGCTGGGTAAGATGGTAGTGCTGCCTCGAAGCTTCACTGGAGGACTATCAAAATAATATAAAATTAACTTTTGCAAATTGTCAAATTTACTTATTGAAATTATTCTAAGAATGGAATTCTTCAGGTATATTTAAATAATAATAATTAACAACGTTAAGCTTAACTTTTACTAATTTAAGTTTTCTAATATTAAACCGTAGCGGAGCAGGGTACTTTCAGCTAGTATTACATATTTCCTTTGTGTTAGGTAGATTGTAATATTTCAATAATAGCGGTTATTTAAATAAATATTTCTGTTGATTTAGTGGTTTATCTAATTTTGAGGATATTATTTTATTTTGTGTGATAAACGTAAATATAATTTAATATGATGTTTCTGAATTTTCTATTCAATGTATAAGGATCTGTGGACCGAAACCTCCGACATGACAATAACGTAAAACCAACGCTATTGTTTAAATAAAAAAGTTGCTCTAAAATAAATGACCTTTGTTTAGGGGTTTATCTTTCAAGAGTTGTCCGGAAAGTAGAGGCTAGATAAAAGGCTAGATATATCACTGAGGACTAGCTTAAAAGTTTAAAGAGGTAAAGACCTACACAGCTTTTAGGAGTCCCTCAACCACTCCACAAATATATCATCTCTTGAAAAATAAATTGTTCCTAGTCGATGGAGTAACCTAATGTTTATTATTTTATAAAAGTGGGCGATGAATAGATAATGGGAGGATATTGCTTCACTTCTATCCACACAAATAGTTTTATATAATAAACATTAAAGCTTTAATTATTTTTGAAAGTACATTACTCTTTTCATTTGGACGCGAAGCATTTAAAGTGGTCTCCGCTTCAACGAGAGGAAGACTGTATATATGAGGAGTGCTGAGTAAGGGTGACCGATTGTCGATAGTAATTTCCGATCAGTTAATCGATTAACAATAAAACATTTTTCATATCATAATCGCTAATCGAACATTCAGTATCAAAATATAATGTTGAGGAATAACCAGTTTGTAAACCTTATTAAAATTAAACAGAAAAGCTTGTTTTGTTTTTCAAATTAAGAGGTACATCAACTAAAAGGTAGAAAAAGATAAAACAAAAGAGGGGATTCGAAGGGGGGGGGGGGTGAAGTCTAGAACAAAATATCGCATACCAATTTACTAATTTCTTGAAAAATCAACATACGTAAAAAAATTGTAAACACACGTATGAATTTAAAATTTAGAACTCAGGTATTATTCTTAATTCAAAGAAATGTGTTAATTCTATCCCGGAGATAATCCAATAAACTTTCAGTTTTATGAATTCTGAAAATATAGTTTTAACGTCTTAAATTAAAAAAAGAAAATCTACTTTTGGGTGTGTTTTTACAGTTTTAAGTGATTCAATTTTCTTGAGAAATCGGTGTACCATCTTTGGTTCCGAGAATTTTAAATTATAAGAAAAGAGCAATTTATTTTAAATAAACTAAGTGAATGGTCTAGTGAGCGTCTCAATAAATATTTTAAATGTTTATATATTGTGATAATATTGCGATAGGTATATATCGATAAATAATTCAAAACGAGAGGATTTCTCAACATGTAATCGCATATATGTCGTAATAAAAAAATCCCCATCCCCTCTAAAATCTTTGGAACCGAAGCCGTCGATTACTTAATAAACAATCGATAGGCATCCGATTGATCGATTTCAGCAAACAATCGGTCACCCGTTGTAAATCGTTTACAATAACTGTTTTTAAAAAAAAAACTTTTATTCAAAAGAGGTTGAAAATAAAAGTTCTAGCAATAAAAGTAAAAGTTACAATAATAAATTTTATCGGTCTACACTTTTATTTAAAAAGTTAAACTTTACTTTTATGGATAAAGATTAATTGTTACTTTCGATCCCTGTTTTTAACTTATTAAGTATATGCATAAAAAAAAAAAAAAAAAAAAAAAAAAAAAAACCTTTTCTAATACTGGCTGTTTATAAATATCATAAATGTTTATTAGTAAATATGTAACTAACTATTTGCGATAATAATAAAACATATAAAACTATAATAACACTTACCTCACATAATTTACAATTCTGAAACTATTGTGTTTTTTGACGAGAACAGATGGTTTTAAATGTTTTCCATCTATTCAGCTGTTGTTACCTGAAAACAAATGACGAATAAATATAATGTTTAACCACTAATACAATCTCTAGATAATTTCCACCTAACAGCTAAGTTGACTACTTGTATTTAATTCAAAGCTGCAACTGGTTATCTCTCTTCCCTTGGAGGGTACCAACATCATTTTGATTTCTTATCTTACATGTTAATATTATTATGCAATTTTTTTTTTTAATTACAATTTATTGAAATTTACAACTGTACAAAATTTATACATCAAGTAAATGTGCTGTTAACTATTACAATAACGTGACAAAACATGAAAAGTACAACCCATCAGTAGTACTTTAATAAAAATTCTACACTAGAAGGTCTCTGGGCCATCTTCTTTTCAGACGCCTCGGAGGATTATCAGGAATAGTGTGGGAAGCAAGTTGAGAAATTAGGGGATTTGAGTGGTTATGGAGCTTACTATGAAAGTATAGATATCTGGTTTGGGCTAAATCTGCAACATATGGAACATTAAGATCTTTATGGATATGTTTATTGGTGACAAAGTAAGGTGCATTGAGGATTTTTTGAAGGATTTTGGATTGTAAGGATTGGATACGAGATGAATTGGATGGTTAGGTAGAGCCCCAAAGCTCAACTTCGTACGTCCAGATAGGTCTAATCACAGTCATGTATTTTAGTCTTTTGTAATTAATTGGGAGCTTTAAACGTTTGTCCAATGAATGTTGAAGTAATCTGTAACGACGGGCAGTTTCTTGTCGTTTTAGTCTTATATGTAGATTCCAAGTAAGACGTTTATACAAGTGGAGTCCAAGGTAGCGGATCTGTTCAACAGGGATTAGTGGAATATCATAGGATATTCCTGTAGGACAGGAAGTCGTGGGCTTACGACGAAGGGTAAAGGTTATTTGGTGAGATTTTTTTAGATTAATTTTGATTCTCGATTTTTGACAGCATTCTTGAAGAGTTAGGATATGGGATTGGAGTGTTTGGGAGGCAATGGGGGGATCATTGTATACTGATAACACACATGTGTCATCAGCGTAAGTGGTGAGTTATGTAAATTTAACCGGTATTTCAAAATTTTAAATCAATAATATTCAAAAGTATAATAATTAAATGCTTGATGAGTTTGAACATTCTTTGAAGAGGAAATCTTAATTTTTTTTTCTAATTTATCATATTTTGAGGCGTGTATTAAAATATATATATCTACATAGGTATCCTAATTTTGTATGAAAAAAATATTACAAAAGTTTATAATTAATTAAGGATTACACCTTGATTTTATTTTTTGTTTTTTTTGGGAGAGACACTTTTGGAAACAGAATTAATATCAAAAAACATTATTTGAATTAAAAGAAGGAAATGGATTGGAATAAAATAACAGTTAGGAAGAAAATTATTTAGAAAAGGTTTCAAAATGGTTTCCTTTGTACACAATAGGAACCACTTATGCAGAATATTTTTCACCCTTCCATAAAAATAAATTCAGCATCGGAGAGGTTGTTAAATATTTGTCAAACACAATCCAACTTGTCCCTGTAATTGGCTCCACGCTGGAAGTTCTCTGCTGTGTTTTTATTAAAAGGTATGTTTATTCATTATCAGTTCAATATTTAATATAATAATGTTCTAAAATTGATTACATCAGGGGCGATGATAATGTAATTAGTGACAGGTGATTTCAAGGAAAAGAGCAATTAACCGGTGCTAGTGGAACAGGTAATTGGCGGGATCATTGCAACAACAGAGTACAACATCAACTGCCTCTTCACCTTGTTAACTTGTCAACCTGCGACCTCTATACGGGCTGTTCTATCATTTTGTTGGGATTTCGACATTGTGATTCCATTAGAAAAAAGGTATGTAAAAAAAAAATGTTTTCTTCATAAACATCTTTATAAAAGTCTACTAATATTATTAGCGAAAAATCCCTTCATAGAATATAGTCTATCTGCACATTTATAATCATGATGGAAATCATGACAGAAACATGGAAATGGATGGAAATCATTCAAAAATGCAAATCATATAAAAATGGAATGGATGAAAATCATAAAAGAAACTGGTAGGGTGTGAGGGAAATAGAAAAAAACATTCGCAATTCAAATAATAAAATGTTTATAGTATGGCCAGGAAGGGCCCACACAGGAAGCTGGAGATCAAAGAGAGGAAAATCCTGAGAAGGATAATAGGACCAGTCAGGGAAGAGAATGGCACCTACAGGATACGGCACAATGATGAGTTGTATAAATACCATGAGGATATCCTGACATGCATAAGGAAAAGGCGACTGGCATTTTATGGAAACCTGACCCGCATGAATCCTAAAATATTAACAAACAGAATATTTACTGTGGCAGGTAGAGGCAAGGCTTCCAAGAGCAAGTGGATCACAACAGTGAAGTCAGATCTGGGACAACTAGGGATCCCACTCGATAAAACAAAGGGCCGACTGCAGTCCCGACAAGCTATCCGACAGGGAGTTTTCCCAGTGTCCCTTTCCAGTAAGAAGACTACAGGGACCAAATGGACAGAGGAGAGAAAGCTGGCTCATAGTCAGAAAATGAAAGAATTCTGGAAGAGAAAGAAGAAGATCCTCGCCGAAAAGTAGCTACGAGCTCGTGGTCCGTAGTGGCCCCAAAAAAAAAATAAAAATAAATGTTTATAGTACAAAAGAATTGTTAATGAGTATGATATCAACTAGTCGATATTGTAAGATATTAGTTAACATTAATTAAACATTTAAACATAAAACTTAAAAAGAAAAATATTAAAATGGTAAGACATTATATTATACGTTTTTTTTTTACTTGAGGTACGCATGATGCTATGGAAGGATCAATACAATTAGATAGATGAATTAATTGCCACTTCTATTGAGACTTCCCTTCACCGAAAGACAAAATAAACCCTTTCAAAAAAAGCGGCGTATTAAAATGTAATGACTGTGAAGCAAAGTACACGGGAAAAAATGGACGCTCGGTAAATCAAAGAGTAAAAGAACATATAAGAGCATACACTAATAAGATCCAAAACTCCAATTTCGCTATCCATCTAAATGAAAATAACCACAAATTTAATTAAGACTCGGGAGTAAAAATATTACATCAAGTAGAAAATAGCCTAAAATTAAATACTTTTGAATCCCTAGAAATAAAAAATCGTTCCGATCCAGATTTTTGTTCAAATGATCAGATAAACATCTCCAATAGCCCCATTTTAAATTTGTTTCCCATAGGAACGGAAAAATCCAATGACTCATAAGGGAAACATCATTGTAAATCAATAATTTAACCTACCTGCTCCCTTCTACTTCTCACGAATTCAGTGAGAAGTCCATTTCTGTTTTAGTTACCTCGAAGGTGAGTGCCCATGTTTGATTTCTATTCTTGCCTTTTTAAAAACTTTAGTATATATAATCTATGTAACATAGAACTGATGTGTTGAAAAAATATTATATGTTTTAGAACTGAAGATAAATTTTTAGCATTCGAAACTAATTTTCTAATAAAATAATCTCAATATAAGTGGCAATTAATTCATCAATCCTAATTTTTTTTTTTTTTTTTTATTCTTTTATTAACAGAAATTTACAACTGTATTGAAACAAATACATCTAGTAAATCAGCGCTTTACAATAAAAAATTATGGCATGCTTAAAACTTGTAGAGGAACTACCTATTGGCAGTGCTCTAACAAATTATCTACAAAAGGATAAGATCCCCGGGCAATCTTCTTTTTAGACGCCTCAGAGGATTGTCAGGAATGGAATGGAAAGCAAGTCGTGCAACAAGTGGATTTGGATGAGAAGTAAGTTTATTATGAAATGGAAGGTATCTCGTTCGTGCCAAATCAGCAACATATGGGACATTAAGGTCATTGTGGATCAGCTCATTTGTGAAAAAGTAAGGAGCACTAAGGATTTTTCGAAGGATTTTGGATTGGAGTAAATGGATACGGGAGGAATTGGATGGTTTGGTGGATCCACAGAACTCTATATCGTAAGTCCAAACAGGTCTGATAATCGTTATATAGATGAGTTTTTTTGTAGCAAATATGGAGAGTTGAACATTTGTCGAGTAAGTGTTGTAGCAGTCGAAATCGATGTGCAGCTTCTTGTCTTTTCAATCTTGTATGAGGGTTCCAGGTAAAATCCAGTCTCTTGTCTCTTGTCCAGATAAAATCCAAGATATCTTATCTGTTCTACCTTATTTAATGGTACTCCATTAAAGGATACAGGACAGGATGAGGTAGGTTTTCGACGTAGGTTAAAGGTTATTTTCTGGTATTTATCTTAACTCTCCAGTTTTGACACCATTCTTCAAGGGAAGTGATATGTGACTGGAGTGTCTGGGATGCAGCAAATGGATCATCATTGACTGATAACACGCTAGCTCATCAGCATAGGATATTATACATTTAAACGTTGAAATCGAAAATTAGTTTAATATAATCATTATTATATTACATTAATATAAATAATGAAAATATATATAGAAAGTATAGTCACATATATACCTATTAGTGACACTTTAATAAAGGTTTTATATAAAAAGGTTTTGAGGTAACTTCTTTTCAGACACCTCGGAGGATCATCAGGAATTGAATGCGAAGAAATTTGACAGACAAGTAGATTTGAGTGATTGTGGAGCTTACTATGGAAGATAGGTATATGATTTGGGCTAAATAAGCAACATATAGAACATTAACATCTTTATAGATAAGTTTGTTTGTGACTAAGTAAGGAGCATTGGATTCAAAGGATTTTGAATTTTAAGTATTCGATATAAGAAGAATTAGAATGTTTAGTTGAGCCCCAGAGCTCAACTCCATATCTCCAAATAGGTCTGATAACTTTCACGTAAATTAATTTTTTTTAGTAAATCGACATTTTTGAATATTTGTCTAGTATAAATTACAACTTAAAAAAATATATATATACTTTATTTACAATATACACTTATCCTAGTGATCCCCCAACCAGACCTATCCCTCAACGTATGGCGGGACAAGCCAGGTCCAAAGAGATCCTACCCTTCTCTCTCAGTTGCGTGGAGGCTGAATGAGAGCGCTATAGTACAGTGATTAATGACACGAGACGAGAAGTTGGCCATTGCTAGTACTCCAATGTACGTGCATAAAATAGAAAATTAATTTCGTTAAATTGTAATTAATTATGATCTATATAATAGGAACGTTTTGAAGAAGATAGCTAATTTGAAGTAGTAGACAGGATTTTTTTTTTTTTCACAGCTACTTCTAAACTTCAGCTAGTAATTCTCAACGTTTGCATGAGTAAAATTCTTTTGATTTTTCGTCAATCCAAAACTTCATAACCAAAGAAAGAGAATATAGAAAATACAAAATATAAGGGTTTATATTTTGCATGAATGCAATAAAAGCCATTGGAGATGTGGATAGGGTAGACGGAGGTGCTGCTAAGTTACAACCACAGACTGAAATACTCAACAAGTGCGGTTGTATACGATTTGAGCTTGAGAGGGTTGCCGTGTCTGATGCTTTGAGATGAGACATGCTCCCGCCTCCACAAAGGAATTTATTCAATGCCTTAATTACAACTATTGACACATATCTCAACTGCTTCTCTCAGTGCTCTCAGCCAGCACTAATTTACCTTCTCATCTCATTTCCAGATCATTATAAAAAGAAATAAAATAAATAGCTTTGAATGACAATCAACTTATAATATTACTAATTTAGACGTTTTCGAAAATAAAGTTGTATAAACATAAAGAATATTTTTAATAAGAAGGCATTACAACACAGTAGTGAAGCAGGAATGCCTATATGCAAGTGAATGTCCGGCATTAAACTATAATTTGGATTAATTGGGAAAACTAGAAAGGCGAATCATGAGGAGAATATTAGGCCCACAAAACACAGTAGAAAGTTGGGAGTTACGAAGCAATGCTGAAATATATCAAAATGCAGAAAATATATCAGATGTAATGAGAAAAAGAAGACTGATGTTTTTTGGTCACTTATATCGAATGCCTGATAGAAGATTGACAGGTAAGATTTTCAGATATCTGTGGGGTAAGAAATCGATAATAAGCTGGGTCAATGAAGTAAAAAGGGATTTAGAAAAAAACAATATAAAAATAGAATAAATAAATAATAGAGAAGACTTTCGGCGAAAAGTATTGAAAATGGAGGGATTCCAAGGCAGAAAAGTGAAAAGGACTGGTGCAAAATGGTCTGAGGACAGAAAGAGGAAACATGGTGAACGGATGAAAGCATACTGGAAGAAAATAATTGAACAAGGAAGAAACGATTTAAATTGGCACGTGGTCCTCTGTTGGCCCATTCGAAAAAAAAGAAATAAAAAAAAAAAAGATTATTTGGTTCAAAAAAAGGTGAAAAAACGGGAGAATGTAGAAGGCTTCACAATGCGGAACTGCGCTATTATATCCGGTAAATATAGTTCATTTAATAACAGCGAGGTGTGTAAAATGGACACTGTTTTACAGATCTGCCAGGATCTGACGATTTTTAGAGGCCGAATGACATCCTTGGCCACGCTCTCCTTCCACAATTAGAATTAGTTTTCGTCCTTAAGGATGCTGTTTTAAGATGGCGGAAGGATAACTTCCATTGAAATATTCGATGATTTAACTATTTTTAAGACGGGGAAGGATATTCCGGCATTGTAAACGCATTCTACGGGAGGCTGGAGATGGTTTTTCAACGCTAACGACATAGAGGAGATATCATTAATTGCCAATTTAATTATTTTATTAAATTAAGTTATTTGATCCCATTAATTCTAAAATGTACATTGATCAAAAGAAGATAAATGTTGAAAACGACTTTGAAATATAATCTACAGTGATACAAAGACTGATATGTTCAAAAGCCAAGTAGGCGAACCTATTGGCAATGCATGGGGGTAGATTATAGAGAGGCATACCCTGGATCTGTTTTTCCCAGTCAGTGGAGAATTGAGTTTTATATTTTTATTTTATTTATTTATTTTAAGGTGCCGTGTACTGCAACATGGCCAGAAGCACCAAATTCTGGATTCAAGTTTATTTAAATTTTTCTAAAGATCCTGCAATTCCTGAGGAACTTTAGAACATCTGGTTGATGGTTTTTGAGGATAGTACCTAGGTCTTTGTTGAAGAGGGGTGTTCCAGCTGTGGAGTGTACACCGCAGTTACTAAATATGTGCTCCACTGATAGGGGGATATGGCACCTTGAACACATGGGCTGTGACGTACCTTGAAGCAAGTGCTGGTGGGTGAGTCTTGTGTGTCCGATGCGCAGCCTAGTCATCACCTCTTGTTCCCTCCTAGAGCCGTTTAGCAGAGGCCATGGTTGAGCATTAGGGCAGAGCATCTTTAGTTTATAAGTATCCGAAACCCTGTAATAAATCCACGCAGCCTTGCACTTCTGTTTAATATATATTTACTGGGTACAGGAAACATATTTCTTGCCTCTTTAGCAGCGGCATCAGCCAGTTCATTCCCAGGTATTCCAACATGACTGGGTACCCAAAGAAAGGGTATAAGTTTATTAATGTAGTTTTATTATTGTGTTGGAAATTGGATTGTTAGAATGACGTGAGTTTTGTAAGCTTTTTAAAGCCGAGAAAGAGTCTGTAAATATTACGATTTTTTGCTATCTAAACATTTAACTATATCAATTGCTAATTGGATAGCAAATAATTCACTTGAGAAAACAGAGTATAGTTTAGGAAGGCAATATCGAAGTCGTTCCGGAAAATCTTACCGCGCAACCTGTGTCTTTGTTTTCCTTGGAGGCATCAGCATAAACAAAAAGGAAATCTATATATTTTGATTTTGACTCGAGAAAAAGTTTTTGTCTAAAATCTTGCGGATAAGTAATTTTGTTGTACGAGAAAAGTGAGAAGTCGAAGGAGGTATTGATTGTTTTCCATGGGAGCATAGAATAGGGGTGAGCTAAGTAGATATGCTATCATGCATATCTCATGTCATATTTAAAAGTACAACTGCTGCGCAATATATTTTCTAAATATGTAATCTGATATTAAAAAATAATTTAAATATCATTTAATAATGATAAAAAACAACATCTCTTTTATTTTAATTCTTTGGAATAAAAAACAGAAATTCGAGGCAGGTAAGCGATCCTAATTAAATTGACGTCAAGTTTGTAAACTGTCTCAAGGCTTTGAGGATTAAAGTTTAAAAGATATTTTTAATTGTTTTTTATCTCATTTTTATGTTCAATACTTGTTTTGAAATATAATATAAAAAGAAGATTAAAATGGAGTACTCTTGTTTTTCATTATAATATAAATATAAAGTTACTGTGTATCCTTTAGTTTAAACTATGTTTATTCCACTATTTATCAGTGGATAACTATTGGTTATCTGTTATAGTTTATTTATCAATTTCTGTTTGTCAACATACTATTCTATAATCTTGTTATTTTATTTGTAAGTATAATACATAATATTCTACTGATCTCAGTAGAAATGTTTCGCTACTTGTACCGACTCCATCAGGACAAATATTTAACAATTATCTTAACTTTCCAATACTAAACCGACAAGAAACTGCTCGTCGTTTTCGACTCCTTCAAAATTTACTAGATAAACGCTCTAATATGCCAAATTATCACAAAATACTCATTTAAATGATAGTAATTAGATCTGTTTGGACGTATTTGAGCTTTGAGGCTCCTCTTAACCATCCAAACTATCTCATGTCAAATCTTTAGTCTAAAATTCTTTGAAAAATTCTCAATGCTAGTTACTTTGTAACAAGTTAGCTTATCCCTAATTTAATTCTGATGATTTATCCCAGACCAAATATATATCTCATACTTAACTCCATAGCTATTCAAATCAACTGGCCTCTAAACTTTCTCCCCGTTTTATTTCTGAAAACCCTCCTGTTATTTTCATAATCCTGTTTAAATGATTTATAGGCAAAATAAATATTTATAAATACTTCGCACGGGGACCAATCTGAAATATATATAACTATATGAAAGTATAGTTGACTGTTATGATGAATGAAAAGAAGAAGATGATAAGGGATGTAGTCAAAGAAGAACACCACGTCAGAAGAAATACTTTAATACGTGCTTTTCTTTTTTTTTTTTTTTTTTTTTTTCTTATTTAAACTGATCATTTAATATCATCAATATCAGAACTTAACATGTGAGTAAGGGATGATATTTTTTTTATTGATATTGTGTTTATCAAGGAGGATTTCGCGTATTTTAAGGTTCAATAAAGACTTTTTAAATTTAAAGGCAGAATATGCCAGCTTTGAGGAGAGAGGTTTGGAAATAGTGAAGGTATGAAATGAGTCATCTATAAATGGGAGCGAAAGAGAGAATGGGAGCGGCATTTGAGAAGAAAGATCCTTTGTTCAATTTTCACAACAAGGGCTTTTTGAAGACGACAAAGGAGGTTGAAATGGGGGATATGATGGGGAAATGTAGATTTTAAATGGGAGAATGATATGTTGGATTCAGTAGGAGGATGAAAATGCGAAGAAGGTTGGGTAGTTACAATATTATTTTGAATCAAAGTAGAAGAAAAATACATTTGATAGAAGAATGACCTGGGGCCCACACGTAAAACAAAAACGTCTCAGTCTAACCAAGAGATTAAAACTTCTGTATCCAATGCTTCATAAACGGTCGACATTAAAACTCCGAAAACGACTGAATACATACACTTACTTAAACTGCAAAAAAATACACACCTTAAAAAAATACAAATATTCCAATCAAAATTACTCAGACTAATCACGAAATCACCTTGGTTCGTTTCAAACCACACAATTCACACTGATTTAGAAATACCCACAGTAAAGGAACATATACGTGACCTTTATAGACGATTTCATGACAGACTTCATGTACATAACAACATTCTCATTAATGACATGGCCACGACTGACATACCTGGAAATACTCTCGGAAGGCTTAAAAGAGCTGGATGAGAGATTTGCTCAAATAAATCTCTTTAACCCATGCCAGGAGGAGGTACTATTGAGTGCTAGTCTCCCACACACCATACAAGGCCTGTAATATTACAATATCATCACATTAACTGATTGTTACCTTAATAAGAGGTGTGAATTAAAATCTGAAAGAGAAAAAAAATAAATAAAAAAATAAGTAGTTGAAGAGCTTGAAACCGTAAGGGCAGTCTGAGAAGTAGATGAAGCAGGAAAAGGATTCTCTCTTGATGATGTCCCGTTCTGGATAACTTTTGAAGCCTGGCGGATCCTTGGAGACGTGACTCTAGATTCTTGTTCTTGGCCCAGAAGATTACGATCCATAATGATAAGAGTATAGTTGACTGGTTTGCTGAATGGAGAAGAAGATGATCAGGGGTGGAGTAAAAGAGAATCACCACGTCAGAAGAAATACCTTAATACGTGCCTATTATATGATTATCAATATCAGAACTTAAGATGTGAGTAAGGGATGATATTTTTTTTATTGATATTGTGTTTATCAAGGATGATTTCGCGTATTTTAAGGTTCAATAAAGATTTTTTAAATTTAAAGGCAGAATATGCCAGCTTTGAGGAGAGAGGTTTGGAAATAGTGAAGGTGTCTTCTTCTCCATGAAATATACATATGGAATCATTGGCCTAATACTACAAATTAAACACCGTTACAGGTTTCTAACTGACCTCAACGCAGATGATAAGGTTGGTCAACTCAGGTCTAAAGAGCTCCCGATGCTGTTCCCTCAGTAGCCTTACTGGAGTCAAAACCCAGTAGATTTGTTTAATATTAGAATTTTAGATAAACAAATATTTTTCTGCAACTATTTAATAAAGAGAAAATTATTGAATCAAAATCAGCTGTTTAATATCTTACTTCATCTTAAATAATCAGTGAAAATTCCTTTTTATACACTGGTGGGTGAAAATACAGCTGCTTCTACAAACCACGTTCATTCCTCCCAGTAAGCTGTACTAGTTCGAATTCAAAACTAAATTTAGACTCTTATTCAGACTTCCCATTTGTCACTAATGCTAATAATTGAAAATGATAAATAATAAATAAAAGGAAGAAAAAACTCCGAAAAGACTAGGGAGAAAATGGACGGCAGAAGAGAGGAAAGAGAAAAGTGAACAGATGAAGAAATATTGGAAAAAACGTAAGCTGACTTGGCGGCTTAAACGTGGTCCTTAGCTGTTCTGTAACGAATAAAAATAAATAATAATAAACGGCTAAGTGAATCCGAAGGTTGAATGCCAACACCTCTGACCACAAACTCCTACCGCAACACTCCCATCTACCCCTCACTGGTTTCCCAGACTTCCCAAAACTGATTACTTTTATTCTGAATTCGATCATTACTAAACCCGAAGACTTTACATGCCCATTTTAAGCATCGCGCTGCTATTACTTAAACTATATTTAGCGGATATAACTCCCGTTGTTCCGTATTGTGAAGCGTTCTAAATTCTCCGGTTTCATCATCTTTTTTTTGTGCCAAATATTCTACGCAGTACTTTATTTTTGAAAACTTTTAGGTGTTTTCCTGCCTTAACGTAAGCGGCCATGTTTCACATCAGCAGAGAACTGTTGGGAGTATAATAGTCTTATATATTCTATCTTCTCATATATAGGGTGAGTATCTCTTAGTGTAAAAAAAAAAAAAAAAAAAAAAAAAAAAGGGTGAAACTAGATCAAAAATGTAGCAAAATGCTGCAAACCTCACCTTTCTATTCCAATCCGTTACAGATAAGCGATAAATCAAAGACTTTTTTGAGGAAACCACGTTTTTTTCCAAAAAAACTGTAATATCTCCATTTTTTTTAAATATAAAGCAATACAAATATAAAACAAAGATATAAATGGATATGTAGAAATGCCTTCCCCTGTAAAAGCAGACTCACCAGCCCAAACAATTCACCTCAAAAAGTAATATTCTTCAACACAATCTGTATTCAAAAGCTAACGGCAAAATTGAGGTCTGTATTCATTATCATTGGATTTTAAAAATTACATTAAAATCTAATAAAATAAATCCTAAATAATAATAATAAATAGATAAATGTAATAACATAAGATCCTCAGATCCGGTGTCGCTTTATTGACAGTTTTCCTTTATTTTCCATTAAACAATAATTTCTTTCTTTGCTTTTAATTCCAATGAAGAGTTTATTAAATTTAAAATGTACATTTCTATTAAGGGACTGTCAAAATGTTTTATTTACACAAGTAACTGATTTGTATGCCAAATGAGAACGCCATGTTTTTTCGGTTTTAAAAGTGAATTTCTCCATGAAATTGAAACAAAAACATTACGCTGATTAAATTTGCAAGTTTTTGTGAGATTTGACGTTTTGTGGATAGTTTTTTTCGAAAAACGGTGAGCGTTAAAGTAATATAAGACATTGTGACTTCCCCAAATAAGGTTGGGGAGATCACGCTGTTCTTAAGATACCAAGTTTCTAAAATTCAAGGTTTCAGGTATTCAGCGATTATAGAAAATTTAATGATAAATTCGAAAAAATGGTCAAAATTTGAAAAATATTTAAACAAAATGGAGATATTACAGGCTTTATGAAAAAAAAGTGGTTTCCTCAAAAAAGTCTTTGATTTATCAAAGACTTTCTTATCTTTCTTATCCAACGGATTGGAATAGAAAGGTGAAGTTTGCGGCGTTTTGCTACATTTTTTATCTAGTTTCACCCATTTTTTTTTTTTTTTTTTTTTTTACATTAAGAGATACTCACCCTGTATAGAAATTTTTAAATTTCTCGAGATTAAGCGGGAACTGAATAGTTTTCCGGCCGAGAAATAACTAGCTTTTATCCTAACTCTTTTCCACTTGAATTTCAATTTTCTTTGATATGGTATACCCTAGATTTATAGGAATTTATTTATATTAATATATTGTAGCAATCCACCATTTTCTTTGTTAAATATGATATATTTTGTATTGGTGAATTGAGCCGTCAATCCACATCAAAGGCCGACTAAACATCGAAGACAAACGACAGGCGATAAACAAGAGCCCTCTACGGATGGAACTGACAAGGCGACAAAGGATCAAACCCATAGAGGAATGGCTACGCTTCGAAAAACAGTCGACTCGGTTTGTCGGGACATTGTTTGAGACTCTGTGGCCTCCGGCGGGGTTTTTTTTATTTCGAATGCTCATAGTGATAGATAACTAGGCAGCGAGAATAATTGAACTGAAAAAACAAACAAAAAACAAAACAAAAAACAGCAGAACAGAGAACAAACAATAAACAAAGCCCACTCTCTCCAGAACAGCTTGTGCAATCATTGTTCAAGTACACTTCATCACGGAGCTCGACTGTATCATTTATTTTGTTATAAACTGTTATGTTTTTACGGAGTGGTTCAATAGAAACACATTGAACTTGATTAATGCGTTTATTGGAACACAACAGAGAAATAGTCAACTCGCCTCAAACTAGCAGAGAGGTTACACACAATGTATCTGTTGCCATGCCAACCGACATAACAATTCTCCCTCCTTTTTAAGCTTGTTGATACATACGTTTATGATACTTATAATTTAATACATAGAAAAATACATCAAAATTCATGAAACAAAATACAGACTAATTAAACATTACAATAATACATATATACAGAGTAATCAAGATTACAATAATACATATGCAGAGAAACTTAAAAATAAATACACAAGGTGCCGAATTGATTAAGACATAACAGATTTTTCAGTAATTGCACTTAATTTAAATAGTAGTTACTGGTACATCGAAGGTGAAAAACGAATTGGTGGTCTCAGCGTGGATGGAGGTCTCAGTCCTTCTCTAGCTCTTTGTAAATTTGATTCTGGGGGAGAACTTAACTCTGGATGGAGTGTTAATTCAGTGGATTTATCAACGTTTTCTGAATTCACTAGAACTTCTGGTGAGCCTTGAGTTGGCTCTGGGTACCACTGCCTTGCCGGTGGATGGCTGGCATCAGGAAGCTCACTTTTACGTAACTGGTTCAGGTGCACCTTTCTGATGGATTCATCCTCTAACTTTACAAGGTAAATAACAGAACCGATTTGTTTCATCACCCGAGCTCTAATCCATTTCAATATACCTTTCTTAGGATTTTTTACAAGAACCTTGTCATTGATATTAAAATTTCTAATAGGAAAACTTTTTGTTTGAATTTCATTAGACTCGTCCCTCGATAACACCTTATCAGCCGGGGACAACATACTGAGAAGGTTTCGAGCTTTATAACCTAAGATCATGTCTGAAGGGGATTTCTTTGTTACTGATGAAGGAGTGGACCGGTAAGATATTAAACAATTATACAATTTCTCCGGTAAATCCGTTGTTGAACTTTTGGCTACCACTGACCTCAAAAGAAGTTTTTTAATAGTTTGTACACTACGTTCTGCTTCCCCATTGGAAGCAGGATGGTACGGAGGGCTTAGCACATGTAAAATGTTCCGTTTTTTAAAAAATGATTCCAGTTCTTTAGAGGTGAATGGAGGGCCGTTATCCGACACCACACACTGAGGAAAACCAAAACGAGAAAAACATTCTTGCAATTTTTCACATACTACTGAGGCTGACGTTTGGGTCAAAATCCAAGCTTCAAGCCAGTTGCTGTACTCGTCTACCAACAGGAGGATCTTACACTTAAATGTGTCTAGGAAATCTAAATGCAGTCGTCTCCATGGTCCTTGACTACTTGGCATTGGAGCATAGGTACGTGGAATTAAATCGTTCTGAGTGAGTTGACACGTTACACAAGTAGTCACTTGTTGTTCTATGTCTCGGTCCATACCGGACCACCAGACATAAGATCTAGCGAGTAATTTTGACCTAACTATACCAATATGTTCCTTATGTAACAAGCTCAAAACAGCTGATTGGAGGGTCTTAGGGATGACAACCCTAGAACCAAACAATAAGCAACCTTCTTGGACTGACAAACACAATCTATTCTTGAAAAAAAACAGAATACTGACTATCTACCTTGGAAGGCCAACCCTCCTTGACCCACTGGCACACTATGGAGAGAATGTCATCATGTGAGGTGGCTTGCGAGATTTCTCTAAACGTAACAAATTTACTTTCGAATTCGTCAAAAATAATAAAACACTCAGGCACGTTTGTAGAACCCTTAAGAGGTAGGCGAGACAATGCGTCGGCGTGAGAAATTTCTGAACCCTTTTTGTATCTAATCTGGTAATTGTAGGCTGACAAGATGATAGCCCAGCGTTGAAGACGAGCATTAGCAACCAACGGAATACCCTTTCGCTCTCCAAAAATAGAGCGAAGCGGTTGGTGGTCTGTTACTAAAGTAAAGTGACGTCCTGCCAGAAAATTATGGAAGTGTTTGACACCAAACACTAACGAAAGGGCTTCACGGTCTGTTTGAGAATAGTTCCTTTCTGCGGGTGAAAGTGTAGTGGAGGCGAACGCGATTGGATGCTCCACACCGTCTATAAGGTGAGCCAACGTTGCTCCGACCCCATAACTACTACTGTCAGTGGTCAATATCAGGGGTTTGTCAGAATCGTACAACAATAAAAAACATTTCTCACAAATTGACGACTTGGCCCGGTTAAATGCCTCATCACATTCTTGAGACCAAGACCATGGTACATTTTTTTTGGTCAGTTCATATAAAGGTCCAAGTAAATCAACAGACATGTTGACAAACTTGTGGTAAAAATTTATTAACCCAAGGAATGATTTGAGCTCGGATATATTTTTAGGTACTGGCGCATTTTGGATGGCTGAAATTTTGGATGGGGAAGGGCGCAACCCCTGCCCATCCAGACAAAAACCGAGCAATTCGATCGAAGTTTTGAACCATTTACATTTATCTACATTCAATTTGACATTATACTCATTTAAACGATTGAGCACTTGTTCCACTGAAAACCTGCATTCTTCCCATGTTTTGCCTCCGATAATAATATTATCTAGATACGCTCTAGTATTGGGAATTTGACTCAAAATAGAATCCATTGTTGACTGAAACAAGGCTGGAGCACTAGATAAACCAAACATCAAACGGTGAAATCTGAACAACCCTAATTGAGTATTAATCGTAAAATAATGTTTGCAGTTTTCATTTAACTTTAATTGCAAATAGGCATTTGACAGGTCTAATTCACAAAACACTTTAGACCCCACTAATGACTGAAAAATATCTTCCGATTTAGGGAGAGGATAGTGATCTAAATCTACGTATTTGTTCAGGGTTACTTTAAAATCCACGCATAAGCGAATTTTACCGTTTGGCTTTCTAACACAGACAATTGGAGATGCCCATTGGCTATGCGCCACCTTACTAATAATTCCTTTACTTTCCAGAGAAGCAAGTTCCTCAGCCACTGCTGCTCGATGCGCATAAGGTACATTATAGGGTCTATGGAAGATCGGTACTGCTCCCTCTTTTAATACAACAGACGCTTCAAAATTTTTTATAGGCTCGGTGTTTGATTCATCGAAAACTTTAGAAAAACGAACCTTATAATCTCTCACCCAATCGAATCCAACAGAAGGAACACCTGAACATATTTTAATATTATTCCTAGAGCTTACCACCTCCGGTCCAGGCTCAACGAGATCCACAGGCAACGGTCCTAGCGCTCGATTTGGGTTGACAAGTACAGAAGATCTCCAATTTGGATTGATCATGGAAAGCCAATCACGACCCAACAAAGGACGACTTAATTCTTTACCTGTAATTATTAAGGGCAATTTATCAAAAAATTTTCCTTCAAAATACAAAGAGACATTAACCTTTCCCAACACTGATAACGATTCACTGTTAGCAGCTTTGAGTTTTAGGTTACTTTTATCGATTCTAAGATCTCTGAAAAATCTGTTGTACAAATATACAGGAATCAACGTGTATGATGACCCTGAATCTACTTCAAATCCAATTTCGGTATTACTAACAAACAATTTTTGTATTAGGGGATAGCGAAATGAATCAAAACTATCAACTTCTACCGCGTTTGCGGCTTCTACAATATTAGCTTTTTTTGGTGTTGGACATAATTTAGCAACGTGACCCTTCAGATTGCAATTAAAACATTTCCACTCTCTAACCGGACATGAATTTTTATCAATACTATGAAACCTACCACAATATTTGCATTTAGAAATACGTTTTCGAATATTAAATTCAAGTTTCTTATCTGAACTTGAAGATGTCCCTGAAGTGGCGTCCTTGGACTGGGCAGAGAACCTACTTGGTTTTGTCACTTCATAAGCGTGCTGATGCGGGTGAAGTTGATTGACGTCATCAAACCTCGGCTCCCCTTCCATCACCCTGGCTTGTTCCAAAACGAGTTCCATCTCAGAAACGATCTTCACTGCTGAATCAAAGGTTAGATTTTTTTTCAGACAGTAACCTTTTTTTAACCACCGAGTCCCGGATACCAAAAACTAACTGATCTCGAAGGGCTTCGTTGAGGAAATCACCATAGTTACATGTTATTGCTAGTTTTTTAATTGCGACCACAAAGTCACGAATTGATTCATTTACCTCCTGGTTTCGACAATGAAACTTATACCGTTCGGCTACTTCAATACCTGCCGGAGCGTAATGATTTTTCAAAATAGAGCAGAGTTGGTCAAATGACTTGTCCTTAGGTTTGGCAGGAGAGACTAGGTTTTTGAGTGTTCCGTACATTTCAGGACCAATAAGTACCACCAGAGAGTTTACTTTATCTGACTCACCAGTGTCGTTCAAGTCGAAAAACGCCTCGAGCCTGTCGAGGTAGTTCTGAAAAGGTTCGAGAGAAGGCACATAGGGATCGACGTGTCCCAAAACAGCATTTCGACGAGGATGACGCAATTCGTATTTTGCTTGCTCTTCTTCACCAGAGTTCTTTTCTTTAGAATTCATTTGTAACAGTATAAGGCACTAGAATACGTTGGTTAGAATAACGTTCAACAACCGACACCGTTTTAACTATCACACGCGAATTAAGAAAACGGTTCCAATTTACTCGTCGCCAATGTTATGTTTTTACGGAGTGGTTCAATAGAAACACATTGAACTTGATTAATGCGTTTATTAGAACACAACAGAGAAATAGTCAACTCGCCTCAAACTAGCAGAGAGGTTACACACAATGTATCGGTTGCCATGCCAACCGACATAACAATAAACAAATCTGGAAAATGTTCTACCTTATCTCTTTTTCAGAAATGACATTCAAGTAGATTTGTAATTTCCTATCATTGCCAATGTTGTGTACACGAAAATATTTTGGTAATCATTACGAATAGTTCATATTGAAACCTAGAATTTAAAAAAGGTTGAAAAACTGAATTTCTATTTTTTCCTCTGGAACAAACTCTCAGCTATTTTCTCTCCAGCCCTAATGATGACATATGCAGATTCGTTCGAAATATTGAAATCTATGGAAAAATAATAAAAAAATAATAGTACAGTCAATAAACACATTTGTAGTGTCCATGAAATATGCGATCATTTTTGACTTCATAGCTTCGTTAGGAGTAGTTAGAAGGTAAACATACTAAATGTCCCCGCCCATGGGGGGAGAGCTAACGGTGGGGGGGTGGAGAAGTTTCCATATTTTGGGTTTTTCTTTTATATCTTGAAAACGGTGGACTCTAGAACAATATGTTACAAATCAAAATTAAAGATAATTAAATTTCCAATAAAATTAATTATATACATATTTGTCGAAATTCCAACGGTTTTCGAGATATACGTTAATGAAGATTGGTGAATTTCGGTAAAAAAAACAAATTTTACCTCACCTTTTTGTCAAATATTTGCTCCTAGTTTCTTCTACGATCGTTTTTAAGAAAAAAATTCGAATCAAAATTGTAGAACATCAAATTTACTTTAAATTCATATATAAGTTCCTGGCATTTGAAATAAATGTTTAACAAAAAGTGAAGTAAAAACTTTTTTTTTAATTATCGATTTTCAATAACGTATATCTCGAAAACCGTAGGAATTTCGCCAAATGTGTATATAATTAATTTTATAGAAAATTATATTAACTTTAATTTTGATCAGAGTTACATTTTTCTATAATCCACCGTTTTCGAGATATAATCGAAAAACACAAAAATAGGACCTTCTCCCCTCCCCCCACTCTTATCTCACCCCCCAGGGGTGGGGACTTTTAGTATGTTTACCTTCTAACTATTCCTAACAAAGCTGTGAAGTCAAAAATTATCGCATATTTCATGGACTCTGCACCCTTCATTTAAGCACTCATTGACTGGACTATATCTGTTTATTCTTTTATGTTGAATAGATAAGCTGTATTAATTCTTGAAGTAAATTTATCATAGGATTTTTTTTTTTAAATTATCAAACAAAGCAAATGTTAAGGTAGTAGACAATGATCCTGTTGCGGTCACTTGGATAGTTTAATTATTGGGAATGATGGATTATTTATTATTATTGGTAAGGCTTCTTGAAGATATTAACTTATAGAGTGAATTGCAGTAGAAGTAATAGGATGAAAAGGGGGGGGGGAGTCGTTAGCTAAATAATCAGGTAAATGGAAAATCCTTTCAGTTTTTCCTTTAACTATTCGGTTCTTCTGTCCCTACTGAATACTAATTTAAAGTGGGACCATTGAAAATATTTATCTGATCAACAAAAATAAAATATAAATTAGTTTTAAACAATTTTATTATTTCTAATGATTCTTAAATATTTAATTTTAGACTATTTTCTACGTGAGGTATTAGTTTCACTCCCAACTATTTGTTGAATTTATGATTATTTTCATTGAAATGGAAAGGGAAGTTGGAATTCTGCGAAGTTCTAATGACCTCTTTATCTACTTTATCTTCAAGCGAAGGGAAATAAGATAACAATGGTTTTCTATTTAATTCTGATTTTCAAAACTCCCTGCCAACTTTGCATACCTGGCCCTAATATGGTATGTGATCTGAACTTTATTTCTTCGGGGTTGGTTTATCTTTTAAGGGTGTTGTAACACCTCTGTTTTACAACACTCGTTTACTCGATACTAAAATGAATCTCATTATTCATGGCTATAAAGCACGCCTTACGGTTCACCTTGATGAATCTTTTTATTTGCCAGTTACGAGAGAAAAACGACATGGGCAATATAAAAATATTGCTGTCATTATATGAAATGAATGTTATGAAAAAAATAAACTTTATTCAGGGACTTACAGTCCCCTAAGAATAAAAATAATGCGTAGTTAAAAGTACAATTGCCTGGCCTATTATTTACAAATTAAATGCTTCAGTAATTACAGCATACATTTTGACAGGAAAAAAAATATATAGAATAATAATTATAACATAAAATAAAATCGTATATATATATATGAACATATAAAAGAAAGAAATAGAGAAAAAAAGTAATTCTAAATATTTATTTGATTATTGACATATTTGCGGAAGATTGATTGTCTAAAAGGTATAGGAATAGATTATTTTTAAAGGAAGTTATGGAAGTTGCTTTACGAATAGAAGTACCCACTTCCAGGGAATTCCAGAAGGAGGTAGCACGAATGATGAAGGATTTGTCAAAGGAAGCGGTTTTATTTGAAAAGATATATAGGTTAAAAGGTTGGGATCTAGTGTTTAGGAGGTGGATAGAAGAGCGCAGAGTTAATATTATATCACCTCATTATTCAGATAATTCTCTGATTAAAAATTAAAAATTGAATATTGCTTAGTGAAAATATACAAAGAATACAAAAGTTTCCATTCAAGACATCAAGAATATTGACACAAACACCATTTTTTAAAAAAATATATTTTATACAGGGAAAAAATCCCCTAAAAAAATGTGGCCCTGACGATTTGTACACGGAAGTTCGCAAACGCTCATATACCTAACAGCAAAATTTTAGCATTTTTTTTTTTCCAATTTTTCGCTTGAATCTCCTAAAATATGTAAAGTTGGTCGAAAGTTGTAAAAATCTAATCTCGAAAGCAGCTCTATAGGCCAATCGGATGCGTAGATACAGCTCTCCAAAAAGATGTATGATTTTTCACAACAGCAGTCATAATATTTTCTTTCCAAAATCGATTTTCCTATTTTTGAGAAAATTATTTGTCCTACAGGTTCAGATCCCATATTAAAGCTAATTAAATTTCCCTCAAATTCTTCTTAGGTTGGTACGTAGCAAACTTGAAATTTTACTTACTATTTACATATTTTAACTAGCTATATATGTAATACTCTTATTATTATTCATTCTTTGAAATCGTATGTATTTTAAATTATTTTTAGAACATCCGGTAAAACGAAATGTTGACGTGTTGATAAATCACGATTTCTCCAAAACCGATTTCGATTTTTTCTATTTTTGAGAAAACCTACATGCAGGGTCACAAATTAAAGATAATTATATTTCTTTAAAAATTTTTCAGTATGCGATCGAGATCTAGAATGTAGCCGAAAAAATTTGAATTTTGTGAAAACCATTTTTGGAGGGCTGCATCTCGTATCCCATTGGCCTACAGAGCTGCAATTGGGCTTAAATTTTCACAACTTTAGTGTACTTCAATAGTTCAAATATGCCGTATCAGTCATAGTTTCATAGTTTACGAAATTTAAGTGAAAAAAACAGCGTTAAAATTTGGTGTTATTTTTTGGGACTACAAAATTCGGAAAAGGTTTTGAGGGTTACAAACTTGGACATCAACTACCCTTATGAGCATTAACAACATATTAAAAAAATATTAGATACACGCGCTTTTGCCAGCTTTACCTTTTATCTACACTATTGATTGATTGATTAAGAAAACTACTGAAACAATTTACCGAATTTTAACCACATCATCTTTATTGTTCGAGGATGGTTTATCAATAAATCTTTTCATTTTTAATTAATTTGTTATTAAAAAAGCGATAATATTTGGATAACAGCAACGTTTGAAAATTAACTGATAGTTGGCGAACGCCATTCTACGTGAGAGGTTACGGTGCTATTTAGTGCCTGAGATTGATAAAAATAAAATAAAATTTATTTATATTCAATTAAATAATTAAAAAATATTTAAATATGTGGTGCGACATGTGAAGTTTGGATATCTTCCAATATGTGGTTAGCACCATTCTGCAATAGAATTCGCAATAATAAAACTACTGTACCCATCTTTATCGAATTTCAACAAAATAATTTTCATAATTCTAGAAAGGTCTAGCAGTAATAAAATTAAGAATAATAAAAATTGAAATGTACAATGTTGAGTATGAGAAATGAAGTTTGTCGCCATATACTTTTATGGTTCGAAATTAAAATCTAACCATATGAAATAATTAAAATCAAAATTTGGATGTGTAATTAAGCTTATAAGTAATCTTTAAACACCTACTCAGTGCAATTTAAACCAGGTAAAATCACTGCTAAGCATGAAAATGTCATTGAAGAAATGAAGCCGCGGCTGGGAATGCTAGTTTTTGTATAAATCGGCTGGGCTATGATAAATTACTATGAGCCAATAGATAAGACATTTGGTAAGATTCGAGATTCTGAGGCGGTAGTTCCGAACTGGACTCGCTAATAGAAACAATATAACTGGGGTTGAAGTTAGCTAAATCAGGAAACTGACTAAATGGCTCCGAGTGGAATTCCATTAGTTTATTCGTTAGCGCCTACCTCTCGGACCCGACAGCTCTGGAGTCCTAAGTCCTGGAGGTGAAGTTATAGCTGCGATCCCTCTTTGGATTAGCAACAGGCGGGACTTGGGGGGGGGATTCTCCTGCTTGAATTTCAAATGACTTAATAATAGTCGCTTCCATGAATGAGTCGAATCCGGTGAGCTTAGTGAACCAACTGATTGTCTGAATAACTGAGAGCTGAATTGCCAAATCCGTTTATTTAAATTATGTAAATCAAAATGGAAGAACCTGGAAAGAGTTTAAGAACAGTTTTGAATTCTATTTCTGATTACATTTTTGTTTTGTTTGGGATTTCATGTGTTTCAATTGCAACATAGGAAGAAACAGGAAACTTCAGCATACTTACACTTGCATTTTTAGTTACATTACATTCATAGAACAAGGAGCTTCATGGAAGACCTGGGAATTGAAATGAGGGATGTGGCTGTTTTAGCGGAAAATATTATATTGGACTCCCTGGGAATAATCCACCACCACATATATGGTAACTGATGGTTTGGGAAGAGATGGAAGGTATATACAATGAATGAAGAATGGGTAAAATGAGATATATGTTGCATATTTATCCTAGTTTTTATATAGTTATTATTATTATTGTTATTAGTTATTGATATTAGTTATATAGTTATTGTTATTGTTATCAGTTATACAGTTATTGTTATTTATGTGAATAGTTTTATATTTATTTTATATATTATATTTTATATTGTTATCAATAAGGTTTATATTATCTTTTTAATATTTTAAATTTTGTTTTAATTTTATTTTATATTCCGCATGGATTGATCATTTTAATATGTAGATTCTTATATTTTTAAAAATAATGACTATTACGGTTTTTTTTTTTTTTTTGGTATGTCATATTTGATTGATTAAGTATGCTGTGTTTTTTTGCAACCCATTTAAAATGGGCAGCACCACTTAATAAAGTGTTTCTCTCAGGTAAAAGAACCATATCAGTCAATTCTTTCAGTCAAATACTTTTTGAATGGGTATTGGCGGATCCACAAAATGAATCTCGACCTTTCCACCTACACTACAGTAGATAATACAACCTGTAGGATATGTCTAGTCTTGTTGATAGTCTAGTTCAGGTACAAGAGGCCGCCAAGAAGCGAGAAGAAGAGAGAGAGAAAGAGAGAGAGAGAGAGAGAGAGAGAGAGAGAGAGAGAGAGAGAGAGAGAGAGAGAGAGAGAGAGAGAGAGAGAGAGAGAGAGAGAGAGAGAGAGAGAGAGAGAGAGAGAGAGAGAGAGAGAGAGTTTAGTATTTTTCGTATATTTTTTCTCAACTAACTCAGAAACTATCAACTTTACCAACACATTTAAAAAAAAAATGAGAAATAGTGATTAATTTTTTTTATAGTTAATAGTTTGTGAGATATTGGGGAACTTGAATTCCCAAGTTCTTCATATTTTTCATCTATGAATCTATGATATCGTGAATCATTATGTAACTTAACCAATTCTGACTCTGAAACTATTCACTTAAAGTACACCATGATGGTACAAAAGGATCAATACAATTAGGATCGATGCATTAATCGCCACTTCTATTGGAATTTTTTTATTATAAATCTAGTTTCGAATGCTAAAAATTCATCTTCAGTTTAAAACATACACAATTCTCAAGACATCAGAACTCTGTTACATGTATTATATATACTAAAGTATATATATAATTACTGTAGTATATATAACCTATAGAACTGAAGGTAAATGCTTAGCATTCGAAACTAGTTTTCTAATAAAATAATCCCAATAAAAGTGACAATTAATTCATCAATCCTAATCAGAAACTATTGATTCTATAAAAGAAACGAACAAAGTCTTAATTTCTTTTTTTTTTTTAATTTATATTTAAAATACCTCATTGAAGCTCTTTTCTCGGTCCTTCTTCACTTGATAGTCACGAGAACTTTTATTATGTTGCAGAGGACATCAGAATGAACCACACCACTCAAATCCAGAATAATATTCGTTTATTTTCTCATCGGTTATTTTTATCGCCGTTGTCAAGGCTTTAACTATTTAATAACTATAAAACTTAAATTGTTATAGTATATGATAGAATCTTTAGGTATTGCTTATTGAAAAGTCTATGCTGGTTTTAATAAAACGTGGCAGAAAAGTTATTTATTACAAAGTGTGTACATTTTTTAAAATATAAAATTTAAGTACAAATCCTGTATTATTTACAAGACTGCTGAAATAATAATGTGAAATTTCGATGTCTCGTATAACTGAATACTCTAAATGCGACCGAACCCTTGGAAATTTAGACAAATACTGAAGTAGTCAGTTTCCAAAGAGGTACTAATAATTTTCCATTCTGTAGTAAAGTTTGTTAAATTTTGCCTATTTTAAACATTAGCTGTTAATTTTAGATTACTTAGTTAGTTGGTAGAACTATAGTTGTTTAAGTTGATAGTTAAACATTAATTACACAAGATCAACATTCCTATTTCATCAGTCGAAATCAATCATCACGGCTAACTGCTAGAGAGGTTGGGGGGGGAGGAGGTTAGTAGTGGGGAGGGGAAGGTAACTAGAGTAATTTCAATTAGCAGTTTAAACTTCTTGACTTGATTAAAAATAACAGTTATTATTCATCCAATTATCTAAGGAAATAATTGGTGGATCTCAGGTATGATTTGTAATTTATAACATAATATGATAGTTTCTCTAATATTTATTATTTTCTATTGAGGAAATGTCGATAAAAAATACTATTCCTTAAAAAAATTAATGTCGCTTAATCTTATAAATTCTATTTGCTAAATTTGTATTGATTTATTCTTTATAATTTCGCTTAAAAAACTCTTTAGATGTACAAAAAGGCAAAAATATATTCATCTAAATATATATTATAAAAAAAGCTTTAAGCAAAAAAAAAAATATATATATATATATCAAAATCGATTGATGTGTCAACTAAAAAAAAAAATTATACAGAGGAACACCACGTCTAAGTAGAAGAAATAATTTAATACGTGCCAACGTTTCGACCTGCCTCGCAGGTCTTTATCAGGGCCACCGAACCACACTGGTGAGGAGACGAACGACGAACGTTGGCAGGTGTTCTTCTTTGACTCCATCCCTGATCTTCTTCTTCTCCATACCAGGTATGCAAGTTTAAAATGTCGTTTTAATTCCAATAGAATGCGCTCTTAGCCTATTGAAGGATTTGCTTATCTCTAAACGCTATTTTGTTTGTTAGTCACTTGTTTACAAAAGTCAGTTGTTTTTAAGTCGTTAAAATGGACGTATCATACCTTTCTTTGGTGTTAAAAATGTCTAATTTTAAGCCAAATAAAGAGCATTTGCGGCATGTCATGATTTTCTTATTTAATCAAAACAAAAAGGCATCTGAATGTCATCGAATTCTTGTTGAGACTTATGGCGATGTTGCTCCAACCGTCAGGACATGTGAACGTTGGTTTCAAAGTTTCAAACGTGGTGATTTTGATGTTACTGATCAAAAACGAGAAAATCGACCAAAAAAGTTTGAGGACTTCGAATTGCAGTCTTTATTAGACGAAGACAATACCCAAACCCAACAAATGATGGCAGAACAGTTGAATGTCACTAGGCAAGCCATTTCCGATCGCCTGAGAGCTATGGGAAAGATTCAAAAGGTTGGAAAATGGGTTCCACATGAATTGGACGAACGACAGATAGAAAAAAACGAAAAACTGTGTGCGAAATGCTGCTTTTACGCCACGAAAGAAAGGTAACATTTTTTTTTTGCATCGAGTTGTAACTGGCGATGAAAAATGGATTTATTTTCAGAATCCCAAACGAAAAAAAATCATGGGTAACGCCAGGACAACCATCCACATCGAGTGCAAGACCGGATCGTTTTGGGAAGAAGACAATGCTGTGTGTGTGGTGGGATCAGAAGGGAGTAGTCTAAGTAACTGCCTGATGGTTTGAAGTTGGAAATCACTTTGTCTACTACGAGCTTCTCAAACCCGGCGAAACAGTCAATACCGAGCGCTACCGACAACAAATGATCAATTTGAGTCACACATTGATCGAAAAAAGCCCAGAATGGGCTCACAGGCACGCCAAAGTCATTCTTCAGCATGATAACGCTCCTGCACATTCAGCCAGATTGACTAAGGAAACGATTTCTTCGCTTGGTTGGGAACTCCTACCCTGCTCACCTGACCTGGCGCCTTCTGATTATCACCTCTTCTCATCGATGGGACACTCATTGGCGGAGCAACACTTCAACAATTTCGAAAACGTACGAAAATGGCTCGATGAATGGATTTCAAATAAAGATGAAGCATTCTTTTGGAATGGTATCCATATATTGCCCGAGAGATGGACAAAATGTGTAGAAAGCGAGGGTCAGTACTTTGAATAAAATATATTATACTTTTTTTTAAATTACTGTGCATATATTTTAAGAAATAAACGACATTTTAAACTTGCATACCTGGTACGAACGTTGGCAGGTGTTCTTCTTTGACTCCATCCCTGATCTTCTTCTTCTCCATACATCATAACAGTCAACTATACTTTTATCATTACGAATCGTAAATTTGAGTCATCCTTCGTCTCCTCACCAGTGTGGTTCGGAAGCCCTGAAGAAAACCTGCAAGGCAGGTCGAAACGTTGGCACACAATTAATATATTTCTACTTAGACATGGTGTTCCTCTTTGACTCCATCCCTGATCATCTTCTCCAAAAAATTTTATATATATATTTTTTTTTTTTTGATTCCTCTCTGATATCCAGTTTAAATTGTATTCATACAGTTTACAATATTTGAATCACTCTCTTCAAGAGCCACTTATGAATCAGGTTGAATGTTTTTCTTGAATCATTTTTAGTGCAAAAGTAGATAGCTTAATCATGTGTTCTGTTGTGAGGATAATAATTGTTAGTAAAGAAATAAAACAGCCATGACACTACTTTTACATCTTGTAGGTATACATCTTAGAATTATACTAAAACCATAAATATTAATAATAATTATAATTATGTTTATCATTAAAAAAGTGTTATCTTCAATTTGACAGATGAGTATGATGTGTCTGTAGCAACCCAATTGAGTAGCAATAAGTTTTTAGGAGAAGAAGATAGTGAGGGATGCAGTCAAAGCAACGAATCGTTTTCCTTCACGAAGGATTTTTTTTCCTTTTTCATTCCTGTCTTGTCCTTATTCTTACCTTGCTGCTTTGTATTCTTTGTTATTTATATATCTGATCTTTTCTATGCGGTTTTTGTATATTGTTTTTTTTTTTTATCTATGCCATTCTGTATTCCATTTGTCATCTGTTTATCGGTCTGTTATTTTTGTCACCTCTGATTTTTTGTCAATTCTGGTATTTTGTTCATTATAGCCCTGAAAAAGACCTGCAACGCAGGTCGAAACGTTGTCACGTATTAAAGAATTCTTCTTTGTCGTGGTGTTACTTTGACTGCATCCCTGACTATCTTCTTCTCCATTCATCATCCAGTCAACCATACTTTTATCATCAATATGTTTTTATATTAATATAGCATATCTATATTCTTTTTTTAAAAACTATTTATTGATATTTACAACTGTATACAATATACATCAAGTAAATTTGAGTAAAAATTATAATGACATGTAAATAACTTGTGAAGAACTACTCACTAGTAGCACTTCGATAAAAGTTCTAAACTGGAAGGTCTCTTGGCCATCTTTTCAGACGCAAGTTGGGATACTAAAGGATTCGAGTGGGAGTGCAGTATACTTTGAAAGGACTGGCTAATACTTTGGTTTGGGCTAAATCAGCAACATGTAGATCATTGAAATCTTTATGGATAAGTTTATTCGTGACAAGCATTAAGGATTTTTCGAAGAATTCGGGATTGTATGGAATGGATTCGACTTGGATGGTTTAGTGGAGCCCAAAGCTCAACTCCGTATGTCCATATAGGTCTAATAACTGTCATGTAAATGAGTCTATTGTAATTTATTGGAAGCTTTGATCGTTTGTCTAGTAAATGTTTGAGTAGTCTATAACTACGGGCCGTTTCTTGTCGTTTTAGTCTTCTTTGTGGATTCAAAGTGAGACATTTGGAGTCCCAGGTTGTGGATCTGCTCAGAGGAACATATATATCTTCATTGGCATTTTTAAGTCAATGAATATTATTACTATAAGTATATAATGTATATCGGTGATTGTGTTTTTCTTATTAATTCCTGGGACTGAAAGTTTGAAACTAGTTTATTAGTCAACGTTTCTTGAAAACATTTTATACTATCAACTTAGGTTTTGTTAATTATAATCTTTAATATCAACTTCGTATATATAAAATAATTACTTAGCTTTTTTTTTTTTAATTAGTTTAAATTTTGTATCAACTACAAGCACCTTGGTGGCCATGTCAAGGCAGAGGTGTGGGTGGACAAAAAAATGAAAGAGAGAGTTGGACCGGAAGGTGCTTCAATCCCATCAAGAAGGCTTCTCCGAACAAAAGAAAGCCGAGTAAAAAGAGTAAAATGGCCGTCTAAAAAAAAGCATTTCTCTTCATAATGACCTTCTACGGCCAGTCATGGACCCTCACAACTAACACAAAAGCCATTCCGATAACCCTCCGAGGCGTCTGAAAAGAAGATGGCCTCGGGTCCTTCTAATAAAGAACTTTTATTGACGTGCTACAAAAGGGAAGTTGCTTTACAAGTCGTTGGGATGTTATCTCTACATTTATCGATTGTTTTTTTTATTTTTTTTTTCTATACTTTAATTTCAATAAATCGTTGGTTTTTCTATACGTCTCTATTTTATTCTATTTATTAAACATTTACATCTTACTACATAACCTGTAATAATTTACAAGTTTACAACCCTTGAAGATCTTTGGATATTTGAAAAGGATGTCGTTTCAAGGAAAACGGTTGTGAAAGAAAGTGAAACGGCCAGAAAAAGCCACGTTTTTTTTCCAATTAAGGGTTTCTCGCTTCAAAGAGATTGTGGCCTAGGAGGGTCTCTCAGGCCCAGGTTCGTATACAACGGAATAATTAATTAATTATTTACCTCAACCAGACTCAAACCTGAGCCCAAGAATTTAGGAGTCTAGTGCCATAACCTCCCACATTAGGCCATAAGGTAGGTCACTACATTCTTTGGTTTTCGACTCGCCATTAGCGTGAATATGTACTTGTTTTCGAAATTTTCACAGTGAAATTAATCTCAACCATAAAAATGGTGTCGCCCTTAGATAGATTGTTTTTATTATTTGTTCTATAAATTAAACAAGTCTAAAATTATGTTTATCCAATATTTATAAGGGCGTTTGTAAGTTAAAGGGTAGTACATGGAAATGATTGGTACTTCTTTGTCAGGTCAGGGTTAACATTTATATAAATATTTATTATTATATTAATATAAAACACGTACCTCTTTAAGTCATATTCTTTTCATAAAGGTTTGACGTGGGATCAGGGTAATTACCCTTTTTAATTATAAGATAAACTAACCTAAATAATGTAATCTAACGAGTGACGTCATAACCAATTAATAAATTTATCTGGTGTCAAATTAAAAGCAAAACTTATTCAAACAAGAGTTGACATATAAAATTATAATTAATAGAAGAAATCATTACTAAGACTAATGGCTTAAGTGGTAACAAAAAATACTGATTTTAATGAGAGGTGCTATGGTGTGGGATTTTTTGCACAGCGGCGTCAGAGGAAGCCCATAGTCTCGGTTCAACGAGTCATCAGAAGCTGACGTCTACAAGTTCAGATCGTGGTATCAGGAGTCTCGAATATGAATTTTTAGCTATTTATATAACTATTATCCTCACTATAAATATTAGGCTATGATGCCTGCTGATTTCTTGGTTAAGGGTATTACCAAATTAAGTATGGGCTAAATGTTTTTACACTGTTTTACAGATCTGCCAGGATCTGACGATATTTTTTGAGGCCGAAGGGACATCCTTGGCCACTCTCTCCTTCCACAATTAGAATTAGCTTTTTCGTCCTTAAGGATTTTAAGATGGCGGAATTTTATTAGTTTTTCGTCCTTTTTTTTTTTAACGGTTTTTAAGTTATCCGACGGATAACTTCCGCCATTGTTGACCTCCAGGATACTATTTTAAAATATTTGACGGTTTTAAGATGGCGGGCTTTCGACATTGTTGTCCTTAAAAGGACTCTTTTTTTCAAATATTCGATGTTTTAACTGTTTTTAAGATGGCGGAAGGATATTCCGACTTTGTTAACGCATTCTACAGGAGGCTTGAGATAGTTTTTCAACGCTAACGACCCCTTTCCGTTTACTAAACATTTTATGAAGTGAGGAGTTGGTAAAAGAAACTAAATAAATACTGTATAACTTATGTCTCTTTCCGAGAAGGGTTATGGATTCCCTGATTTTTGTTTTAAGAGCCTGACAGAAGTTGGATATAATCTCAAATGTTTCAAAATTATTAACTAAAGATGAATAGGATTAACTTATTTCAATTCCAAATAAACTGCAGAGACTGCGATTATAAAATTCCAGAACATCGTGCAGCCAAGATCACTGTGAAATGTAAAACCGTTGGAGGAAGACGTAGAGACCCTGGAGGTCTTCCCTAGTGGCCTTGGATAGAACAGGAATAGTGGAAAATGGAAAAGGCAGCAGTTGGGAGAGCTTCACGATTTGAGGGTCTGCTCTATAATAAAGTACTTCAACTGCTTAGTACTAGAAGAGAACATTTTTCATTCATAAAAAAATGGTTTTTCGTTGCCCCCTGTGAAGGTTTTCAAAGTAAGCCGAAATGTATAAATAAAGTACTTTGTACTTCTTTTGTCACATTCTCAATCATCTTCTCTATCCAGTTAATATTTTTAGGTACAATTCCTGAAGTCTTAAAGGACAATTTTTTTTTAAACATCTATTATTCTATATTTGGAGGCTATACAAAGTCCTTGTACGTCCGGTCCTGACATATGGATCTAAAGCATGGGCATGGACTAAAGCGGATGAAAATAGGCTGCTTATCTTTGAGAGAATGATCCTGAGAAGAATTTTTGGTCCGATCCCGGAGGGTGATGTCTGGCGAAGAAGAAAAAACGAAGAAATCTATGCACTCTTCAAGGACACAGACATATCTAGGTGGATCAGCTTGAGGAGGCTCAGGTGGGCGGGGCACATCGCCAGGATGAATGAGAATGAAATTCCAAAAAAGTTAACTATCGAGGCTATTCATCAAACTAGAAGAGTCGGACGACCCAAAATGAGATGGATGGATAGCGTCCGTGCAGATGCCAGGAACATCCTTGGAACACCAGACTGGATGGCTGCTGCAAAGAATAGAGATGATTGGCGAAAAATTTTGGAGAGGGCCCTGATTCAGCAATGAATTGTTGCGCCGCTTATGTATGTATTTTATATTTACAATTTCCACAATATACAACAAGTTATTGTGATCATAATGATAACAATGACATGAAAATTACTCCTGTAGTAAAACTTCTCACTAGTAACACTTTAATAAAAATTTTCTATTAGAAGGTCCCTTGACCATCTACTTTTCAGACGCCGTGAGCATTATCAGGAATTGAGTGTCAGGTAAGTTAGAAGAGAAATAGATTTGAATGGTTATGGAGTTTACTATGATAGGATAGATATCTGGTTTGGGCTAAATTTGCAACTTACGAAACATTTAGGTCTTTATGGGTAAGTTTGTTCGTGACAAAATAAGGAGCATTAAGGATTTTTCGACAAGATAAATTAGATGGTTCAGTGGAGCTCAAAAGTAAATCGTAAATCTTTTGCAGTAAATCGTAAGCATTAAACGCTTACCTAGTAAATGTTAAAGAAGTCGAAAACAACGAGCAGTTTCCTGCCGTTTTAATCTTGTATTTGGATTTCAAGTTAAAACGTTTGTCCAGTTGCAGTCCTAGATATTGGGCTAGTTCATTTTTAAAAAATTCAATGTTGATGGTATTGTGTAAATTTATTATTCGCATTTCGGTAATGGGATGCGTTTTAGTATTCAATATGTTTCATTTATAACAAATTTAACAAAATAGCTCATTGGCATATTAGGGTTATAAAGTTCTATAAGTGAGGGAGGACGTGGTAGAGAGTAGGGGGAGAGAGAGAGAGAGAGAGAGAGAGAGAGAGAGAGATAGAGAGAGAGAGAGAGAGAGAGAGAGAGAGAGAGAGAGAGAGAGAGAGAGAGAGAGAGAGATCATAAATAGAGAGCCATCAGATAGGCAGAGACCCGCGGCAGTAATGGCCTGCCATCAGCCTCCTCCTTTTCCCCCCACTCCTACCTCTACAGAACATTCTAGTGCCTCCCCTCCCCCTCCCGCTAGTAATTCAGCCCATTTCTGCTAATGTATTCAGCCGCTGGATAATATTATCGCTCTATGTTACGCTTAGCTAACATCGCATATGCCTTCCAAGTTTATTAATCCAGCAGAACATGATGCCTAAGTAAAAGCGATCTTGGCACTCCATCAAAATATGCCACAAAAAATATAAATTATAAAAATACAGAATGTCATATCGATTACATAAATATGGATATACCGATTTTCAATTTTAATTTGCAAATAGCTTTAAAACCTCTATTATTTAAATTTTATTAGACCCGTTTAATAAATTAATATTTAATTAATTAATGGATATAAATACAATTCAAAGCCTGAATTATAATATTGTATTAATACAACATAAATTAGTTGGAGTTTTAAATTTGTATATATATGTACTTTTTTATTAAAAACACTCGACGGGGAGGGGTCGACGAAAAACCATCCCCAGTCTCCCGTAGAATGCGTTAACAAAGGCGGAATACCCTTCCGCCATCTTAAAAACAGTTAAATCATCGAATATTTCAAAACAGTATCCTTCAAAACAGTGTTATCCTTCCACCATATTAAAATCAATAAATATTTTAAAACAGTATCCTCAAGGACAACAATGGCGGAAGTTATCCTTCGGATAACTTAAAAACCGTTAAATATTTCAATATATTATCCTTAAGGATGAAAAACTAATAAAATCGTTAAATTCCGGCATCTTAAAACAACATCCTTAAGGACGAAAACTAATTCTAATAGTGAAAGGTGAGAGTGGCCAAGATTTCCTTCGGCCTCAAAAAATCGTCATATTGAAATAGATGGAACACTGTTTTACAGATCTGGCAGGATCTGACGATTTTTTGAGGCCGAAGGACATTCTTGGCCACTCTCTCCCTCCACAATTAGATATTAGTTTTCGTCCTTAAGGATGCTGTTTTAAGTTGGCGAAATTCAACGCTTTAATTAGTTTTTCGTCCTTAAGGATAATATGTTAACGATATATTTAACGATTTTTAAAGGGTAATAAATCTAGTATTTTCTATTGTTTTATTAATTTTTTTTTTATTCCGAGATCAACCTCGGCCCAAAATTAAGATATAGAATGCACCTAAGACACGAACTCAAACCTTAGCAAGCATTCTGTTATTTTAATTAAGATAAGTAACTTTAAGTTACGTACTTGGGTCGTTTTACAAGATCATAGTCAGTGTAATAAAATAATTTTTGGTATTTAGGATTGATGAATTAATTGCCACTTCCATTGGACATATTTTATTAGAATTCTAGTTTCGAATGCTAAACATTTATCTTCAGTTCTAAAACATAAATATATATTTTTTTTTAACACATCAGATCTATGTTATGTATACACTAAAGTTTTCAAAAATGTAAGACAATAATAGTCCAGTAAAATAAGGGTTTGCCGAAGAAAAAACTGCGGAACTTTTATTCTCAACGGATCTTTATGTTTTCTGGGGTGCTGAATCCGAATCTGAAGTTTGCTACCACGGCAACCATCGGCTTCATATTTAAAATCGCGAAAAACCGCCAAAAAAACCCATTATATTTTTTTTTTTTATCTATAACACGATAACGAAGTTTTCTTCGAAGAAAGTTTACAAATATTAATTGTTGCTGGAACTAGTACCTACATAATGAAAAAAAGAAATCCGAAATCGGACCGTTGGTTAAATTTACAATTAGTTCCTATGTATGAAATTTTTATCAAAATTCTTAAAATACACAAGCTATCACGCTGAAAATCAGTTACTTTTCTAAAATACATGTTTTTTTGTCACATTATTCGCTATAACTCCAAAACTATTTGTCCGATCCAAAATTTTATATTTTTATCTAAAAGCTGGTTAACTTATAATTCACTTATAATTAAGTAACTTCTAATTAACACCATGAAATACTCACACCAGTCTACTGAACATGTCATAATTTACATATCTTGCCAAAACATACACATTTAGCGTGCTAGCTTGGGTGGTTTACAAGATTTAATATAATTTACATATATAGCATCTGATAGTGAATTTAATCAGCTTTGAGATAGAAAAAGGAATTTTGGATAGAACAAATATTTGAAGAGTTAGAGCGACAAATCCAAAAAAACACTTGGATTTTACAACAGTACGTTTTTATTAGCGGGCTGGCATGTACATTTTACGGGGTTTGATTAAAACTTCATTTATAGATTCTTATAGTAAATTTAATCAGCTTTAAGATGAAAAAAAGTAATTTTGTATCGGACAAATAGTTTCAGAGTTATAGCCAAAAGAGTACGACAAACGTGTTTTCGCAGAGCTGTGGGACTGACGGCAAGTTGGCCAATTTCTCCATTTTTTCCCAATAACGTAACTTCGCGAAAAATGGTCCGATTTCGGATTTCTTTTTTTTCATTATGTAGGTACTAGTTCCAGCTACAATTAATATTTGAAGACTTTCTTCGAAGAAAACTTCGTTATCGTGTTATAGATAAAAAAAACAAAAATAATGGTTTTGTTTTGGCGGTTTTTCGCGATTTTAAATATGAAGCCGATGGTTGCCGTGGTAGCAAACTTCAGATTCGGATTCAGCACCCCAGAAAACATAAAGATCCGTTGAGAATAAAAGTTCCGCAGTTTTTTCTTGAAAACGGCCTTTTGGAGCCTTATTTTACTGGACTAATAAATCAAATATTGGTATTCACCTGAGGAGACCTAACAGATATCTAGGTTTTAAACCTTTCTAGATAAACGATCAAAGCTTCCAATAAATTACAAGAGACTCATTTACATGACAGTTATTAGAACTATATGGACATAGGAGTTGAGCTTTGGGGCTCCACTAAACCATCCAATTCATCTCGAATCCAATCCATACGATCCAAAATCCTTAATGTTCTTTACTTTGTCACAAATAAACTTTATCCATAAAAACCTCAATGTTTCATGTGTTGCTGATTTAGCCCAAACCAGATACCAATCCTTTCATAGTAAACTGTAACCCACACGTATCCATTAGTCTCCTAACTTGCTTCACATTCGATACCTTATAAACCACCGAGGCGTCTGAAAAGAAGATGGCCTAGATACCTAAAAGTTTAGAACTTTTATTGAAGTGCTTCTAGTGAGTAGTTCTTCACAAGTTATTTACATGTCATTTCATAATCAGTTCCTCAAATTTACTTGATGTATATGGCATACAATTGTAAATATCAATAAATAGTTTAAAAAAAAAGGTTTTAAACCGATCTAGATTATTGTTTAAATGATCAGATAAACATTTCCAATAGCCCCATTTTAAATTTGTTTCCAAAGGGAACAAGAGTCGTAGGGGAAATCCCATAATAAACCCCAAACATTTAACCTACCTGCTCTCTTCCCCTTTCCACAATAGATATATTTCAGATATCTGTTAGAGCTACTCAGATGAGTACCAATATATTTGATTTCTTGTCTTACATTTTGTAACATAGTGCTGATGTGTTAAAATTTTCATATGTTTTAGAATTGAATATGAATGTTTAACATTCGAAACTAGTTTTCTAATAAAATAATTCCGATAGAAATGGCAATTAATTCATCAATCCTAATTGTAAGAAATTCAAATTCACACGTTGTTTAATGCTTAAGCTTAGCAAATATTATTTTGAGTTATCGAGTTATTCCTATAATGTAATAAAATACCTAATTTAAAATTGTCTGTTACCTTCTTAAACATATATGTTGGGTTGTGGCGATCTATCACACGCTGAATTGTGTGCAAAGCAGCAAGGATATCAACTTCTACCCCTGGTAGCCAGAGCTAATAAAAAATAAAATTGACACAATAAACGCCTGCCTTGTCCCCGAGTACTGAGGTTAAGGTGAGGATAGGGTTGATAAAGACTGCTTTGTACATGTTCATCGTTCTAGGGGACTTGGACTAATAGAGCCTCACGCCTCAGGAAATTCTACTTGTAGAGTTTCGGCAGTTATGTAGACGCAAATTTTATTTCGAGGTAACGATTCATGTTTCTAGTAAACGAGTACAAATTATCATATGAATGCAATCGGGAAACGGGGTTCAATTCGACTTATCGAGTTTTTCGACTTAACGAGTTTTGACAGTATTTTAGTTGAGTATAACATCTAAAAGCATTTCCATTATTTATGGAGATGATGAGGGATGCAGTCAAAGAGGAACACCACGTCTAAGTAGAAATACTTAAATCCTGTTGTATAAGTATTTAAATGTTAAATACTTATACATTTTTTTTTTCATTTATTGATATTTACAACTGTACAAAATAATAATATACAACAAGTAAATGTGTTGACAGTGAATTCAATGGTATGCAAATAACTTGTGAAGAACTACTCACTAGTAGCACTTAGTAGCAATAAAATCTACACTAAAAGGTCTCTAGGTCATCTTCTTTTCAGACGCCTCGGAGGATTATCAGGGATGGAAGAGGAAGCAAGTTGAGAGACTAGTTATGGAGCTTATTATGGAAGGATAGGTATCTGGTTTGGGCTAAATCAGAAACATATGGAGCATTAAGATCTTTATGGATAAGTTTATTGGTCACAAAGTAAGGAGCATTGCGGATTTTTCGAAGGATTTTGGATTGTAAGGATTGGATACGAGATGAATTGGATGGTTTAGTAGAGCCCCAAAGCTCAACTCCGTATGTCGAAATAGGTGTAATCACAGTTATGTAAACGAGTCTTTTTTAATTAATTGAGAGCTTTGTACGTTTGTCTAGTAAATGTTGAAGTAGTCTGTAACGAAGGGCAGTTTAATACTTATACATAAATCAGTAATAATATAAAGCAGCAAGGTAAGATTAAGGACAAGATACGAATGATGAGGGGAAATGTTTCTAATATATATGTATCTTTTTTTTTTTCTATATTGTTTTTTATCCATGTCATTCTGTATGCCATTTGTCATCTGTTTATCCTTCAGTAATTTTTTGTCACATCTAGGATTTTGTTCAATATAGCCCTGAAGAAGACCTGCGAGGAAGGTCGAAACGTTGGCACGTATTAAAGTATTTCTACTTGGGCGTGGTGTCCCGCTTTGATTGCATCCCTGGATATCTTCTTCTCCATTCATCATAACAGGCAACTATACTTTTATCATTCCATTATTTGTCTTATCACTTCTCACTTATCAACCTTCTCTTTGTAAATGATAAATCCAGCGTGAATAAATTTAGTAATATATATTATAGTATATATAAATATATATATATATAATATAAATATATATATATATAATTATATAAAAAATTTAAAATTTTTATATATATAAAATATATATATATATATATATATATATATATATATATATATATATATATATATATATATATATATATATATATATATATATATATATAATAATAGAGAATGAAGCCGCAGACGAAGCAGCCAAGCAAGCAGCCATCTCCTCGTTGGACGTCAAAACAATCTATATACCCCTTCGGACGTTTGCAATTTTTTAAAGTATTTGGCCAGGTATACTTGGATAGAATTATGGCATAAAACCCAGGCAGATAATAAGTTAAAAATAATTAAAGGTGACGATATCAAACAATGGTATTCATCACATCGGAGAAAGAGAACAGAAGAAGTGGTGATGACCAGATTGAGGATTGGCCATACCCGCCTTACTCATGGCTATCTTATAATGAAGGAAGCCTCACCGAAATGTTTATACTGCCAGTGTCAACTAACGATCTGGCATATAATCGAGGAATGCCCGCTGTACGAAACTTTTTTTGAGGAGGAACGGCTGTAAAGAATACTACCGGTAATACTTGGAGGTAACAATAACAATATAGACAAAATTATCACATTTTTGAAACAATATAATTTTTTCGAAAAAATATAAATAAAAAAACAAAAAAACTGAGGAACCAGGACACTAAAGGCCATCGAAGTTGAGTGTCCAAAAACTATCAACCTAACCTTAAAAAAAAAAAAAGTATTAAATAATTTCCAACATCAAAGAAATGTTTTTATTTATTGACTGAACTTTAAGAACCTTATTAAACATCTAATAGTAACAGCCAAGAAATATATCCATTTATATGTTATATATGGTATACTTCTAGGCTAATGGTAATGAAATTTGTTCTAGCTATGCTTCATCCACTCTTGAGGAAGGCAAAGTACTACTCGAGGAGATTTCAGGTATCCACTCTCAACAAATATGATTAGCCGGTGGTGAGTGCTCGCTGTTATCTAGCCACTGAGGTCTGGAGTGGACTGGAGTAGTTCCAGTATCCTCCAACTGCTGGAGTAGTTATTATCTATGGCATTTCTTAATGCTGATTAAGCTCTCGGAGAGGATTACTTAGGCGATCTGAGCTAAGTTGGAATTAAAGTGGGTTATTAGGAAGATTAAAAACGATTTTGGAAAATGAGCAGGTTTTTTTTTAGGATTTGCGAAAAGTTTTCTTTATAATTTGTGGTAGGAATTTATAGAACAAAGCTTTAGAATTAATAGGATTAGATAGCTTTATTAGAAATTCTAACAGAATGCCCATAGATAAAGTTAGTTATTTTAGAAATATTTAATCAAGAATTTAACATAAAACATTACGCGAAACAGTAACATCCCAATGCACGTAAAATAAGCTGATATTTATTGAATGGGTAACCTTAACAACGGCGTAACCCACAACATTTTCGAAACAGAGATTTTTATACAAAATGTCGTAACCGACAAGGTACAACATGGGAAATAATTTTTTCTCTGAGATTGGTAGTCTTGGGCCTGGCCGTAAATGGCGAGTGGATTGCGATAATTATCAGCAACGAGGAAGTAGTCATGACTGAGTGTTACTACGTTGTTGCCGTAGTTATCATCGCTAAAAAGAATCATTCCGTGATGAAAAACACCTTGATAAAGTTAAAAGACGATTTTGGAATAACAATAATCACCCGAACAAAGTTAGAGTTTCGAGAAATTGATTTAATTGTTTGTTTTAAAAATATCATTTCATTCAAAAAATCAAAAGTTTGCAAATTGATGACGAACAGAATGTAGACAGTTGTTTAAACTAGCTCAGAGCCGATTCCGCAGAGGGACAATATTCGTGCCTGGCCCTAAGCCTTGCCAATAGCTCGCTGGGCAAACAGGTGCGGATAGTTGCTGAAACACCAAGGATAATGTGTGAGGTAGATATTTCAAACAACACGGATAGTGTGTAAGCATGTATCCCAACCTGGCCTAGTTCCTCTTCAAACACACACATTATCAGATAGAGAATGTTATACAGAATTCGAGAAAATCCGCTCCCCTTTGTTACGCTCTCGAACAAGTCTTTTGTTGTGAAACGAGCAACGACTGTCATAGGCATATTGTTTTATATTTTATTTTTTGTTGGTACATTATATTGAATTAGTATTGAGTTGTCCTGAAATTAAAAAAATCGGTGTGTGACTGTGTCATGGACACGGCCGTGTGTTGTATGTGAATATGATTGTATTAGAGATGTCTTCTGAGTGCGCGACCAAGCTTTGCGCATCAATTGCGGTAATAACTAAAAACAATTGCTGGTCAGGAACACTATCACAAAGTTATTGATAATATATTTTTTTCTAACACTTTATTATATTCACAGTTTACTACTTTATACTAATGTTTTATATATAATCAGTAGATTATGACGACAGCTGACGATTAAAACTTTAACGAACATCGTAGCTTCTCCGACTCAAAAGTTACACACTAATTGCAAATCTCGATACGCAGCAAAGTACCTCAAAATGTCCGTTCCCGGCACTGCCTGATTAGGTCATATGGTGTTTTATTATTATCATTCGATTGCTCTTGAGGAGCCGTTTCCATCCATATAGGATCTCTGTATTTGATATAGAAGGATCAATAAAATTAGGATTGATGAATTAAATGCCACTTCTATTGAGATTATTTTATTTGAAAACTAGTTTCGAATGCTAAACATTCATCTTCAGTTCTTCGAGGTTACTAAAACACTTTAGTTTTAGTTACCGTTACGTTTTAGTTACCTCGAAGAACTGAAGATGAATGTTTAGCATTCGAAACTAGTTTTCAAATAAAATAATCTCAATAGAAGTGGCATTTAATTCATCAATCCTCTGTATTTGGTTTTGGCTTTTCGACGCGTATAGGCCACTTAATATATTTTTGATGATATCTTTTATTATTCTAACACCTTATTATATTCACTGTCACTATTTTAAACTAATGTTTTATATACAATCGATATATGTTGACGGAAGCTGACGGTTAAAACTTAAACGAACATTTTAGCTTCTTCGAGTCAAAAGTTATACTAATTTCAAATCTCGATACGCAGCAAAATAACCTCAAAATTGCGGCAATGCGTCACTGTTTTCGTTTATCGTAATGAATTCTTTGATCCTTTAGTTATCCAGTGGTATAACTTAATTTTGGATGTAGAGGATAGATTCCAAACTACAACGCCAAACCGTATTTCCCGATTTTGTTATCATTAGGTTTTTTGGATTGGAAAAAAACGGAAATCAAGTCCCTAAATGATAAACTGTTTAACGGATCTTTGTTTCTCTAATGCAATATATTATGGGTACACGATTATAAAACAAAATCAACTATTATTATGGACGCAAAGTTGAAAAATGGGCGGCACTCAATGATGTCTCTCTTATGAGGATTTAAAGCCTAAATCAAGATCTTCAAGCGCAGGGAGAGAGGCCGAGCCGTGTCGGCAGCCAATCAGGAATAGCCTTTATGCCTGGGAGATATATGATACGGGCTAAGAAAGAAAATAGTGAAACAAAGAAATCCAAACATTAAAGGGAGAAGGGTGAAAAGAAAAGTTGGATGGGAGAGAGTTGAAGGTACAGACGCTGAAGGGCGGAGAGATTTTGTTTTGTATGGACGAGACAAGAGGCCGATTGATGAGATGTGGGTTACTACGCCGACTAAAGACCTGAACACTGCATAGATAAGTACCCGATTATGTAATAGTTGTAAACAGCAGATAATTGTTAATTGTCTGGTGGCCTTATAACACAGTAATGGTAAAAGCATTTATATCTGGGGACCCAATGGCCGAGTGTGTTGGGGCGAGAGTCTTAGAGTACTCGTAACCAGAAGGTCGTGGGTTCGAATCCCACCTGGGCGGGCTAAAATTTATTTCGTGGCGGACCTACTTAGTTTCAGATTTCTAGAACCATTATTTTAATAAAAGTATATTCATTAATAGTAACAATTTAGTATTATTATCCTCAATGCCACGAAATATAACAGGATTTGTTTGCTAGTTAATATGATTAGAATCCAAAAAATACAATAAGTCAGAAATCAATAGTTAGGGCACTGTCTATAGTGTAGATGTCAATTGTTGGTCTACGTAGATGGCACTGTGAGTGAGTCTTGTGGTTCTAAATGTTTGAGGACGAAGAATTCACCCTCGAAGGAAGATCGTGAAAGGACTCCATTGATGAAGAAGTTCCGAGAGCTTTTGTCAAAGGACACCCCAGAACAACTATTCCAGGACTTGTAGGGAATTCCTCAGCCAGCTAATCGACCGTCGCTGGCCGCCTCAAAGCGATTGGGAAGTTGAGTAAGCTCAAAACTTGATTAGCTCATCCATTGGCTCACCGCCGATTTAAAATAAAAATAAAAAAAATAGGAAATACGTTTTTATAATTTGTTAAAGCTAAAGAAAAACATTCCTATTAATAGGGCATAGAAAAGATAGGTTTATTAACCAAAATCTAAATCAGAGAGTAGTTAAGAGTATTTTTATTAATAAATTAATAGTTTTTACATTTTTTTTAATTTTAAAATCAGTAAATAATCATTAAAATCATTATTGATTTGCAGACAATATAATATTTTTATAGAGTTTTTTTCATATTTCTAGTTGTTGATTAATTAATACTAATATATAAAGTAATAAAACACATTTATTGAAATTTTATTTTTCACATGACCATATCAGGTTATCAATATGACAATAACTGGTATTTCAGCTATCCGTAAAAACAAATTTAAAAATGTTATTTAGTTATTTATTAAAATTTACAACTGTACTCGTATTTACAATATAATCCATTTAGTTAGTATAAGTGATGATGATAAAAATGACAGGTCACTTGTTTTTGAAGAAACTCCTCATTGGTACCACTTATAAAGGTTATATATAATGAAGTACTATATTAGAAGGTACCGAGGCCATCTTCTTTTCAGGCCCTTCAGAGTGTTATCAGGAATGGAATGAGAAGAAAGTTGTGATACTAATGGATTTAAAAGGTTGTGAAGTTTGCTATGATAGGAGAGATATCTGGTTTGAGCTGAGTCAAAAAAGTAATGTATATTAAGATCTTTGTGGATAAGGTTTTGTGTGACTATGTAAGGAGCATTTAGGATTTGTCTAAGGATTTTGGATTGCAAGGGTTGGATACGAGATGAAGTGGATGGTTTAGTAGAGCCCCAAAGCTCAACTTCATATGTCCACATTGAACTAATTACTATTATGCAAATGAGAAATTTAAAAAAAATTACCGGAAAGAAACCTTTGGCACATTGTCAATTTTAAGTTTAAAAAATCTGAGAATTCGCTAAACCACCTCGTATCCAATCTCTGCAATCTAAAAACCCACACTGCTCTATACTTGGCTAAAAATAAACTTATCCATAAAGATCTTTATGTTCCATATGTTGCTGATTATTCCACACTAGATACCTATATTTTCATTGAAAACTACTTAACTATTCAAATCCACTAGTCTCTCAACTTGTCTCCCATTTTATTACCGACAACCCTCCGAGGTGTCTGAAAAGAAGATAGCCTCGGGAACTTCTCACGTAGAACATTTATCGAAGTGCTACCAGTGGGTAATTGCTTAGCAAGTAATTATTATATTATTATGAACTATGAATTATTATGTTATTACATTTACTGGAGTCTTTTGCTATATGCCGCAATAAATTTCAATAAATAAATTTTAAAAAATTAGGATTGATGAATTTATTGCTACTTCTATTGTGATTATTTTATTAGAAAACTAGTTTCGAATGCTAAACATTCATCTTCAGTTCTAAAACATACAATTTTTTTTTTTTTTTTTTTTTTTCAACACAGTACTAATTATGTTACATAGATTTCTTGTCTTACATTTTTTGAAAAAGTTATAATAGTATGTATAACTTATAATAGTCTGTATAAGTTATATATACTATTATAAGTTTTCATAAAATGTAAGACAAGAAATCAAACATCAGTTCTCATCTTAGGAGATCTAAGAGATAAATGAAATATACCCATCATGAAAAGTGGAAGGGAGCAGGTAGGTTACATTTTTGTGATTCACAATGGGATTTCCCTTATGACTCATTGGATTTTTCCGTTCCTATGGGAAACAAATTTATAATGGGGCTGTTGGATATGTTTATCTGATCGGTTTTATTATTTCTAATGATTCACAAATATTTAATATTAGGCTATTTCCTACTTGATGTAGTATTTTACTCCCGAGTCTTTATAAAATTTATGGTTATTTTTATTTAGATGGATAGCGAAATTGGAGTTTTGGGTCTTATTATTGTATGCTCTTATACGTTCTTTTATTCTTTGATTTACCGATCGTCCAGCTTTTGTCGTGTATTTAGCTTCACAGTCATTAGGTTTTAGTTCGTATAAACCGCTTTTTTGGAAAGGGCCTATTTTTTCCTTAGGTGAAGGGATGACAATGGTTTATCTATTTTAAATGGAGGGTTTAAACCTAATTTTTATAGTTCCTTTCCGACTTCAGTTGATATTGGGCCGTAATATGGTATCATAATATATTTCTTCGGGGTAGGTTTATCCTCTGGGGGTGTTATGAGCATACCTTAAGTAAGTAAAAAAAAAAAAAAATATGAGGTAATAAATTCTTGTGAGTCTAAATATGTGACCTAAGATGCCATCCAACACACATGAACAAAAACCTTTTTAGAATCCCTTATTTATGAATATTGCTAGTGATTTACCAAACCTAAAACTAGATATTGTTTTCAGGATCTAGGTTTAGTGTTGAATATAAATTCTTCTTTTTAGATTCTCATAAAAAGAGAAGATACGCGGTTAGCCTTGGCTGGTTGGCTTTTGTATCTCTTATCAAATTGGGCCCCAATTTTAGCCTTTTTCTCAATTTCAGGTCAAGGAAAAGTTCTCCTTTATCGAAGGAAGCTGCAAAGCAAATTTCACCTTGAAGAATAAATGTATGAAATTGAAATTTATCTTTATTAACCCGATCTTTTTTCTGATTGAATTGAAATTTAAAAATGATATTAATACATAAAGTAAGAAATAATATTTGCTTTTAATACCTCTAGAAATTAATCAGCAATAATTTATACATGATTAGAAAAACATTGAACCGTCCCAGCAAACTATTGAAACACAATATTATCAATTTATAAATTTCTCTTATTTATCACATCTGTCTCAACAACACGGTATTTATTGATAAACTTATGAATGTAATATTAATAAATTAATATAGAAATTTCTATATTTATCCACCTGGATGCAATAATACACCACCTACAATAATTATAATATAATATAAACAGTCAAGAAAATATATCCATATATATTAAATAAAGATATATTTTCTTGACTGTTACTATTAGATGTTTAAGTTATGTTAGAGGTTCTTTTTTGATGTGTGAGTTGGTGATACAGATGGACAAAGACTAATGAGAAATTCTTGTGGGTAATGTACCTATCATTTAGAATTAAAGGCCCATGAATCATATTTTTACAAACAATATCAAAATGCAAAGGATCGACATTTTGATTCGGTTATAATTTATACTCGGCAGAAATAATTTTATCGATTTCATCTGGTTGGATTTCAATTTCTAACCATAAAAGGATATAACAGTGTGACAATTTTCTTTGTAGCCCAGTCAATAAACACATTGTAGAGTCCATCGAATATCCGATAATGTTTTACTTCATAGCTCCGTTACGAATAGTTAGAAGGTAAACATACTAAAAGTCCCCGCCCCTGGGGGGTAAGCTAACGGTGGTTTTTCGATAACATCTCGAAAACGGTTTACTCTAGAAAGATATGTTTCAAATAAATATAAAAGCTAATTAAAGTTGCTATAAAATTTATAATATATAAATTTTTCGTAATTCTAACCGTTTACGAGATATACGTTATTGAAAATCGGTGATTTTCGGGAAAAACAAATGTCACCTTACTTTTTGTCAAACTTTTGCTTTTATTACGTTCCACAACCATTTCTCAGAAAAACCGTCGGAATCAAAATTGTAGAGCATTAAATTTACTTTGATTTCATATATACATTACTGGTATTTGCTTCAAACGTTTAACAAAAAGTGAGGTAAACATTTTTTTTGTTTCTAAAATTGTCGATTTTTAATAACGTATATCTCGAAAACCGTTGGAATTTCTACAAATACGTATATAATTAATTTTATAGGAAATTTAATGAGCTTTAATTTTGATCTGCAGCATATTTTACTAGAGTCCACTGTTTTCGAGATATAATCGAAAAACAAAATTGGGAACTTCTCCCCTCCCCCCACCTTTAGCTCCCCCCCCCCAGTGGCGGGGACTTTTAGCATGTTTACCTTCTAACTATTCCTAACGAAGCTGTGAAGTCAAAAATTATCGCATATTCCATGCACTCTACATCCCTCATTTCATCATCCATTGACAGGAATATTGTTTTTTTTTTCTGTTTCTCTCACTCAACATACTACACTAAGATTTTGCTAAACCTGCTAGAACTAAGAACACAATGTATATAGTCATAATTTGGTACAGTTTGGTTCAGCAGTTTTCGTGGTTAGTAATATATAACAAACGAAGAATGGCTTATCCTTTTAAATATTACTCTCATAAGTAAAGAAATTATTTTAAATAACCATTATATTTGTTGTAATGCATCGATAAAAACCTTGTATTGAAATTGAGCATTATTTCTTCACTGATATTTTCGTGCAAGGCAGTAATTTTTAACCTGGTTAAATTGCACTGATTAGGTTTTTGAAGATTACCCAAAAAATTTGGGCAACCAATTATTAATTTTAATGTATGATTTGGTAATCCAGATGGACAGAGACAATCGAGAAACTCTTTCAGATAATGGACTGCATCAGTGCTTACAACTGACTATATTTTTACACACAATATCAAAAAGCAAATGATCAACATTTTAATCTGTTAATAATTTTCATTTGGCAGAAATAATTTTATCGATTTCATTTGGTTGGATTTTAATTTCTAACCATAAAAGTTAATGATAGTGTGGCATAACCTCGTTTCTGCTAGTCAACATTGCACATTTAAATTGTTATTATAGTAATATTTACTAATGTTAACCTTCCTAGAATTACAGATGATGATGTTAAAAATTGGCTCAGGGGGGTTTAATAGTTTTACCACTGATAAATCTGTTGCAGATTGACGCAAACCACATATCGGTACATTTTTAAACTTCACTCAGATCTACAGGTCACACCACACATTGCTTTTTAAAAAGGAATTTAATACAATAAAGTCAATTTTCTTATCAAATCAAGTTCTAAATAACACCGTTACCTCTCTTGAATACGGCTCGTCGACCACCTGTCGGTCGATTTTCAAATGTCTGAGTGCACCACATATTTATCGCTTTTTTAATAACAATGCAATTGAAAATCTGTAAATTTTATTACTGCTAAACCTTCCTGGAACTATAAACATGATGTGACTATGATTTAATACAGATTAGTTAAGTAGTATTCGTGGTTAGTGATCACAAACGATAAATGGCTTGCCCTTTCAAATGTATATATTAGTATGGAAAAACCATAACTTTGAGCTAATTGAAGCCAAGAGGATCAAAACTAGCCACTGTTATGTGGAAGATTATTCTAATAATTTTTGGAGGAAAAGAATGTGGTTACCGAGCTCAATACATTTCTTCTTTTTTTACATTAAGTGCTTCCAATGCCCAGACATTGATATACTATTGAAATAAAATAACTACATAAATAAAATTCGAACAGAAAATAATTTCAAACAAAGAAGATATTTTGTATTTTATTAGGACAACATGGGAATTTTAAAAAGAAACTTATGAGAAGACTAAGCCAAATAAGCAAGCTAACAAACAATGTTGAAAAATAATTGTTATCAAGAGAAATGCTCTTTACCAGGAAAATGAAAAGTAATTGGTTCCGAGAATCCGCTGCCCAATTTGTCTGGACTTCACGAAGAGTCGTCTTATTATTTTTTTTTTCTTTTGAATGTATGTTTGTTATAAAAATATATTTAATATCATTATGAATTAGTTGTCATGACATTTCATTTTAAGCATTCATTATTTACTAATTGGAACGATCAGAAGTTTTTTTGTTTTTTTTTATAATCTTAAATTTATTTTTTTTTAAGCTCCACGGCTAATAAAAATACTACATTTCTTTCTTCTTTTTTTTTTTTTTTTTCCTTTTATGAATTGGTTTTTATTAATTCATTATTAGAGATCTATTTTTAATTTTTCGTCTGCTCCAATATTCAATAGACTGTTCAATCCAATAGACAAGCGTTAAGAGCTCATCATAAATTACAAAAAGACTCATTTGCATTACAATATTGAGACCTATTTGGACATAGAGAGTTGAGTTTTGGGGCTTCACTAAACCATGGACTTCCAATTCTTCTCGTATTCAATCCTTACAATCTAAAATCTTTCGTAAAATCCTCAATGCTCCATATTAAGTCAGAAACATATCCATAAAGATCTTAATGTTAGACGTATAGTCCAGTAAAATAAGGCTCCAAAAGGCCGTTTTCAAGAAAAAACCGCGGAACTTTTATTCTCAACGGATCTTTATGTTTTTTGGGCTGCTGAATCCGAATCTGAACTTTGCTACCACGGTAACCGTCGGCTTTATATTCAAAATCGCAAAAAAACGCCAAAAAAAAAAAAAAAAAAAAAAAAAAAACGTTATTTTTATTTTTTTTATCTATAACACGATAACGAAGCTTTTTTCGAAGAAATTCTTCAAATATTAATTGTAGCTGGAACTAGTACCTACATAATGAAAAAAAGAAACCCGAAATCAGATTGAAAAAAAAACATTTTGAATCAGACAAATACTTTGGGAGTTATAATATCCCATATAATATAATATCCCAGATGCCTAATAACCCGTACTGTTGTTAAATCCATGGTTTTCGGTACATTTATGATTATAACTCCGAAAATATTTGTCCGATTAAAAATGTTTTTTTCCAGTCTGAAAGGTGCTTAAATTTACAATTAGATCCTATATATGAAATATTTATCAAAAGTCTTGAGGTACACAAGCTACCTCGCTGAAAATCACTTACTTTTGTAAAATACATGTTTTTTTGGCACATTATTCGCTGTAACTTCAAAACCATTTGCCCGATCCAAAATTTAACATTTTTATCTAAAAGTTAGTTAAATTTTCTATTAGATGTTATATATGTAACTTATAATTAACACCGTGAAATACCCACACCAGTTTACTGAACATGTCATAATTTACATATTTTGCCAAAACATACACATTTAGCGTGCTAGCTTGGGTGGTTTACAGGATTTAATATAATTTACATATATAGCATCTGATAGCGAATCACCTTGAGAGAAAAAATTTTTGGGATCGAACAAATATTTGAGGATTCAGAGCGAAAATGTCATTGGATTTTACAACAGTATTTTTATAGTGGCATGTACAACGGGGTTTGATTAAAACTTCATTTATAGATTGTTATAGTAAATTTAATCAGCTTTAAGATGAAAAAAAGTAATGTTGTATCGGACATTAGTTTAACCGTCAAATTCATTTACCATTTGCATGTCACTCATCTAATTAATATATTTTGATTCTTCTTCTTTATAATTAGCACATCTTAATTATTGACCCCACGCTTACCTTGTGGAGAAGAAATTATATAAATTTAATTAATTAATTATTTAAAAAAATACTTATTTATGATTTGTCAGACAATCAAGTCCTCACTGGCATCCCTTTATTTAGATTAATGCTGTTCCGGACTCGAAAGAGAGCTGGGACATAGCATGTTGAATTAATGAAGTGATACTAATGACTAGTATTTTACATGTTATTGATATGTCATTATCATTTTCTGTGGTTTGGGGCTCCGCTAAACTTTTAATTCATCTTTTACCCAATCTTTACAATCCGAAATTTATACAAGTCCCTCAAAGCTCCTTATTTCGTATTAAAATATCTAAACCACATTGATCTAAATGTTCCAAATGTTGCTGATTTAGCCTAAACCAGATACCTATCCTTTCGTATTACACTCCATAACTAATCCACTACATTCCCAACTTGCTTCCCACGCAATTCCCAATAACCCTCCTGGATGTTTGAAAAGAATATGGCCTAGGGACCTTATACCGTCGCTTTCAGTTCAACTTATAAATAGTTTCTTTAAAAGTTATTTGAATATTTTCGACACATTTACTTAACGAATATATTGGATACCGATCTAAATACCAATAAATAAATTTAAAAAACATCATTGTTTACTTTTGTATTTAATTTTCCATATCCTGAAGTAAGATACAGGGCTTTTCTTTTCGGTAACTATTTTTTATTTGTCGGCAACTTGAGCTTGGTGTGAAGGGAGGTGGAGGTAATGTCAGTTGTATGTACCCCTTGTACATCTAAAGTGCTGTGGTATATGTTTGTCATGTTCAATGTTATTGCAGTTCGTATGTGGTGTAAACACAGTTGAGAGATGTTTAGCAAAAAGTTCTGATCTTTCTCCATCGGTCACGGCCCAAGAGCCATCCTCCTTTCGGAGGGGTGCTTGGACTTCACGATGCCGCCCGGTAAGATTTCTAGTACGCCTCCATAGGCTTCCATCATCAGATTTTTAAGGTTACTAATGTAATTATCGTAATTCGCTCTTTTAAATTTTAGTATCTGTCGCTTGAGTTCGTTATTAAGTCTATTAAAAGTTCGTTTGTCTGAGGGCAATCTGTCAGTCTGCCATATGTTCCGTGCTCTTCTCTTTGCTCTGATCAAATCCCTTATGTATTGAGGGTAAATGGGTAGCTGTGCCGTTAGTAAGAGTTTTTTTTTTTTCCAATAAATAAGTTTTTAAAACGTGAAACAAACATTTACTATATTCGCTGCTTCGTATCCATGTTGGCCAAGTTCTTGCCTTATGACGTCTATGGGGAGTCGCAAAGTGTAAATTTTTAATAAACAACTCGAGGGGTTCTATCATCCGGGAGTTTGAGAAGTGTGAAAGTCCGCTCCACATCTTCTTTAAGCTTGTCACTAGTTTTTCTATATGTGTCTGGATTGGTCGGGTAAACGCTTACACGTTTCATTGAAGATTTGAGACCAAAGCTGTTGGGACCTACTTCGTATGAAAGGAATGAAATAAGGGCTGTGTAATCCTTCACATAATTTATATGGATAGGTGGGGGCTTAGCATTAACGGGTCTAGGCATTATTGGTTGGCTGTGATTCTTATGTCTTCTATGTTAATTAAAGGTTGGTAACTATTTTTGATAGGCGTGAAATCACTGGGGGGGGGGGGGGGGGGGGGGGGGGGGACCTTTTTTGTTTTGCGAGGGCTCTTTCGGGTCGTAAGGTGCCGTTTTCGTCCGGAAACTAGCTCCCATGGATTTTCTTCATTTGTAGGTCACTTGGGTATCGGAACTGTCCATAGAATTAGGCATTACGTTATTTTTTTTATTTCCAATAAATAAAACTTAAAAACAGAAATTTCATCGTTTTGATTTTTTTATGATAATCTTAATCGAGAAAATTTGATTATGATGATATTTTCAATCAAAACTAATCTCGGAATACAATTTTACGAAACCAAGAATCCATTATTATGTTAACAGAAAAATACTTTTAATTAATGAAGTAAATTTAAAATATTTCAGAAATATAAGCAAACTGTTTGAATTAGAATATAGAAAAAAAAAACGCTCGTTTCAATCGCTTTGTAGCCAAAAAAGTAGTGAGAAACGCTTATATTCTTATTTAAATTTAAAAAAAAAAAAAAAAAAAAAAAAAACAGAAAAGGAAGAACAAATGCACATTTATAAATATTGTGTCCCTGTCAATGTTTGTAGTGACTGAATATTTGTTCGTTAACAGCTGGCGTGCGGCCAGTATGTAGAGTTATATTGCTTGTGTGCCAGTTTTATGATTTCCCTGAATGTTTTCGCCTAAAACATTTCGTGATTGGTAATATATGCCTTTTGAGTATTTTCGTATGTCTAGGAAGAATATGTCTTAATAAGTTTTAATAAATACAAGCATCCAAATCTCGGCTTCGCCCGCTGTCATAAATCCATGTAAAGAACTTAGATTATTTTAAATAATAATTGATTTTCATTTTTTCATCGATAAAAATCTTGTATTGAAGAATAGAATTGAGCATTATTACTTCAATAATATTTCCCGCATAGCAGTATATTTTTAAATGGTTAAAATAGCTGTGATTAGGTGTTTAGAGATTACACAAAGGCATAATAATTATTGTACATTCAATTTTAAATATTAATGTACGAGTTGGTAGTCGAGAAGGACAGAGACTATTAAGAAACTCTTGCGGATAATGGACTGCATTATCAGTGCTCACAGCTAATGGCCCATGGATCATATTTTTACGCACAATATTAAAAAGAAAAGGGATAGACATTTCGATTTGGCAATAATTTCTAATTTGGCAGAAATAATTTTGTCGATTCATCTGGTTGGATTTTAATTTCTAACCATAAAAGTATATGCCAGTGTGGCAAACCTCGTTTCTGGCACTTAAGACCATAAATTATTATTATAGACAACTCCATTATTGTAAACCTTCCTAGAACTGAGAAGATGATGTATAAAGTTAAAATTCGGTACAGTTGGAATCGATAGTTTTACCATTGCAAACTCTGTTGCAGAATAGTGCTAGCCACATATCGGTCTTAAAAATCGACTACATTAGGATTCAAATGTCGCTCTACATATTTATAGTTTTTTTTTTTTAATAACAATTAAATTGAAAAAAAAAATAATTTTTAGAAAAAAAAACCAAAACCGACTTCATGATTAAACCAACATATACAAACTTGAACTAAAAAATAAAAAATAATATTTTAATTGCTTCGAAACAAAAACCATTAAATGACAATCAACAAAATTATATATTATATACCTATTCAAAATTTATGATAATTTATTTTTGAAGTCGGTAAGGACAGTTTAATCCTGCCTTTACAATAAACTTTGGAATGGCCGGAGGCAGCGCTGTGGCGATGATGAAACAGTTGGAGGATCTTTACAATTACCATTTCTTTTCAAATTCTGTTTGTTTTGGCTGGCACCGACTCCAAAGATAACTGATCATAAATTGTGAATAGGTATATAAGTATCGATAATTTCGTTGATTGTCATTTAATGGTTTTTGTTTTGAAGCAATTAAAATATTATTTTTTATTGTTTAGTTCAAGTTTATATATGTAGGTTTAATCTTGAAGTCGTTTTTTTTTTTTTTTTTTTTTTCTAAAAATTATTTTTATTTTTTACTTTTTAGTGGTGAGAGTATTTTTGTTTATACAGTCTATTCTCAATCTTCAAGCTACCCTGAAAAATAGTTCGATTTACTGAACAAAGAATTATCGAGGTTATTATTCCACTTATCTTCATATAATGGGAAAATTGAAAACAAAATGAAACGCATATTTTTCATTAATGTGTATGTTGTTAGTACATACATATAAAATCATTGATACAGAAAATTAAATACCCGCTACCAATTTATCATATAACTTTCAACTGAACTGCGCTTTTTTCTGAGGGTGCCTATAAGTTGACTATATAAGTTGACTTACCTCCTTCCACCAGTGGCGATCTTTTCTTCATTCTTCAGGATGGTTGAAAGAGAACTACGCGGAATTCGGAATTCACTAGAAACAAACGCCCAACTCCTTTCTCATTTCTCCACTTTGCAAATCAATTTTAACTTTTCGTTAATTGAAGGAATTTCCAATAGCCACTGTAAAACTACTCGAGTGAATAACTAATAATAAGTGACTGGTGTAACTATGAACTGCAAAGATAAACAATGACGGAAAACCGGAATATAAATTACACATGAAATTTTTTTAATTTGAGTTCGAGTTATAGAGGCGATGACTTTTAATAGTTCGTTTCATAGAGGTGGTCCTAGAAGTTCTCTCTTTTGAGCCCTATTTTAAGTTTGACTTATCTACACAATTTTTAACGTTTTCTGTCTGAAATCGTTTCTTTGAGGTGAAATTTAAGTGAATGTACTTCTGACCGTAGATTTTGTTCGAATTATTTAAGAATTCAGCTTATCGAAGTACGACACATCGAGAGTTGACTGTATATGTAAATTATCAATTTTTGTTAATAATTTAGATTTAATTACCATGGAGATTTTAGATTTTTATCAACTGTTTTTTTTAATTTCCTTAAAAAGTGCTTTGCTGATTTCAAAATATTTTTTATGGGACCACCTCTGAAGTATGCCCTACCGATCTAAAAAAGAATCATCAAAATTGATTCAGAATTGACCGAGTAATCGCGTAACACACACACACACACACAAAAAAAAAAAAAAAAAAAATACAGATGAGTTGAGAACCTCTTTTTTTTTTAAGTCAGTTGATAAGTATATTTTATCATAACTTTCTAGCTCTATATAACACCGTACCTTTGTAACCTCTCTCGAATGGTGCTCGCCAACTATCGGTCGATTATCAAACTTCAGTGTGCAACACATAATTGTCACTTTTTTATGGCAATATAATTGAAAATATTTAAATTTTATTATTGCTAAACCTTTCTGAAACTATGAAGATGTGGTAAAAATTTGATACAGATTGGTTCATCGATTTTCGCGGTTAGTGATCACAAACGAAAAATGGCTTCTCCTTTCATATAATAGTGTAGATTAAAAATGTTCATTTTGTGTTCAAGTTGTAAAATTTTTTTAAAAAATATAGAAAAGAATATAAAAATCTTATATTTTATTCTTCCATGTTATTACTTCACATCGTGACATTGAGCTGGTAATAAATGGCTTATAAAGTTGGGGAGAGGGAATGCTCTACAAAAAGCTCGCGTGATCCTTTATCGAAATTCAGGAATCGCTCCTTAATTTCACGTCTCACTCGCTAATATGCAAATTTCTTTTCTATCAAAAAGCTCGCGTGTCTGTTTGAAATATTGCAATCATACTCGGCATTTAAGGTTATTTTTATTATTAAGGCCCAATGGGAGCCAAGCCCTTGGAACAAACTTTAAGGCCCTTGAAAGGCGGGTCGTTCGATCACCATTCCCTTGAAGTTGAAGTGAAAAATAAACTGAAATAGCTGTTCCCAGCCATCTTGGATCTTTATGGTCCGCTGCTTTTAGATCCGATGAGTCCCTAGCTATCACTTGTTTTTTCTTTTTTTTTTTTTTTTTGCCAACTGAATTTTGGTTTCCTCAGAGAGTATAAAACTTAACTGTCGCCTGGTTGTAATTTTTGTTATCAGCTGTAAAGCAGGCGATATCTTTTCTATAAAAAAACCTGAAGCTGAGAGGCATAACTTTAATGCCTCTTCATTATTTATGGCGGAGAATTCAATACGTTAAGATAACAGAAACTATATTCCCGCCACTAAAATTATATAAAACCCCATTCGATGGAAAGGAATTGGACCATTTGATGGTCAATAAAAACACTTGACAAGGGCATTGACTATCCTCTTTGCAGCTCCTTTATTGCCCGATTCCAACTTTCAATTAAAACAGATTTTTTTAACATCTACAAGATTTCAGAACATTAAGGAGTTCCTCTGGTACTATAAAAAAAGTAAATAGATTCTGACATTACCGTATGGTAGGAGAAGGAGAGGACGTCCCGTCGGATCAGATGGATGGATGATGTGGAGGAAGATCTGAGGGGGTTGGGGTTTGTGGAATGGAGAGAGAGAGAGAAAGATAGAGAGAGAGAGAGAGAGAGAGAGAGAGAGAGAGAGAAGAGAGAGAGAGAGAGAGAAAGATAGAGAGAGAGAGAGAGAGAGAGAGAGAGAGAGCACAAGATGGTGGACAGTTGTGGGAGAGACCCGGGTCTTTGTAGCATCGTAGTGCCCATATAAAAATAATAATAATTTATACAAGCTGCCTCACTTAAGGTCAATGAGTAATATGGATGACAAAGGCTCATTCATACACTATGTACAATGATATAAAATTAAGTAAAAGAAATAAAGTAAGAAAATTAAAATAAACAGCCTCTAAATATACAAGAAATAAAATAAAGTGTAAGAATATAATAAATGTTCATATAAAATATGTAATAATGGTTGAGACTAATAAATAAAAAATTAAAATTAAAGAAGAAAATAAAATAATTATAAATACATTCATACTCTATATACAAAATTTACAAATATTCTGGGGAAAACCCCTGACCAAGCCCCCCCCCCCCCTAATTTGGGCTCAGATAGTTCTCAGCGCTGTTCTATTAGCTGCGTCACTAGTAGAATCCAGTGGATGCTGAGATAGAGCGCTATGGCACAGTCGTACAGGACTTGAGTGGAGAACCTGACAATTGCCAGAACTCCAATAATAAATATTTACAATAAGTCTCGGGGCTGTAGCCGTTTTAATCTGTGAGGAGTGTTATAAGGATTCGTGGAACTGGATAATGAATGTGCCAGAGGGTTGGGATGGTTGAAAAGGTTTTGATGGAATTTGGAGAATTTAAGGGATATGAGGTCAAGAACAAAAGGTATATTGAGATCATTATGCAGGGTTTTGTTGGAGACAAAATATGGAGCATTTACGATAGTACAAAGGACTTTGGATTGGAAGGATTGAATGCGTTTGATATTGGATTGTTTTGCTGTTCCCCACAGTTCAAGTCCATAGGTCCAAAAACGTTTAATGATGGCTATGCATATGAGGAGTTCATTTTCAATGGGGAGTCGGGATGTCTTATTTAGTAGTATGTACGATTCGCTGAAGTGTCTGTTAAATTCTTGCCATTTAAGTCTGGGTGTGAGGGTTTCAAGTAAGTCTTTTGCCTAACTAGAATCCAAGATACCGTACTGTGTCAGCTATGGGTAGTGGAATATTGTTGATATTAACAGGAGGGCAGGATGTGCGGCGGAGGGTAATTTTATTTTTAAATAAAAAAATATAGTATAAAACAACTAGGAAAATACGCGTTTAAAGCAAACCTGATTGAAAAGTGTGCTTAACAATTTGGAGCAGTCAGAGCTTTTAATTTTTTGAGTTTAAGGTTCAAAACTAAACCCTGTATTATTCGTGATTAGTTTGCATTTTTAACTCAGTTTATCCAAAATCAACCAACAATTTTTTTTTTTTTTTACATATCTCAGAGTAGGAATGTGTAAATTTTTACTTTAAAATTCCTATCTTGCACGAAATCTAATGATCTACATCTTTTAGTAAAAAACATTTTTTGATTGAATTAGCCAATTTCTTCGTTTTAGACTCTTAAACATGACCAAAACTAACTTTTTTTAAAAGTGTGCTAAATTCTTCGATGCTTGACAATCGATTGTTGCTAAACGCCTAAATCAAATTCAGCTTAAGGTATGTCTTTAGACGCACAGTTTAACATACTTCAATTTTCTAAATGAAACATTCCTCGATTGAAAGCATTTTCATATATGTTTTTTTATCCAAAAACTGAAAAAAGTTCAAAAAGTTTGGGTTGTTTTGCCCCCCCCCCCCAAACATTTCCCCTTATCAAATTTAGTTTCACTTTTTATATTTTATTCTCAGGACCCATCTGGACGATATAAAAACCTAAAACCTACTTATTCGCTTTTTGCAGGCAGATCCCCATTTTGGGAGTAGTTTAACTAGGCTGACTAAGTGAGAACTTTAGAACCAAGTTTTGCAATTATTGTATTGTCATTGGTCCTTGAAACGATCTTGAATTATCACAAATCTGTCTCACTTTAGGGCAATCAGTAATATGGAAGAGAAAGAATCCATTCACAAAATATGTATACTGAACTTTTCTCACACCAAATCCATGAAGAAATTAGTCTTATTAACTTTTGTAACACTTTTACACATTAGAGAAGAGGAAATAAGAAAATATGAATTTATGAAATACTAAACCCTTTATAAAACTGTTTCACCTGTTTAAATTTAAGAATACTAAATATCAATATAACACACTAAATAACACAATCCAAATTGAAACTGTAGAAGTGATTGTTTACATGTGAGGTTATAGGAAAGAGCTATCGATAAATGTAAACTCGAAGTGAAGCGTAAGGATCGAACTGGTCGGTGTAGTGCGTGTCAGGCCGGATTCGTGGAGACACGCTTATGTAACCGTATCATATGTCATTGTAATTATTTTGCTCAAATTTGTTGTATATAATGTATATAGTTGTAAATACCAATAAATAATTTTTAACTAATTTTTTTCCAAGAGTATAGAGACAAGCCATATATTTAGGTCTATGTATAAAGTTTGACACTATTCCATTATTTTAGTTTTAGGAAGAATATTTTAAAGCGACGATTGGGGATAAAGGTTAAGCTTTAATAACTCGGAAATGAGTTGAAGAGTGGAAGAGTCGAGGGGAAATCGTTTTTGTAACAAGACTCTTTGATGATGTTGATGATGTTGTCGTCAATTGAACAAAGAGGATTCCTTCTCCCAAAGCCTGGTTCAGTTTTGAAACTCTAGCGTACGCAGGGAACAGCTCATTGGAATAGGTAATTGGTGCATTGATTGATATCAAGTGTGGCAGCTGATCCGAATTCACTTTCAATATGCTTTTGTTTTTTGAACAGTCCCTTTGAAATCGAAAACGGTAAGCTGATTCATTCGACAAGTACAACCATTCAATCAATGGCTTTTGATAAAGCTAATTAGATTACAAAGGTTTTGAAATACTAGAACGAAGGGGATAAGAGATATAAGGACCATGATGGTAGACTTTGTTTAAGATGTAATAAATATTATGGTTCGTTATCGTTCTGAAATTTGTTGAATATACTCGTAGTTCCAAGAATTTGAATATTAACCTTCCAGTAGTCGCAACTGATCTGAGAGATCACCCAAGGTATTTTTTGCGCAGTATTCCGAGTAGGATTTTTATAATGAGATAAGTGACTCAGTACCTTTCAACTAACATTCCTCGAATGCATTAGTGACGTCAAATTCTCAATATTCTCTCTAGATTTTTAGTTATTTAGTTTCTATTCCGCTGTTACCGGGGCAAGATCTATTAGGCTCATTGCGACTACTGACGCGACAGATTTTATTCTATCATTATTACATTATGAATCGTAATAATGATTGAAAACCTTTGATTTAGAAAACCCAGACGATATTGAAATGATTCGTAAAATCATTCTATGTAATACGGAGAATAATAGTGATGAAGAAAATTTTGAAAGTGAAACAGACGTTGTTGAAGAAAGAATTGAGCATTCAGATACTGAACACAAAGATGATGTATCTAGTGATGAGGAATGCATTACCGATAATTCAGTTTTAGGTAAGAGTCTGTTTATGTTTCATATATTATAGAAAAGAGGATGCTCCATCCACCTGAAGCAAGTCATGAAGAACGCGGCTCTATAAGACGACGTTGTGAATTATGTGAAAAACGAAGGCAGACTGAATACTTTTGTGAACGATGTAAAATGTATTTATGTTTTGAACACTCAAAAATTGCCTGTCAAAGCTGTATAAATAAAATCAGTGAAGTAAATAACAGTTAAAAAGTTGTGATAACAGAAAAATAGTTATAAGTTGTTATAAAAAATAAATAATATTTTTATCACTTATTTTATTAATGTGCTTTCCTTTAATAATCAAATAAAGTAAATGAGAAAAATAAAAGTAATGAAATCATCAGTAAAAATATTAAATATCAAGAGGTGATCTGTCAGATTGTTGCGACTATTGGTGTTAGTCCTAGGGTTGCGACTACTGAAGGGTTAAGGATTGAATAGTTTAGATATTGAAATCGGACCAGAAACTGCTAAAAAAAAAAAAAAAAAGTATAACATATAGGCAGCACATTGAAAAGAAGGAATAATTATTTTTAAAGCATAAAATATATTGTAAATCAGACAGTTATTGACACCCTATCTTAAAAAACCGAAAAAATAATTTTTGACCCCCCCCCAAAAAAAAAAAAAAAAAAAAAATCATAAACTTCCTTTCAAATTCTCAAATTCTATATGACTTTTCGGCGATGATCTTCTTCTTTCTCTTCCAGAATTCTTTCATTTTCTGGCTATGAGCCAGCTTTCTCTCCTCTGTCCATTCGGTCCCTGTGGTCTTCTTAATGGTAAGGAATACTGGAAAAACTCCCAGTCGGACAGCTTGTCGGACTGGATTCGGTCTTGTGTTTTATCGAGTGGGATCTCTAGTTGTTCCAGATCTGACTTCACTGTTGTGATCCACTTGCTCTTGGAAGCCTTGCCTCTACCTGCCACAGTAAATATCCTGTTTGTTAATCTTTTAGGATTCATGCGGGCCTGGTGTCCATAAAATGCCAGTCGCCTTTTCCTTATCCTCCTGGTATTTATACAACTCATCATTGTGCCGTATCCTGTAGGTGCCGTTCTCTTCCCTGACTGGTCCTAGTATCCTTCTCAGGATTTTCCTTTTTCAATTTTGTCCTTATTTTAATAAATATTCTTAGAATGTCAATAACTGATTTCACACTATTTATTGCCTCTATCTTGTAAAATAAATTCCAGGAATAATATTTGGTGTGAACTATCTTGATTAGCTTTAAGTAAAATAATTAAGGAAAAGTGAATGTTAATTGCAACTTTATTGAAGTATACTTTCAATAATTATAGTATAAATATTTCCGAATATTTTCTTAAGAGTGTCAATAACTGTGTGGTTGGTCAAAAAAACAATAACAGTAAATTAATAAGCCTAGCAATACAAATAGAGAAAAACTCAGTTCCTCCTCGCCTGTGGAAAACAATATATCTTGGATATGCCTTCCTATAACCTAAGGCTTCTGCTGAGGGAACTGTCGTCAAATTAACGATCCGAGCAACACCTAAACAGCTGGAGTCTGTCAAAAAGCCCAACAACTTAAAATTTTTATGCAAAACGTGACTCTTTTTATTCAAACCAAAATAGTTCCTAAACAGTAGGCCTTAAGGTGTGGTTCCGCATGGAGCAGCCAGCCGCAGCAGCTGGAAGTTCATCAGTTCGTTTTTGGTTATGATTTCACAAAATATAGAAAGAGAGTTAAGAAAACTCGCTGGAACCACAATTTTATTATTTGTTCAGACGATGTATAAAGTTCCAGTTTTCTACTGTGAATATTTTATTGAAAACCCTGTTTTCGTTAAATCAATTTTATCATGCAAGATTATTGATAACTTACAATTTTATTATCTTACATAATAAAAATTATTTGACGAAAATAGGTCTAAGATCGTTAAAACGTGATTTATTCAATGAAAGTAAAGAATTAAATCACACGTAAATACAATAGTAAGTTACAGCAAACAACAATTAAAATAGGTTAATGAAGGTTAAGATAAAGTAATAAACACATATGGTAAATAATACACAGATGATAAATAATTAACAGATGATTGAAGGTTGCCCAACCTTACACCTCCCTCCTTGAGGTCGCTTCTTGATGAGGTGGAAAGTATGGAAGGAGCTTGCTGGAGTGGAACAAGTTGGAGATCTTCTTCCTCTTACCGCTGGCTACTTCGTAGAAAGACGAGGAAATCTGTCTGACGACTGGGAATGGTCCGATTCGAACTGGATCAAGCTTGTTTCGATTCAACTTATTTCCATTTTCGACGTATACCAAGTCACCAACGTTGAAATTATGCTCTCGTCTGTTCTTATCAACCCGTTTCTTATTGATGTTGAAGCTCTTTGTTGAATTTTGGAAGGCTATCTTGCGGTCTTCTTCTAAAGAAGATGGAGTATTCCCATCAAGAGGAGATATGGAAGATTTTCGGCCGAGCAATAGATAAGATGGTGCAAAATGGGTAGAACTGTGGATAGTATTATTATATTCCTTTACACATTCTTCTGCCAAGTTTGACCATGCTCTTCTAGTATTATCGTTTATTTTACATCGCAGTCGATTAACTAATGTTTGATTTAATCGTTCATTTAATCCGTTGGATGCGGGATTATCAATGCACGTGAAAACGATCTGAGTTCCAACTTTTTTCAAATATTTGAGAAATTGGGTTGAGTTTTTACCTGTATATTGGTCTGTCAGTAGAATTGAGATATTATTTTGTTTAACTATGGGATTAAGTAAGTTTATGAAATCTTTAGCAGTTTGACCCTTTGTTGTTGAGATCCATGCATATCTTGTGAAGTGGTCAACGAGGATGTGCATGTACCGTTTGGAAGAGCGGTTCCCTCCAAAACCACCGACACTGTCAAGCGACATGATCTGGAAAGGTTCTGTGGCTGGACCGAGACGGGATAGGAGGCCGATCGCACGACTCCGACGAACTTTGTTCTCAATACAAATCTTGCAGCTCTTACAGAAATCATGAATTGCTTTATCAAGATCCTTGAAGTAGTAATACGGTCTGATGGTTGCTATCATGTGGGCTGGACCGATATGGCCATAATGCTGATGAATAATTTTAATAATTTCTTTTCCAAATGTTTGGGATACAAAAATTCTTGATTTCTTTTTAAATTTTCTTAAAATTATTCCTTGCTTGGATTCAATCTGTTCAGCTGCTTTCAGTTCCGAAAGATTCTCGGCTTGATCTTTTTTAATGGCTGACAAGTCTATTAAATTGATGATTCGTATTCGAGGACTGGATTTCTGGAGAGTAGAATCAGCCAGAACGTTTTCTTTGCCTTTTTTGTAGATAATATTGAAATTAAACTGGGATAAATAAAGAATAAAATTTCCCAAAATCTCATCAGATCTGGCTTTCGCCTTTAGGTTTTCTAAGGGTTTGTGATGACTGCAAACCGCGAAGTGACGCCCAATTAAGTAGTATTGCCAAAACTTAATCCTTCTTTAATAGATTTACATTCTAAGTGGATGACATCTAAACGTTTCTCTCGTTCTGAAAGTTTACGTGAGTAATAAGCGACAGGATGAAGTAGGCCGTCTTCTTGAGGCTGCTTGAGGGTCGCTCCGATACCTTTTAAACTTGCATCGGTCTCGATGAAGACAGGCTTGTCAATGTCGTATATAGCCAGAATCGGGGAACTACACAAACAGTTCTTGATCATATTGAAAGTTTGTTCACATTCATCTGACCATTTGAATTTAACATTTTTCTTCAATAAACGATACAATGGTTCCAGTTTTACAGCACTGTTTTGTATGTACTTCAAATAAAAATTTATGGAGCCTAAAATACTCCGAACAACTGATTTATCTGAGGGTCTCTGGAGTTTCTGAATCGAAATCAAATTATCTTTGGTGGGTGATACTTTATTTTTCGAAAACTTGTGCCCTAGATACTCGTACTTTACTGACTTCGCACCAAACAAACATTTTTCTAGTTTCAGTTTGAATCCTTCAGCGTTCAGAACTTTTAAAAGTCGGATAACATGCTGAAGATGATCTTCCCAGTCCCTAGAAAAAATTAAAATATCATCAATGTAATTGATGCAGAAATCATTCTTCGAATAATGTTCGACAATATTCTCTGGAATATGGCAGAAGCATTTTTAAGACCAAACGGAAGAACTTTAAACATAAATTTACCATGTTTTGTTACAAAAGAGGTCTTTTTTCTCGATCTTGCTCACGAAGCGATATCCCCCAAAATGCAGAATTGATGTCCAAAACGGTGAAAAACTCACAATTAGCTACTTTATCAATTACATCTTGAATTGTAGGAAATGGAAAACATTCAGGGACTACTAATTTGTTGAGCTTCCTGAAATCTATACAGAGTCGAGATTTCTTCTTCTCTTCTTTCTTGTAGGCCAGTGTAACGGGCGAAGCAAACGGTGAGTCTGACTCTTCGATGATCTCAGTCTGCAAGAGTCTTTTTATTTGGCTTCTTATTTCTTCTTCATCTGGGATAGAACATTTGTAGGGACGAGACGTGACAAATTCATCTCTGATTAGTTTTATTTCCGCTTCACGTGAGTGAACTTTACCTATGTCGAACTTGTCTTTAGCAAATATGTGCTTGTACTTTTTAAGTAGAAGAAAAATCTCTTCGTTTGTGTTCCTCTTGTTCAATATGTTGCAAATTAACATCAAATTTATTAAAGTTAAAATTTTCTTTGTAATCACTTCCAAACTTCTTACAAGTAGTTGTAGTCTGCATCTGACAAGGATTGGATGTCTCAATCTGATCGAGTTTCGATCGTGTTAACTTTATATTTTGATTACTACTAGGTAGATCTTCTGATGCTATGATTTTTGTGTTACTGGTACGTTGAAAAATTTTCAAATTTTCATCTTGTATTAATTTAAATTTCTTGATGACATCTATACCTAGTAACAAATCATAAGAGAAATTATTATTCTTGACTACATAGGCTGTAATGTAATCAGTAATGTTTCCAATACGGAGTCTAATTTTAGCCCGGGCTGAGGTGAAATTAAGTCCGTTGATAGTTTTTAGCACCGCTCTTTGTTCAGCAAGTCAGCAATTCGTTGATTTATTAATGTCACATTGGAGCCACTATCATAAATAGCCTTTATTTTAATATTGTCATTTATAACAACATTTAGTTTAATCAGCGGATCTAACTTCGCCCGGCTCTCTAGTTTAAATGTTCGGAATCAAGATCGATTTCACATAAATCGAGCTCAGATGCATTTATTTTTGGTCGATTAGAAGTTTTATTTTTGTTACGACATTCAGATACTAAATGATAACGATTGCGAAAACCGAGGGTTTCGCAGTGAGAACATGGTTTTACACAAGCGGACTTTTTACTGAATTTTGGACTTGACAGTTTTTCTTTCTTCTTTTTCATAAAGGCATTTTCTAATTTTCGAAGTTCAGAGTACAATTTATCGAGAGTAAAAATCTCTTCTCTATCGAGTTTCTCCTGAGCTTCATTTGGTAAACCGAAAACAATCTGGTTTATACGGGAGATCTCGGTACCTTTAGGTTCTACGTCAAGACATAGTTTTTCTTTCGTCAGGGCGTAGTCGACAAGGGATCCGCCTAAATATTTGTAGCCAAGAGCTTTTTTAACAAGTGACCAGCCTTTATCAACAAAAATATTTAGAAAAGATTCCTTCCATATGTCCCATGAATCGTTGAAACCGATCTTCTTTAAATTAATCTCGTAGCAATCTTAAGCCGGACCATCGATAAGATAAAAACAACGCTTGAATTCTTAAATTATCGGATTTTATCTTAAATCGAACACATTCTTCTTCGAACCTACGTAGCCATTCTATAGGTTCTGATTGTTTTTTATCAAATCGTTCTAAAATAAAAAAAATTTCAATATGATTTAGTTTAATTTCATTCTGTTCTGAATTTAGTTTTAATTGTGTTTCTAATTGTTTCATACGATCTTCTAATCCTGTCTGATTCTCTAAAGGTCTAGAAGGAACTGTTTTTGAAACACATTCCTCTAATGGTAATTCCCGAAAACAAATATTAGAAGATTCATCAAAATATTCTCTTTGAATATCATCATCCATCTTAACAGCTACGGTTCTATAACCATTAATGTTTTTGATAGCATTCGTAGCATTTATTATAGGTTTCTTACCTGATAGAAAGGAGTGGAACTTTAAGTCTTTGGATTCTTCAGGTAATAAGTACCAATTTTTCTTGTCGATGGAAATGCACTGAATCACAAAGTCTTGGTCACTTCTTTTTATAATTTGAACAAATAGTTGGGCCATTTTCTTACTTATTGAGATCTTGTAATTTAATTTCTAAGATCGTTAAAACGTGATTTATTCAATGAAAGTAAAGAATTAAATTACAGGTAAATACAAGGGTAAGTTACAGCAAACAACAATTAAAATAGGTTAATGAAGGTTAAGATAAAGTAATAAACACAGATGGTAAATAATTAACAGATGATTGAAGGTTGCTCAACCTTACATAGGGTCGTCAATAAAATATTTACAGTAAAAAACTGGAACTTTATACATCGTCTGAAAAAAAAAAAAAAAAAAAAAAAAAAAAAAAATATTGTAAAATTGTGGTTCCAGCAACTTTTTTTTTTCTTTATTTTCTTTTGTTTTTTTTTATATACTGTCTTTCTATATTTTGTGAAATCATCAAAGGGAAAATTTATATATATATATATATATATATATATATATATATATATATATATATATATATATATATATATATATATTTGGTACCAAAGTTCATCCAATTTTCAGATTTAATAAATAATTGGATGAAACTTCAGGTATTTCAACCTTAGGTTTTATCCAATTATTTATTAAATCTGAAAATTGTGTTCTGGAATGTATTTTAAGCATTGTTTTTCAAAAATACCATATAGATCGGTATGACATTAAAAAAACAAAGAGTCTAAAATGGTACAAGAAACTTTGGTGATGTGGGTTTGCATACTACAGACGCGAAGGAGCACCGCCTGGACTGGTCCCTAGAGCAGTCCGAACGCAGCTGCCAGCTTCTCAAATTTCTGGCGGCAGCCGCAGCTGCTTCCTCTTGCAACAGTTCTATTAAAACCAACTGAAGCAGTCCTCAGCTTCCAGCCGCGGCCTCTGGCAGACGCAGCTGCTGCGGCTGGCTGCTCCATGCGGAACCACACCTTTAGGGTCCGTTTATGTTGGAGCTGCGATAAGCGAGGAGAGCGGCGATACTAGCGGAGCTTAAATAAATAGCTTAAACCACTTCTATTCTAAAGTGGCATTAAGAAATTAAATAGTAAATATAGTTTATACCGAGAGAGTATATAATGAGTGATTGTAAAGAGGAAGAAATGCTTTTGTCGTAAAGTGCTGTAAAATATCAGGTTGCTGCAGTCATAGTGGAAAGAGCGCGAATTTGCAGCTCACCCTTTTAATAAGGCAAGGTTTACGTTAGGGGAATTCCACTTTATTATCTTCAAAAAGATTTAAGGCAACATCCCAAAAAATTTAATGAGTATATACGAATGAAAATCGAAACTTTTGACTACATATTACCAAAAATTTCGGATAAAAAGGAGAAAAATGGTATAATTGCCACAGTAGACAAATTTTAGAAGAGGAGCGCTTAATGATAACATCAGGTAAGTAAAAACTTTTTTTTTTTTTCAAAGTTTCTTCATCTATTACAATATTTTTTACAAAATATTAATGAAATAGTTTTACAAATTTAATGGAATGATTAGAGAATAAAAGTCCGACAACGGTGCCTTAACAAAAATTTCACTTAATAATAACTCAACATTCATACTGGATAAGAGCTAAGGAAACGGGAGAGGTGATTGTCGGCACCTCCTATCGTTACTCCATGGTGTCTACCAATTTCAGTTATCAAAATTCCCGACATATTCCTGACTTTTCAAGAATTTTTTAGGAAATTCCCGACTTTTTTAAAAATTATTCTTGAAATTCTCGACAAACGATATTTTAAAGCTATTGCAATTATAATCCAAACAAATGAATCAATACATACTCTGCTACTTAAAATATCACAGTTAAACAATAAAATACATTTTTTTTTCTTTTTTTTTTCACATTACTCTAGATAACTTTTAAGACGCACCCCAATGTCAAGAAATTCCATTCAGTTAGAAAATAGTTACGAGGTTACACGAGGTTGTCGGATCAAATAACTAAAAAAATATAAGTTCAATCCGAAATTTCTTTTTCCATCTGAAAGCTTGATAAATTTACATTGAGACCTCATATATGAAATTATAATCAAGTAGATATACTGATCATGATATACTCACGCCATCACGCTGAGAACCCCATCCACTTTTTTTCAGTTTACTTCTCTCTATAACACCGAAACTATTTACGAGAACTATGCGGAAAAACAGTATGGGATTTTCAGCGTGGTGGTGTGGGTATTTCATGCGATTTAAAAAACATTTTATATATGAGGTGTCATAGCAAATTTTACCAGCCTTCAGATGAAACGAAAAATGGTTTGGATCGGACAAATAGTTTTGAAGTTAAAGCCAAAAGAATACCGACAAACGTGTTTTACAAAAGTAAATAAATTTTGATTGATAAATAAACCATAAAAAACGTGAGAACAGTATTTTCCCCCAGAACCTACTTATGACTGATTTTTTTCATCTGCCGTATTTGAGAGAACCGCACAGCCTACAGTCTGGTCTCGAATGAAAGCTAATTAAATTTCCTACAAAGAAAAAAAAATGGCCTATATTCGAAGAACTGTATCTTGGGAACCAATCATTATGTAGAGCTCAACCTGGTCTCAAATTGTAGAAAATTTAGTTTACTTTAAAAGTATGGAGAGTGACTATACCGATCAGACGCTTCCTTAACTGACATTGAGAAAAAACTAAAAAACATTGTTAGCATTAACGATGACTTTTTCCCGACTTTCGCAACTTTTTTATAAATTCCCGACAAGTTCCCAAAATTCCCGACTAGTAGACACCCTGTACTCGCAGCTTCGATATAAACACTACGGTGACGAACATAAGAAAGTTTTCTCAACTCCGCTAGTACGGCCGCTCTCTCGCTTATCGTAGCTCCAGCATAAACGGACCCTAAGAGACAATTTTTTATAAAACAAACAATTTCATTCGATTAAATTTTTGGCAAGATGACAAAGATGTCTTCAATCTTTCGATTAGAGGAACACCAGCAGAGCTAGAGCCTGTCAAAAAAGCTCATGAATTCAAAAATAGAGGTTTCTAACGAACGTGACTTCATATTAGAAGAAACAAAGTCATGCTCACTCATTAGAACCTGCCTCATAGTCAAGATATTTAGGATAAGAAGCGTTGCCTTCCTTAGTTAGGTCTGCTTAATTTTTTTGTAGACTGATTATCCTTACGTAAATTTTTACTTCATGAATATGTCAGACAGGTTCACAAATTAACAGCTTTGTAGCTTTGGCATGCTCCATTACTACAACGCATGTTCGAGAAAATGGAAATTCGCACCGGAAGCGGAAATCCTATTTAGGGAGAGAGGACAGTGAACAATATAGGGAGCAGCGGGACCGGAGAACATTTAGATGGGCCCTTCTCCCCCCGCCCCTCCTGCTATTTGGGTTCCAGGAGTTGAGGATGGTCCCTTCGGGTGGGGTTCTGGAGGGTCTGGAAGGGCTGGAGAGGGCTACCTTCCGATATTTACCCTAGCGCCCGCTACCTCTTCAATAGCACCGAATTTCCATTCAGAAAGGACTCTCAGATATATTGCTACTTTCCAGTTGTCTTCTCGATGAAGGAGTTCCACGGTGTGATTAATTTGTTAATATTTTACTTTGACAGGTCATCGCAGAAATATTTCCCACTTTTCAATTCAGGGCTGTTAAATCACTAGGTTAGAGCAATTCCTGTCGATTACAAACTATTTAACATTATAGTCTTATCAATGAGTGCATGAAATGTGCGATTAATTTTGACTTCACAGCTTCGTTAGGAGTCGTTATAAGATAAACGTACTAAAAGTTCTGGGGGGTGAGTTAACGTTATATCTCGGAAGGTCTGGACTCTAGAAAAATATGTTTCGTGTCAAAATTAAAGCTTTTTCTTCTATTCAATTTTCTATTAATTGATCCGATACATATTTTTCGAACATGATATACGTTATTGCAATTCGATAATTTTCTAAATCTTAAAAGTTTACCTCAATTTTTGTCAAACTTTGCTTTAAGTGCCAGAAACGTAAATATTAAATTAAATTTAATTTAATTCTCTACAACTTTGATTCTGACATTTTTTTTCTACGAAACGATTGCGGTAGGCACTAGAAGCAGATGTTTGACAAAAAATGAGGTAAAAATTATTTTTTTTCGATTTTCAATAACGTTTATCTCGAAAACGGTTTGAAGTTCTAAAAATACTTGAATGTTTATTGCCTGGGCTATAGCTTCACCGTTGGTAAGTGGTAACACTCTCTCTCACGCAAAGTCCAAAATAAACTTTAAACTCACAGAAATCCACTAATATCTATACTTGTTACTGATTCGATTTTCGATAATTCTCGGGGCGTCTAAGACAATATAGAACTATCAACAAATGGTTTCTTTACTGCTTACTTGATGTATTTTATGAACCATTAGTAAATTTATGTTGTTAGTGATAAAAAAATCCCAATCCGCTCCTCAATACTCTGGAATTCTCTCCCTCTAAATATCGCGTGTCCATGTATGTGATTTGGTTCATTGTTTTTATAAACCTAACTAGCATACCCTGCCGCGGCTTCGCCCGCTCTCATAAATTGCTTAGGAAACTTTAATAATTTTTTCATTCGTTTAGTAATATTAATTAATTAGTAAAATAATGATTTATTTAATCGGTGAATTAATCATTATTTTATTTTAAACTCTTTGCATCATGTGAATGAAGATTACGAGTCATAAGAGAATTTCTGCTCTTTCATGGCATTGAATAAATGCACATAAATATCTAAGTTTTAGGGAATAGAAATGGAAAAATATGCTTTATTATGGAAAGCACGTTCTCTAGAATAATGAGAATTATGACATGCAAAAAAGCTCTAATCAAGAATACAAAAATACTGATCTGTTATAATAAAATAAACTTAACGTTCTAAATAAAAACGGAAAATAATAGATTGACAGCTGGCCCGCCAGAAGACATACCGCCTTAACTACCTCTTGAAATCTCCTCAACTGTCTCTTCGACTCAAAATTCAGCTATACAAAGCCATCATCCGCCCCACCCTACTTCACGGTGCCCCACTTCTTCAGTACATGTATACGACAACACTGAAAGCACTTCAGAGCTTTCAGAACTCAGTTCTCCGACGAATAGTCCGCGGAACAAGCCTTGAGAGGGCCAGAAACACCGTCATAAATGAAAATTTGCAGCTACCATCGGTCCCTTCATTCATTGGTCGACGGCACATAAAATTCTTCGACGGCCTAAAGTACTGTGCCAACCCTCTCTTCAGGGACATAGCTCCACCTCCCAGGCCTGGTAGGTTGCAAGGTTTGACCCCCTTAGCGGTCGTATTCGCTAAGGGAAGGGGTTCAGGCTTTTTAGACTCACCTATTTTCGCACCATCGCCAGCAGAGTGATTCCTCCTCACTCGATCAAGACAACTGGAGGAATATGTCAACCGAGACGCCAGAATCTACCATTGCACCAAATCTTAAAATGCTAAGGAAGCAACAGAAGATCATTTGATTTCAATTATTATTATTTGTTTTGTTTTTTAATAAATGGAGGATGAGAAAAAAAAAATTGATAAAAATCTTGTATTTTTAATTATGGAATTTAGCATTATTTCTTCAACGATATTTTCACGGCAGTATTTTTAACCTGGTTAAAATTGCATTGATGAGGAGTTTGAAGAGTAAGTAAAACCACAATTAGACATCCAATTAGGCAGAAATAATTTTTTCGATCCATCTGGTTGGATTTTAATTTCTAACCATAAAAGTATATGGCAGTTTGCAAACCTCGTTTCTGGTACTCAAGACTATATATTTTAATTATTATTTTAAACCTTCCTAGAACTATGAAGATGTTGTAGTTAAAATTCAGTACAGTTGGGTTTAATAGTTTCATTATCGCAAGCTTTGTTTCAGAATGGCCTTATCGATAGATTTCTAAACTGCAGAGGGATCCATATGTCGCTCCATACATTTATAGCTTTAATAACAATGGAATTGAAAACATGTAAATTATATCGTACATTTCAACTATATATAACACCTATACTCTTTAACCTAGACCACTTATCGGTCGATTATCAAACTTCCCTCCGCACCACATATTTATCGCTTTTTTATGGCAGTGTAATTGAAAATCTTTTAATTTTATTATTGCTAAACCTTCCTTGAGCTATGAAGATAATAAAGCTAAAATTTGGAACATATTGGTTCAGTGGTTTTCGTGGTTAGTGGTCACAAACGAAAAATGGCTTGTCCTTATAAAAAAAAAAATGACCGAATTATCAAATTCCAGACTTCAAAAGTCTGTAAATATCTTAATGCTATTTATTATTTACCAATACTTAATAATCCCTTTAGAGCATTCTATGAGCTTGTTTCTAACACTGGGCTTCTTTAAAAAAAAAAGATTCAGTTCAGTTATTTATTTCAAAGAGAAACATGACAGTGTCCAACGAAATTCTAGCAATTTTAAGACATTGCAGTTTTATGACAGACGGAAAAAAAGCCGCTGAAGCAACTAGTGAAATTATTAAATATGAAGGGGAAGGTGTCCTTAAAGAGCGCGGCGTTGGTTTGAAAAATTTAGAAGTGGGGATACGACGTTGGAGAGGAAGAAGTGCTCCGGGAGGCCATTAATTGATATTGATGAGGTTCTGAAGGAAGCTGTTGAGTCAAATCTGTCCACAAGTACTCGCGAAATTGCCAGGGAGTGTGGTGTGTCGAAGGATACTCTTAGTCGCCATCTTCTTGAACTCCTGCTTCATCCACCATATAGTCCAGACCTCGCACCTTCGGATTACTACTTGTTTCAATCCATGGCCCATTTTCTTCAAGGGGAAAGAATTGATAATTTTGCGGAAGTTTAAAATGCTGTCCAAGAGCTCTTTGACAGCCATCCCAAGGAATGGTATCAGCGTGGCATCGAGCAATTGCTTAACAGATGGGTAATGACGGTAGATAACAATGGACTATATTTTGTGCATTAATTGTATTTTATATCAAAGAAATAATAATACAGATATTTGTTTTAAAAAACGTTCACTTTTTTTTTTTTTATACAACCCATTAGTATAAATATGAAGATTGGTTATTTTTATTCTAATGGACTGTATTTATATCTGAAGTATATTTTTCAGTTTTTCAATTACAAATTAAATTTCAATAAATAAGATTTTAAAAAAAAAGTACCACATCTGTACTATTAGTACAGTAATAGTAATTAGTAAAATTAATAATACTTAAAGTCTAAGGAAATATTTATCTAATTATAAATTATTAGTTAATAAATAAATTAAAAAAATAATTATTTTTTAATTTGAGCTAAGCCTGTTGATGGAAGGAAATAAAATAATAAAATTTGAAGGCTGTCACTACAGAGAGGACAGAGAGAGCTAGGGCTTTATCCTCGCTACAGTTTCCAAGTCACACAGCTGAGATAATCCTTCCCCCACTCCTACCCATCGCACCCCCACCCCTCGCCTGTCACCAGCAGTTAGCCTCCCAGGTCCTAAGCCTCGTTTAGAAATTTATTATCCTCGAATAAAGTTTTTTTTTTTTTTGGGAGGGGAATTATATCTTTGCTATATTTTAATTAATGGTTACAATAATATAATAACAGAAGAGTTGGTATAAGTGTAAAACAATAGACTATAGTGATTACAATTATTTAAAAAAAAAATATTTATTTATATTTACAGCTGTATATAATATATACAACAGTAAATGTGTGGAAACTGATATCAATGACCATTCCAATAACTTTCAAACTACCACTTAATTGTAGTGCTTCTATTAACGTTTTATAAGAGAGGGTTAGGCCTTGTTTCCATATGTCTCTGAGGGTAATTGGAAATAAAGTTAGAAAGCAAATTGAGAGACTGGTGGATCTGAGTGATTAAAGAGTTAACCTGGTGATTATAGAAAGTACCTGGTATTTGGGACATTAGCATTGATGAATTCAGATTGAAAGGACTAAACGGGAGATGAATTGGGTGGTTAAGCGGAGCCCGAAACCTCAACCAGTATTATCAAAGCAATTATTTATGAATCTTTGTGATCTTGCTTAAGCACAAATATATTGTATTTTTTGTTTCATTTTATAGCTTCTAACCACTTTTATCTTCTTTTTTAAAAGGATTTTTAAAACTATTCGAAGTTCCCTTCAACCAAACTCCTCCCTCAGCCGGTCCCTCCATTCCTCTCTATTCATTGCTTCTTCTTCCGGTAAACCCCACCGCACCATACTTTCAGCCACAACATCTCTCCACCTGATGCGAGGCCTACCACTCCTTCTCCTCCCCTCTGCTTCCCATTCATAAGCAATTTTGGGGATTCTTCTATTCTCCATTCTTTTAATATGGCCGAACCATCTCAGTTTCCTTCCCTCCATTTCCTCCAGAATATTCCTCTTAACTTATATTCTTTCTTTTATGATCTCATTCCGGATTCGTTGAATCCTTGAGATTCTTGCTGACCTTCTCCAAAAATCCATCTCCACAGCCAGAAATCTTTTGCCTTGCATTTTTCCAAGAGGCCATGTTTTTGAGCTGTATAGCATTATGCTTTCTACCAGGGCCTTATATATTATTGGTTTGACACTGGTACATATGAAAATATATGTCAACAGAGAGGTAAGTGACCCAGTTTCAACAAAGTTAAGTAGAGTTAACCAATCCTGCTATCTAGGCACTATTCTTGAAATCAATGGGAGAGCGACAGAAGAAGTGAAAAAAAGAATAACAGATGGACGGAAGGCTATCAGAATGTTATTGGAAATAAAATTAAAAAGCAAATGGTGGATCTGAGTGATTATAGACTTTACTGAGAAGGGATAAGTACCTGGTATATAGGACATTAGCATTGATGATTTCAAATTGAAAGGACTAAATACGAGATGAATTAGGTGGTTAAGTGGAGCCCGAAACCTCAACTACTATTAATAAAACAATTATTTATGAATCTTTGCGATCTTGCTTAAACACAAATATATTTCCATTTTTTGTCTAATTTTATGACTACTGACCATTTTTATACATACAAAATGATCTTTAGATACTAGAGATAAATAAAACAAAATTAAACAGTTGAAGATGCTGGCCACCGTTAGCTGGGTTCATTTGTTTTAATATAAATAAATATTTTGAAATGTACTCTTTCAGTATTTTACTTAAAGTGATGGGGGAGGGGGATTACTAATCATGTTCAATTAAACATCAAAACAAAAAATGTACTCAGGATTAAAATTTTTGGAAATTCGATATAAAATAACATCATAAGTAAACTAATTTTAAACGAAACACTTAATGAACCAAAAAAAAATAAAGAAAAAAAAATGGAACACGTATTTTAGGGGCTGCCATCTTGACCGTCAATGATAGCCATATTTTCGGTGAGCTTGCCAAAGTCAGTTATGTACATTTTTTCGATATAGGTTATTTTTGAAGGTTTCATTTTAAAATGGAATTCCGTGTCTAATGTAAAAACCCAAATAAGCAAAATCAGCTTGGATCAGGTTTTGACAAAACACTTTTCTGATTTTAGTCCAAAAAATAATTACACATGTGCATTACAGTATATTTTGTATTTACAGGGTGTCTACTAGTCGGGAACTTAGGGAATATGTCGGGAATTTCGTGTGGTCGGGAAAAATTCAAGAATAAGTCGGGAATTTATAAAAAAGTTGCGAAAGTCGGGAAAAAGTCATCCTTAATGCTAAAATTGTTTTTTAGTTTTTTCTCAATATGTGAGTTAAGGAAGCGTCTGATCGGTATAGTCACTCTCCATACTTTTAAAGTAAACTAAATTTTCTACAATATGAAACCAGGTTGAGCTCTACATAACGATTGGTTCCCAAGATACAGTTCTTCGAATATAGGCCATTTTTTTTTTTCTAAAAAGTGATGTTCTTTCAATATGGTCACTCATTTTGTGAAATATCTCCTAAAATGCACATCCCATCTCAGATATTATGAAGTTGTAGGAAATTTAATTAGCTTTCATTTGAGACCAGACTGTAGGCTGAGCGGTTCTCTCAAATACGGCAGATGACAAAAATCAGTCATAAGTAGGTTCTGGGGGAAAATACTGTTCTCACGTTTTTTATGGTTTATTGACCAAACAATCAAAATTTACTTACTTTTTTAAAACACGTTTGTCGCTATTATTTTGGCTTTAACTTCAAAACTATTTGTCCGATCCAAACCATTTTTCGTAAAATTAGCTATGAAACCTCATATATAAAATGTTTTTTAAATCCCATGAAATACCCACACCACCACGCTGAGAATCCCACACTGTTGAGAAAATCACTTTTTTCCGCACAGTTCTCGTAAATAGTTTCGGTGTTATAGAGAGAAGTAAACTGAAAAAAAGTGGATGGGGCTCTCAGCGTGATGGCGTGAGTATATCATGATCAGTATATCTACTTGATTATAATTTCATATATGAGGTTTCAATGTAAATTTATCAAGCTTTCAGATGGAAAAAGAAATTTCGGATTGAACTTATATTTTGTTAGTTATTTGATCCGACAACCTCGTGTAACCTCGTAACTATTTTCTAACTGAATGGAATTTCTTGACATTGGGGTGCGTCTTAAAAGTTATCAAGAGTAATGTGAAAAAAAAAAAAAAATGTATTTTATTGTTTAACTGTGATATTTTAAGTAGCAGAGTGTGTATTGATTCATTTGTTTGGATTATAATTGCAATAGCTTTAAAATATCGTTTTCGAGAATTTCAAGAATAATTTTTTAAAAAGTCGGGAATTTCCTAAAAAATTCTTGAAAAGTCAGGAATATGTCGGGAATTTTGATAACTGAAATTGGTAGACACCATGATTTAATATCATAGAAGTAGCTAAAATGCATATAGCGGAAAGACTCTGTCATTACCTCAATTCAAACGTACCTTTTTAAGTTTTATTTTCGATTTTTGCAAAAATATAAACAATTAACTTACTTGGAGAAGATGACGGAATGCTGGGTCTAGCAAGCTCGAGAAATCCAACTTCACTGAGAGAGGAAGCCTCCGAGGATGATATTACGGAGGCACCTTGAGGAACCGTGAGGAACCTGGGATACATTTAGGACTGCGAAGAGGCCTAGGCGCTGATGGCGTTGAAAAGCTTTTGTGACTTGATCAATTAGCTAAGTGTGCGTGGCTTATTATCAGCAAAGTGTCCCTTTTCCAACAAAGGAAGCAAGAAAAAAAAAAAGAAAAAGGATTTCTGATAGTAGCTTCCAGTCCTATGGTGAGGTCCTTTTCTCAGCACTCTCCTTATCTTAAACATTTCTTTAGTCGGTTTTATGAACAAAATAAGGGTGATATGGCCAATTATTCGTTTCTTATCCAATAATAAGGGAAAAAGACAATGTGTTTTTCAAATCCCATTTTGACTTTTCTCGTTTTAAGAGCAAAGACAAAAAGAAATGTAATAGTAGAGAAATAAAATTTAAAAGAATAATAAAATAAAATAATAAAATAAAAAATACAATTATATAAATATAATAATAAATTATTATTAATATATATATATATATATATATATATATATATATATATATATATATATATATATATATATAATTATAAATATACTTTTATTTACAATATATTATAAATATATTTATAATTATTATTATTATGATTGGTTGGCTCTACTGCCCTAGATGGGCCTTGGCCTCAGGCAGGAGAGATGACCATCGGAGTTTATCCATCGCTTTTCTTCACCACCCTCTTATTCCTAGATTTTTCAGGTCCGCCTCCACATTATCCTCCCACCTTATTCTAGGGCTTCCTCTTAATCTGGTACCATCCGGTCTGTCATTCATCATCCTCTTCGGCAGCCTCTCGTCCGGCATCCGTTGGACATGTCCCAGCCACCGCAACCTTCCTTCCTTAATGACCGCCACTATATTCGGTTCCCCGAATAGCTCTTCCAATTTCTTGTTCCTCCTTATTCTCCAATTTTCATGGTCGTTTACTGGGCCGAAAATTCTTCTGAAAACTTTCCCAAACTTGAAGTATTGTCTCGTTCCCTTTTGTCAGTGTCCAGCACTCACTTCCATACACTACCACAGGCCTTATGATTGTTTTATACATGATAACTTTTGCAGCTCGTGATAATGCTCGGAACTTCAGTATTTTATTAAGAGCGTACAGGCATCTGCTACCTGCTGCAATTCTGGCTTTAATTTCAGTTCTTATTTCGTTATTTTCCGTTATTAGGGAACCTAGGTACTTAAAACTTTTGCATCATCGGAACTTATGCTCATTAATATGCACCTCCTCTACTCTGCGAGGTTGGTTTCTTGCTGTGATCATAAACTCCGTCTTCATCGCCGCTTCTTCAAACTCTTGCAGCACTCTCCAGAAAGAGCTGGTAAAGTAAGTGCTGTGATGACCACATCGTCAGTATATGCCATATTTTGAGCCATCCTGTTGTAAATATTTCCACCGGGGCTCGACCTTATGGCCCTTATCACTTTTTTGACAGCTAGGTTAAATATTATGGGTGAAAGTGGGTCACCTTGGCGTAAACCCCTTCTAATCTCAAACTCTTCTGAGAGGAGTCCACCAATTCTTACCTCGAATTTAGTATATTTCCTTGTCATTTCTATCATTTCCGAAGTTAGTAAGATTGATAGAAATGACATTTATAACAGTTATAAATAATATGTTATAATGATAATAATAATTTAAATATTATTATTTTATTACTTTTAAAATAAAGAAGCAAACACTGAAACATAAGAGACAAAGCTGGATTTTGCAAAATATACCAGAGTATCTGGAAACCACTGCTCCAGGCTGGTTAGAACCTTTGAAGAGGCTTATAGGGAAAGCACTAAGGGAATTCGGATCGGGCTAAGCTGGATTATTTGGAAGATTATGAAATGCTCTGGATCCTACTATTAATTAAATTATAGCATTCGGAAACCATATTGGATTACGTAACATTCAGGGAGCTTACATACCAGGAAAATTAAGCGAATGTTGCATTCACGAATGTTGATCGGTTTATTGGCTGCAACAGCTTTCTCCCAGTCTCCTTTAACGTAATCTAAACATGTCCTTTCAGGAAGACAACCTGGCTTTTCTAATCACGGTTTCTTGGAAAGAAGTTGGCTTCATCGATCTGGCTCCTTATATGTAACTCTTAGTTTATTCTTTTTCTTTATTATCGGCTCTCCTTCAGGCTACATATCTTTCATGTGGGTTTTTAGAATCAGTCAAAAGGATAACAGATAAGAGTTGTAAAAATTAACAGTAAATTACTTTAATATTAAAATTGGATAAATATAAGATGAGAAGAGGACAAATTATATTCACTTGAGGTACGCAAGATGGTATAGATGGATCGATACAATTAGGATTGATGAATTAATTGCCACTTCTATTGGGATTATTTTATTTAAAAATTAGTTTCGAATATAAAATATTCATCATTAGTCTTAAAACATACAAAATGAAAAATTATATTTACTAAAGTTTTCAAAAATGTAAGGCAAGAAATCAGATATATTGGCTAGGGACTAGCTGGTCGTAGCTTCGAATCCCACCTGAGTGGGTTAAAATTTATTTCGTGGTGGACCCATGAAATTAATTCTGAACTTCCCACTATTGCTAGAATAGGTTGGCAACCCGTAGAGTGACCCGTACTTCCTGCTCTAGTGGGAGTACATAAGGAGGTTGAGCACGAATAAAGAAACAAACAAATATATTGGTACTCATCTGAGGGGACAAAACGGAATTCTGAAAGATATACTTTTTCCAAAAAAAGCGGTGTATTCCTCAGCAATTTTCCTGAGACGGAAGGCTCTATAAGTAGAAATTTCCTTTAACCATGAACATGTACAAACCAGTCTATCTCATGAATATTCACTAAGAAAGTATTTTCCTAAGCTAAGTCGATGTAGAACCCACACTGACACTCCCCTGCATACAGATCGCTCACAAATATTGTGGTAAAAGCTTGGAAGATGACAAGGCAATATGTTATTAATATGAAGACGAGGTATTAGATTAGGAGAAACCTAATAAACCTGGCCGGAATAATCTACAGAGTTGACTATGTCAGTGGCATAATAATGTTCTCTAATCCTGGGGGTCTCTCTCTAGGGGAGAATGGTTAACCTTAACCTCTGGAGGATGTGAAGGTGTACTGGAGGAGTGTACTGGGAGAGTATATCCATTAGTGCTTTTACTCACTAAACATATCAATAATTAATTCGTGAATAAATCACTTACAAAAGTTTCGCTCTGGTGTTGATTGCAATCATATTTTAATAATAAAATAAAAATTATATTTTCTAGAAAAACACGCCATTATAGCAAACCTAACTAAAAAGCTAAGTGTGGTGAACAATTTGCAGCAGTCAGATCTTTTAATTTGTAGAGTTCAACGCTCGAAGCTGATTTTTTCTGTACTATTCGTGATTCGTTTGCAATTTTAACATAGTTTATACAAAATCAACCAACAATTTTTGGTTTTTTGACATATCTCAGAGAAGGATGGGCATATTGTTTCTTTTAAAATATTATCTTGCACAAAATGTAATGATCTACAACTGTTAGTATATAAAATTTATTGGATTAACCATTTCTGTGTTATAGACTCTTAAAAATGACCAAAACTAATTTTATTTTAAAGTGTGCAATATTCGCTGATGTTTGACAATCAATTGCGGCCAAACGCCTAAATAAAATTCAGCTTAAAGGATGTCTTTAGAGGCAAAATTTAATAAACTTTTTAAACTTTCAACTAGACTAAGTGAGAAGATTAGAACAAAGTTGTGCAATTATTGTATTCTCTATTGGTCCTTGAAACCTGTGCAAATTTTTAAGTTAATCAGATTGCTGGAAATCAATGAAAATTACGAGGAAAGATTCCGTTACATGCAGGTGAAATTAATATAAGCGTATAAAAATAAGTTTGCGATAACTGGAACATTTTATTATTGTGTTTGATATAAGTTTATTTAAACATATATGTATATCAATACTTTAAAAAGGCAAGATTTGAGACATGAACCTTCTGCGAACCAAACATAATATCAGGAAAATATATGCAGGCAGTTAATGATTCAAATAATACAATAATAATAGTCTATATGATTGTGTTGATATTCGTTAGTAACAATTTTAGTAAACTGTTACTTATTTTAGTAACAGTTTTGGCAAATAAAACTGGGGAGTAAATGGGGTTCCGTAGAAGGTAACCAGGTGTGGACGGGCAGTGCCCAATCGGAAATAGGCTTGGAATTACTTCTTCCATTCTAGACTTCCTGGTCCTTATGGTGCCACGTGTACACCTTATTCTCATTTTTCCAAGTCGTAAGTTGATTTTTCTCCATTTATTTATTTTTTGTTAAAAATCTGCTAGTTGTAGAATCTTGGATCTACAAAATTATATTATTGTATGTCAAATCGTCTGAAATATTGTCCTTTAGTTTAGTCATTCCGATCGTACGTTTTTTCATTTATATCCACACATATATAATTTTGTTCTGAGAAAATATCACATTTACAAAACGAATCAAGTTCTCAGAAAAGTGAGAACTATTGGTCAATCTCGGCTGGCAATTATACCCGACCTTTTACTAGGAACTGATTGTGAGTGCCAATTTGATATTTTGCCGAACTGCCATTTTGATCCACCCACATCGGAATCAAATTTGAGTTTCTACAAAACAGCTTATTTGATACAAAAAAACAGCTGGGTACTTTGTTGATTTTAATTATTATTAACTAATATATTACCATTTGATGTTATTTTTTTATGTTAGGTTAAAAATGTTCCTATGTTCAATAAAAATATTTTAATTTTATTTATTTAGTTCATAATAGCCAGTGAGTACCAGATTGGGTTATGAGCGACCAATTAAATCATTAAATAATTTTTAACAAATAACATGACTTCATGTACACCTAATTAAATGAAACATTTTATTTTCAATCAACGTCATAGTAAAGAATGTATAGTTTCTCGTTCTAGTAACAGTTTATAAACATTCTTATTTTGTATATTGTTACTATCTGCTTCAGTAAATTTTCTTTATTTTTAAGATAAAGCTTAATTGCAATAGGATCTAAAGTTGGCAACTGTAGTAACGTTCGGTCCCATCTTTCGGTCTCAGTTGGATCATTTTTTCCTGAGATCTGCTTCGATTTCTTTATTTTTGAGAAAAACAATGTCTCCAACCTAGTAAACATCTTTCGGTCTCAGCTGTATCATTTCCTGAGATAGCCAGTCAGTTACTATTTATTCTTAAATTGGATTCTAAATCTCATTCTTCTCCTATCCAGCTTACAGACCAAAATCCTTCTTAAAATCCTCAATGCTCCTTACTATGTCACAAACAAACTTATCCATATAGACCTTAATGTTCCATATGTTAAAGATTTGGCCTAAACCAGATACCTAACCTTTCATAACGAACCCCATACCCACTGTCTCCCAGTTTGCTTTAAACTATAATACCGATAATCCTTCGAGCTGTCTGAACTTTAATCGAAGTGCTGCATGTGAGTACAGTAGAAACTCGATAATTCGTGATGGTTGGTGGAGGGAGGGTGACGAAATAACGGAAATGACGAATTACAGAATTTTGCTGGTAAAGTAACAAAAAATCATTTGAAAGTATATAATTGTAATTTGTTTGCAATTTATTGAATATAAAAATGACCATATAAACATTATAAACATTAGACTTGAGTGACACAACCATTTTTAAAAAATTAAGTTACATAAAAAAAGTACATAAATGTATAAAATAGAAAAAAACAAACAAACATACATACCATGTTTATTCAATATGTATCTCTTTTTTTCTATTAAATAATTTATAAAATGTATGAATATAGACGTATTTTTTAGTGACAAACCAAATGAAGCGGTTTAAAGATTATTTATATGTAGCAAGAGGAAAAAATACATTACATACGTATTTAATTTTGTTATTTATAGTTGCCAATTAAAAAACCAAAACAGACATTCATACCATGTTTATTCAATATTTACCTTTTTTTTCTATTAAATAATTTACAAAATGTTTGAATATAGGCGTAATTTTTTAGTAACAAACCAAATGAGTCGGTTTAAACTTTAAATAAGTATCAAGAGGAAAATTAAATTAAAAAACAAAACAAAAAAAACTGACTGTTTCCACTGTAGTTCTTAACACACTGTCCACACTACTTACGCTGATGACACATGTGTGTTATCAGCAAACAATGATCCCTTCATTGCCTCCCAAACACTCCAATCCCATATCCTAAACCTTCAAGAATGGTGTCAAAAATGGAGAATCAAAATAAATCCAAACAAATCCCACCAAATAACCTTTACCCTTTGTCGTAAACCTACGACCTCCTGTCCTACAGTATCCTTTAATATAGAAACTGCCCGTCGTTTCAGACTACTTCAACATTTACTAGACGAACGTTCAAAGCTCCCAATTAATTACAAAAGACTCATATAAACGACTGTGATCAGACCTGTTTGGACGTACGGAGTTGAGCTTTAGGACTCCACTAAACCATCCAATTCATCTGGTATCCAATCCTTACAATCCAAAATCCTTCGAAAAATCCTAAATGCCCCTTACTTTGTCACCAATAAACTTATCCATAAAGACCTTAATGTTCCATATGTTGCTGAGTTAGCCCACACCAGATACCTATCCTTTCATAGTATTCACTCAAATCCGTTAGTTTCTCAACTTGCTTCCCACTCTATTCCTAATAATCCCCCGAGGCGTCTGAAACGAAAATGGTCTAGAGACCTTCTAGTGTAGAAGTTTTAATAAAGTGCTACTGATGAGTAGTTCTTTCCAAGTTTTAACATGTTATTATAATCGTTGTCAATACATTTATTTGATGTATATATTCTGTACAGTTGTAAATTTCAATAAATGTATAAAGAAAAAAAAAAAGTTCTTAACATGTTTATTAACATGTCAATGTAATCAATATTTTCAAATTTACTTATTGTATATAATGTATGCCGTAGTAAATAACGAGAAATATTTAATAAAAAAGAATTCAGTAATATTTATCAATAAACAGAATGTTAATATATATTCCTAAGTGTCAACTCAGTTGCTCTTACAGTGAAACATACATATCTTGTACTGATGTACTGAAGTGAAATGATTGTAAGTGTCCTCAGTACAGGAGAGATATGGATAAATGTGGTGTACCTCGTCAGCTGTATAAATGTTCTTGGGGTGATAGTGAACACTAAATTTGTAGTTCCATCAAATTTATTAAGCATGTTAAATTATATATATTTTTTTCGTATATAGACAGTTTAAATTTGTAGATACTACAATTTACAATTATGTTATAATATACAATTTAGTACAATTTAAAAAGTTAATATAGTAAACTCAAAATCAGTATGGTGAACTTAAAATTGCTGGTATTGTTAAGTTGAATAATAACCATTAGCTGTATTTAAATAGATGTTTGTTTGTAACGTTTTTTTTCATTCTCAAACATCTAACATTTTTAGACGCTCTAGCTTTACTGCTATTGCTTGGATCGAAAATTTTACAATAGTCTCCTTTTATAATAAATAAAAAATGTAAAAGAAAATATTTTTTGTAATACATTATTATTATATTTCCTAGGAGCTACTGTTTAGGAGCTATATTGGTTTGAATGAAAAAGTCATGATTGGCCAACATTTTTGAAGTTTTAGGACTCTATTTGACCCACTCTAGTTGTTGGTTTTCCTGATCAAAACTTTTAGATATCATGGACACATACATGATCCATTGCTTTTCCCAGTCAGGGAGAAATTCAGTTTCTTATTTTTTTTTTGCCCTTAGTTTGATTTTAAGGTTTAACAAGAACAACAGATATATTTGATTAATTCTTTTATGACTGATTCTTGATTTTTCACTGAAAAATATTTTTGTTACTTATTAGGCTACAGATAAATACAAAAATTAGTGAAAAATTCTGGTTAAGTGTTTTCCCGGCAAATCGTACAAAATTTCTAGGTCCCCTATATATCATACGTGAAGGTGCATTGTCATATTTGAAATGTCAATTGTCATCGTTTATTTTGTTTGCTTGTAACTTGAACTTGCTGTAAAGAAAATTGTATTTGTAATTTTTATACGTATATAAATGGTGAGTACCTCTTAGTGTAAAAAAATAATTTTGTGATACTAGATCAAAAATGTAGAAAAATACCGCAGACCTCACCTTTCTATTCCAATCCGTTGCTAATATACGATACATCAAAGAATTTTTTGAGGAAACCACGTTGTTTATCATAAAAGCTGTAATATCTCCATTTTGTTATTTTTCATGTAAATATTTCCCAAACTTTGACCACATTTTCGGATTTAGCATTAAATTTTCTATAAGAGCAGAGTACATGTAACCTTGAATTTTACAAACTTGTGACCTAAAGAACAGCTTGATCTTCACCTTATTTGTGGGAAGTCACAATGTCTTATATTACTTCAATGCTCACCGTTTTTCGAAAAACTATCCACAAAACGTCAAATCTCACAAAAACTTTCACATTTAATCAGCTTCTGAATGATATATAAAAAGTAATGATTATGTTTAGATTTGATGGAGAAATTTACTTTTGCCGAAAAAAACATGGTGTTCTCTTTTGGCATTCAAATCAGTTACTTGTGTAAATAAAACATTATGACAATCCCTTAATGAAAATGTGCATTTTAAAAATAATTAACTCTTCATTGGAATAGAAAGCAAACAAAAAAATAATTGTTTAATTGAAAATAAAGGAAAACTGTCAATAATGCGACACCAGATCAAAGGATCTTATGTTATTACATTTATTTATTTATTATTATTATTTAGGTTTTATTTTATTAGATTTTCAATGTAAGGTCTAAAACCAAATGATAATGGACATAGACCTCAATTTTGCCGTTAGCTTCTGAATGCAGATTATGTTGAAGAATACCACTATTTGGCGTTAATTTTATTGGCAGATGAGTCTGTTTTTACAGGGGATGGTATTTCACCTATCTAGTATTGAATAATCACTTTTTTTTTTTTTTTTTTACACTAAGAGGTACTCACCCTGTATATAAATCACGGGAAGATATATTTATATGAAGGCCGAAAGCAGACTAAAAAAGAAGGAAAAAAAATCCTCTTTCATCGTATTGTGATGGAATTCTTAAAAACTTCATTGGACCTTTTATACGCGGTGCTAAAAATTCATATAGTTTCATTAAACCATAATAGAATGCGCTGAACGTACCACAAGGAAAATAAAGCAGATTCTAGACGGAATGTATCAAGGGTTATCATTCTTAAAAAGCACAAAGTTATTTTAAGTAAACAGGCTGTGATCTGGTGGGGTAGTTTGGTGTAAATTCTGCAAAGATCCCTTTTTAATAAAAAGATTGTTACGTTGTAACCCATCTTTAATCCCTCTATAAACTTTTATGAAAGGATCGCCCCAGAAAGATAATAAAGGGATCTCTATTGTAGTTACATTTTAATAAATTTCCTAACTCTGCGTTTTATTCTAGTTTAAACTTTCTTGGTAATGAAAGTATAGTTAACATCTCAGTACTATCGATAACTTAAAAGAATATTCACTTAAAAATTTCAATTCACTAGATATACGCATTATTGTATAGAAGGATCAATACAAAAAGAACCGTTGAATTATTGGACACTTGTATCACCAAATAAGAATTACAGTTTATCTTCTTTAAAGGCGGATATAAGTATTAATTTTCTTTATTCCTTCCCGATTTTTGTGAATATCGGTGCATAATTTGTAATAGATTAAAGATGACCTTTCAGTTCTTTCCCTTCACCTGTAGATAAAATAAACCCCTTTAAAAAAAAGTGCTGTATGGTTCATTTTCAAATAAAATTGCAATTTAGCTTTCCAGAAAACCCAAAAATCCTCAAAAAAAAAGTTACTTATTCATGTTCTGTGGGATACTACGATGTTGCCAAACTACTTGAGAATATATAACTGAGTTGGTTCGTGAAATTTTAGCTTCCTTGATTTTTAATGAATTTTAAAATAAATAAAACCTTCCATGTTTTGACATACGTAACCGGGTTTGTAACTTGTCAGCATTAAGGTTGCTAATTTAAAGTGATTGCCCAGGAAGCGCAATAGTAATAAATTTTGTGTGAAAAAAAAAAATCCAAAACATTTAACGTACTTTACCAATTTTTCACTTTGTTAAAATGTTTATGGATTTTATTATTGCCCCCCCCCCCCCCCCAAAGTTATTAAAATCTATTAAGAATGTCTAGACCCTTTCAATAATCCTTCATAACCAAAAAAATTATTATTAACTGATTAATTTATTTATTTTTAATTGTTGGTAACGTACGTCAAAAATATATTCACACTTAATGGTGACTTAGAGAAACGTGTAGAAATCTTGCATTTTAAGAAAAAGTCTTAAAAAAACAATATTATAAGTATTTATTATATGTTTTATCAATACAGTCACTATGTTTTGAGAATCAATGTCGTCTTACTTTGGTTGATACAGCGACCTGGGCCCTAGGTTGGGGATGGTTACAATACATAGTCTGGAGGGTTAGGACGTTATCCCGACTCCCCTTGCTCCAGAACCTACTCTTCTACACCCGGTCAGGTACATCAAATGAATAAATTCGGAAATTCTCGGACAGAAAGAAAATCTTTTCTCAAGCCCCCAAAATTTCATATTTTCAAAAGAATGTTCTATATATAATTAATATTCACATAATGTAACAAGAAATATCAAAGAGAATAAAATGAAAACCAATTCCTATACTCTTTGTGAAGGTTAGAAGTTGAAAACTTACTTGACCTGTGGGCAGTAACCTGTGGGCAGTAACCTGTGGGCAGTAACCTATGTCAACATTTTTAATAATTTATTTTGATTTTTTCTTTATCAAACATTTGAAATTGAAGTTTCAAGGCCTACATTAATTTAAACAAATGAACTCGACAAGATAAAATTAACAATTGTGAAATATTGGTAGTATGTTTTTTTTATACAGCTATTCAAAGTGCTGGGACAGCAAATGGCCATCTTATTTGAAAACGACCCGTATATAAACTGAAATTTATTTATGTAGTGAAGAATGTAATGTGTATATGATGAAATATAAAAATATATTTTCACCCTAAGCACTATAGCTTCAAAAAGCCCTTATATTGTGCCTGCTTAGGTGAGTATATTTTATTTCTTGTCTTACACTTTAAAAATAAATATATATATACACATAACATTTGTAGCAAAGAGTTGAATATGCAATACATGAAGCTAAATACACGGGAAAACGGGACAATCGGTAAACAGCAAAGAGTAAAATAATATATAAGAGCATACAATAATGAGACCCGAAACTCCAATTTCGCTATCTATCTAAATGAAAATAATCATGAATTCAATAAATACTCGGGAGTAAAATACTACATCAAGTAGAAAATAGCCTAAAATTAAATATTTATGAATCATTAGAAATAATAAAATCGTTTAAAACCGATTCTGATTTTTGTTTATATGACCGAACAAACACTTCAAATTTGTTTCCAATATGAACGGAAAAATCCAAAAAGTCATATTTGAAATTCCATAGTAAACCCCAATCAATTAAACCTACCCTTCCACATTCCACGATGGATATATTTTCGATATCTGTTTGATTTCCTCAGGTGAGTACTACTAATATTTGATTTCTTGTATTACATTTTGGAAAACTTTAAAACATACAATCCATGTAACAAGGCTCTGATGTTTTTAAAATTTTGTATGTTTTAGAACTGAATATTATTGTTTATCATTCGAAACTAGTTTTCAAATAAAATAATCCCAATAGAAGTGGCAATTAATTCATCAATCCTAATTTCTTAAATTGTTAAACCCGACTGTCGAACAATTTAATCAATATAATTACTTATTTTCTTAATTATAAAATAGTTTACCATCACGATTCTAATCTATTTACATTAAAACTATTGTTTAAAAAAAAAAATTAAAATTAATGAATCTACCGATGACAAATTTCTTTTTAAAAAATTCATTATATTTGTTAATAAATTGTCTTTACCTTTAAATTCAGTTTTCTTCAACCCCGATGAAGACATGCAATGCAATCAAAAACACCAACACATTTGATATATTTTTAGTTTTTTAAAAGTGGCCACACTCGCCAAAATAGTTGGAAAAATGATATAATATTTTTGAAACGTAAAGTACTTTTATAGATAAATCTGGATCATAATGGGCAGTCAATTCATCTCTCCTAATTGTATTGATCCTTCTATAGCATCATGATGACCTCAAGTAATAACTAATAAAATATTGTAGATTTATTTTTACTTACCGAAACCTCCTATGGATTTAATGGCATTCTTCTAGGATCGCAGCTGCTATGCTTCAAGTCCAGACTTGGATTTTCAAACATGGCGATGGTGTATCTGTAACAATAAACAAGGTATTACTACTCTGATTTCCATTATTCAGTGCAGGTGGAGTAACTGGGGCGAATTGTTTATGCAAGCAGAACGTTTGTCTATTGCATAACAAGGGCATTTCTAGATTAAACACATCAGGGACATCTATGCTCCGTTTACCATAGGAAAAATATTATGTAACGGTAAAGATAGTCTAACAGTAGTTAGAGTAACAGTAGTTAGTACAAGGAGTACAAGGAACGGTTTCAAAAACAAAATTAAGAGTTATCGAAACAGACACCGGGCAGTGATTGCACATATATATACTTTTTAAAAAAAATAACGGTTTTTCTTCAACACTTACATGATTGGTTAGTTACTTTATCAAGTATGACGTAGCATGTGAATTTTATATAAAGTTTTTTGTTTTGTTTTTAAACCTAAACCAGCCGGGTATTTTACTCTTCTCTCTTCTCCCGGACTTGGAACCACTTGCTTCCAGTTGCTAATACCCTTCCCCCGATTCTTCCTTGACCCTGAATTTTGAAATTTAATCTGTTGAGCAGCGGTAACGTTTTTCGTAAGTGAATATCTCAAACTAAGCGTTGGTAGACAACTTCAAGCATGCACCTGGTCAGGTAAGTATTTGTTTTCTGTTTTATAGTTCCTATATCTTTTTTATTTTCTTTTAAATGTGAGCATACCTAATTTTTTTACAAGAGCTTAAAGAGAAATGTGAAGAGGAATAATTTTGATCTATAAATAACCAGAATTATGGTTAAAAAATTATGGTTTATACCTAACTTTGGTGGTGAGTAGACCACTTCAATTTGTGAGCAGTTTATGTTGGTATTTATTTTATATTGGAACATAAAAGAAGTGTTTTTTTACATAATCCATTCTTACATTTATATTCTGGTGGCATGTGCCACAACATGAACCACAAGTAAAAACGAATAAATAAAGTATTAAATTCTAATTAACATTATAATTACTACCACAGTAACAGTAATTATTAATACAGGGTGACTATCTCTTAGTGTATAAAAAAAAAAAAAATGGGTGAAACTAGATCGAAAATGTAGAAAAATGCCGCAGGCCTTACCTTTCTATTCCAACCCGTTGCAGATGTACGATAAATCAATGACTTTTTTGAGGAAACCACGTTTTTTTCCATAAAACCTGTAATATCTCCACTTTGTTTAAATATCTTTCAAATTTTGACCACATTTTCAGATTTAGCATTAAATTTTCTATAATAGTTGAGTACCTGTAACCTTGAATTTTTCAAACTTCGTATCTAAAGAACAGCTTGATCTTCACCTTATTTAGGGAAGTCACAATGTCTTATATTACTTCAACGCTCACCGTTTTACGAAAAAAACTATCCACAAAACGTCAAATCTCACCAACACTTGCAAATTTAATCAGCTTTCGAATGATATGTTAAATGTAATGAATCTGTTTCGATTTAATAGATAAATTTACTTTTGAAACCGAAAAAAACATGGTGTTCTCATTTGGCATACAGATCAGTTACTTGCGTAAATAAAACATTATGACAATCACTTAATAGAAATGTGCATTTTAAACATAATAAACTCTTCATTGGAATAAAAAGCAAAGAAAAAAATTATTGTTTAATAGAAAATAAAGGAAAACTGTCAATAAACCGACACCAGATCAGAGGATCTTATGTTATTACATTTATTTATTTAGGATTATTATTTAGGATTTATTTTATTAGATTTTTAATGTAAGATTTAAAACTCAATGATAATAAACATAAACTTCAATTTTGCTATTAGCTTCTGAATGCAGATGATACTAAAGAATACCACTTTTTGCGGTGAATTTATGTCTAGATGGGTCTGTTTTTACAGGGGAAGGCATTTCTACCGTTACATGTGGAGTATCGTTGGTTTTTTCATTTTTGTATTGCTGTCGAATAGTGTTGCAAAATCATTTTTCTGTTTGCTCAACAGATTGAATGATAAAATTACAAAGATTTGTTACAAAATATCCTAACACAACTTCATCACGATATTCCACCTGAAGTTCGGCAAAATACGAGTTTTAAATCTTACATTGAAAATCTAATAAAATAAATTCTAAATAATAATCCTAAATAAATAAATGTAATAAAATAACATCCTCTGATCTGGTGTAGGTTTATTGACAGTTTTCCTTTATTTTCTATTAAACAATAATTTTTTTCTTTGCTTTTTATTCCAATGAAGAGTTTATTATATTTAAAATGCACATTTCCATTAAGGGATTGTCATAATGTTTTATTTAAACAAGTAACTGATCTGTATGCCAAATGAGAACACCATGTTTTTTTGGTTTCAAATGTAAATTTCTTCACGAAATTGAAATAAAATCATTACGTTTAACATATCATTCGAAAGCTTATTAAATTTGCGAGTTTTTGTAATATTTTACGTTTTGTGGATAGTTTTTTCGAAAAACGGTGAGCGTTGAAGTAAATACAACATTATGACTTCCCCAAATAAAGTAAAGATCAAGTTGTTCCTTAGGTCACAAGTTTGTAAAATTCAAGGTTTCAGGTACTCATCTATTATAGAAAATTTAATGCTAAATCCGAAAATTTGAAAGATATTTAAACAAAGTGGAGATATTACAGCTTTTATGGAAAAAAACGTGGTTTCCATAAAAAAGTCTTTGATTTATCGTATATCTGCAACGGATTGGAATAGAAAGGTGAGGTCTGCGACATTTTGCTACATTTTTGATCTAGTTTCAACCAATTTTTTTTTTTACACTAAGAGATACGCACCCTGTATTGGTGCTATATGCATTCGTATTGCCATGGAACAGTGACATCTTTATTGAAATATAATTTCAAATTGTCTCTAGATTCTCTGCTACCGTAGGCACTTGTTTCCAGGCCCAGTGGCCGTCGTCAATTAGGAATTCCCGGAACTGACGAATCTGGAGAAACATAGGTCCAATCTAGGAGTGGCCTTAAGCGACAAGAAACAGTTAGTCGTTTTCGACTGTTTGAACGATTAATTAGCAAACGATGGTGATTAATTAAAAAAGACTAATTTCCATGACAGAAATTAGACCTATTTAGTCGTACGAAGTTAAGTTTTGGAGCCTACATCCAATTCTTCCCTTTCAATCCATAATCCTTCATAAAATCCAAGATGCTCGTTATTATTGTCAAATTAATGAGGACCAGGGAATAAGACAAATAGTTAAGTACCGAATGAAAGGCAACTTACTGTCTTTTTAAATTATATATGAAAATTAATTTTCTCTTTGTTCGATTTATAATATTAATTGAAGAGAACAACATTATGTATACACATGACATGATTTTCTTAAATTACCCATGATGCACTAGGACAATATATTACCCATAATGCCTATTAGAAGTGACAATAAACAGCTGTGAATGATAAGAGTAGTTTGTTATTGTTAACCTCTACGACCTACATTAATATTAACTGTAGAATATATATTAATTATATATTATGAATATATTTAATAAAGATCAGAATCAGGGCTATAAATGTAGTTTGTTTTGTTACAGCTGAGTGAATGTATTGTATTAACAGCTAACTGCTTGTAATTAATGGAAATATATATTGTATTTTAAGATTCTTAGATAAGGATTGTTTGTTATAAAAGTTTTTAGTAATTCCATAAGCTCTTTCCATCCTGTGTAGCTTTCCTTGTACAGCAGATTTTTCTAAACCATCTTCTTGAATTATTTTCCCCCCGATATTTAAATTTCTTTACTAGACTAATATTTGTAGTCAAACATTTTGGCGCGTTCTTGAATGATATAATAATTTTTTTTTTTTCTACTGAGATTTTCAAAGCTGTTTTGTTGGATATATCTTCCAAGAGGTTGATTTGTGTGGATGCGACTGGTAAATTGTCTAAAAATATAGCAAAAAGCCAAGAAATTAATTTCAATACACTTTCTTTCTAAAGTGACTGGTAAAATCTTATGTTTTGATTTTTCATTTCAAATTCGTACAATTTTATCTAGGAGGCAATTAAACATAATGGGTGATAAACCTAACGTTTAGTATTTGGATTTGCTTTTTATAATGAACTGTGGCCTCCGAGTGAGCCTGGGACTACATGCCAAGCAAGAATTAAAACAGGTACTATCTTAAAAATCTATAAAATTTGTTAGTGGGTAAAAATAAATTAATAATAATTTCTACTAATATTAAAACACTGCTTAGAGAGAAGCAATTTAGTAAAATAGAGGAAAATAAGCATCAGAAAGATCTCTATAACTTTATAGAATAAGTTATAATTGAGAAATTGTATTAAAAATTTTACGATCCGAAACGTAAAGTGTTAAAGTTTTTATGAGAAATCCCTTTTGGTGAACTAATAATATTTCGTTGAGAGAGAGGCGCAGTAGGGCGCTAGTTTGCCTTCCCCGTCTTTAACCTTAACAACTAATTTCCCAGGGATCTCATTAACAGATTGCTGTTTTTATGTTTGTTTTTTAAAGTTTAGATAACTTAATTAAGTAATATGAAACATGTATTTTGTTAAAATAGGCAGAGGTAAGTTTTGCATTATTAGATTCATTAATTTTTTTTTTCCTTCATTTATTGATATTTACAATTGTACAAAAACATATACATTAAGTAAATGTGTTGATAGTGAATACAATGGCATGAAAATAACTTGTGAAGAACTACTCACTAGTAGCACTTCAATAAAATCTACACTAGAAGGTCTATTTTCAGACGCCTCGGAGGATTATCGGGAATGGAATGGGAAGCAACTTGGGAGACTAGTGGATTTGAGTGGTTATGGAGCTTACTATGGAAGGATAGCATCTGGTTTGGGCTAAATCAGTAACATAAGGGACATTAAGGTCTTTATGGATAAGTTTATTGGTGACAAAGTAAGGAGCATTGAGGATTTTTCGAAGGATTTTGGATTGTAAGGATTGGATACGAGATGAATTGGATGGTTTAGTGGAGCCCCATTCATTAATTTCAATTCATAAACTTGATATATTAATATTCGAAGACGAACTGCCAATGACCCTGAAGTGTAGAGGCAAATCAAAAATAAATAAATAAAAATAAAAAGTTTTAATTTTTTTTTAGCAATAGTTTTAATGAAAATACTTCAAAATTACAAGTTTTAAAATTCAGAGAATAAGCAATGATATTGAATGAAGCCTCCGACAATAGGAGGCCAAAAATTTACCAATAAAAGTATTGTACACTTCAAAATATATAATATAAAAAAATACAATATATAGAAGGTTCAAGAAACAAGATAGTTGGAGTGTACGTTAATCTTTAACTCAATAAAGATAAATTAAGTTATTGTGCTGACATCTTTTCATACATTGGCTTCTTCAGGGCAAGAAAAGTGAATTTACAAACAAAGTCTAACATTAATTAATTAATTAACAGACTGCATATTTATATGTTTTCAAAGTTTACATAATTAATTAGGTTATATGAAACATATGTTTGGTAAGATAGGTGGGAGGTATAAGCCGGTATTGAGATTAGCAGAGATACATTTAGCGTAATTAACCATTTGAAGTCCTCATGGTGTTATAGAAGGATCGATACAAATAGGATTGATAAATTAATTGCCACTTCTTTTGAGATTATTTTATTAGAATACTAGTTTCTGGTTTAGTTACCTCGAAGAACTGAGGATGAATGTTTAGCCTTCGAAACTAGTTTTCTAATAAAATAATCTCAATAGGAGTGGCAATTAATTCACCAAACCTAATTGCTTTGAGAATAAGTAATTAAATTGAATTATATCTCCTACAATCGGAGGCCGACATGATTTCGAAATTAATATACATTTTATTGGAAAAAAAACGAAAATTAATATTCACCGTACATAAGTAATAAAACAAAAATACGTGATGGAAACTAAGACGATCTTAGGTTGAACGTCAAATGAGAGTTGCCTTGTAATAGGTGATACACATTTCTGTAATCTATTTATTATGATGGCAGGTATTAATAGATTTTTATGGACATTCTAAATTATAAATTCTGTTTCAACTCATCAAATATACTACTGTATGAAAACTTGTGATTCCATGAAAGTATTTGCAATTAGAATTGAATAATACTATTGCTACAAACCATAAACATTCAGATGTGAAATATCTAAAGATGTTCGTAGGTTATTAAAAGATAAATGTATTTAATATTCTTCTTTTTGTTTCACAGTTCTCCTTAAATGCTTAAAGCTTAGGGTAGCATTCAACCAGGACTGACATTCTTCTCAATAGGCTTAAACTGTAAATCTATTTTATTTAACCTTCCAGCGGGCGCGCGGTTAAGACTTACACCAACGGGCGCGCGGCGGCATTCTGGCCGCATCTGAATTCGTTCACTTTTCATGTATATAAATGGTGTGTTTGTATTACTTATAGATGTATTTTTAAGAGAGACATTAGTAAGACACCATCACATTATATAATTTTGTTTAAATCCTTTATTTACATTTTTTTATGGGAATAAAAATCTTGAATATCGATATAAAGTATTTCGGCAGTATCTTCCAATAATATGTCCTGCAGGAAGGTTAATCAAAAAGAACTAATTCCTGACCCCTTGAAGTACTACCCTACCCGCACAACAGTCCAATCTTGCAAAAATGTATCACAACGCCTTAGAAACGGTTCTTAGGGGTCTAACGCCTTAATGTACTCAAAGGACAGGTATTACATTACATACTATATTATAGGCTACTAAATTATTATAGTGTAGTGTCGGAAGTCGAGATTTATTCCGTGGTTCCCTATGAAATGCCAACCTGCCTGACGGATCCGTGCAGGAGAGGTTACTTTAGTGGTTGACATTCCACCATGCTTAACTACAATGACCTCCTTTAACACTTTGACGACCAAGACATTTCTGTTAATATTTCCCTGGGGACTAAAAATTTTTTTTTCGCCCAAAAGCTGCATTCAGCAGTTATATAACTATGTCATACATTTTTATAATCATTAGCAACCATTTAATTATCGTGATTAGGGCAAAAATATAGCGGGCCTATGTCCCTGGGGCACTGTCCGTGGGGCACTGCCCGTTTTTTTCTAAATAATCAAATAACTATTTTTGGCTTTAATAGATATTTTTTTTACTTCTCTATTGACATATTTTGATTTGTTTTTCATTTTCACACAAAACATTACTGCACTGTTGGAAAAAAAATGTATAAACCCCGTCGAGATTAGTTCTTTTTCCATAAAATGAATATGAGGATTACAAAAAACAGTTCCTAGCTGTAAAAAAAAAAAAAAATTAATTTCCAGAAATATTGATGGAATAACATATTAGGTTCATTATTCATTATGTGTTGTTGACCCGATGAGGTATAAAACTGTTCTTTAGGTGATTGACCTGTCGAAACCCTTCCAACACCTTTTATTAAACTTTTACTATTTTCAACCCTCCTTTCCAGCACCCTCCACTTTATTTATTATGCTTATAGCTCTTGTTGCAAATAGACATTACTTACTAAGTAGTACCTTTAGTGCGTTATCGAAATCCAGTTTTTTGTAAGATGGCCCATTTTTTGTTTAAAAATGTTTCGTGGAATATCTTCCCGTACTAAGCGTTTCGTGGAGTTGGCAATGCAAAATAAATTGCCTTCCGATTCGATACCACAATAGTATTGGTAGATAACTTATTAGTTTTTCCAAGTAATTAATAATTTTGGTAAGATTAAAATAACTTGAAAATACGCTAAACAATAACAAATTAGCTTCCAGGAATTGTTATGGCGATAGAATAAAGGTAAGCTGAACCCAAGGTGATAATTATGTTCACAAGAACCTTAGCTATCATAATAATAAGGTAATTTGATTTTACAATTCCTGGAACAAAATTGTTTGTGGGTTTCACTAGCGGTCCTATATGCCCGCTGAGGTCGTTAAAGTGTTAAGTGGGATTTACACTGCTTCACTTATCTCAGAGTGCTCATCATTGTTTACATATTTTCATCCATCTCAGTGTTTTCATCTTCACTGTTTCTCAATTTTATGTTAGCTGGTGCAAGGACAACATTGATACCAGGTGGTTCAATACTTCAACCATTTCAATACCAGAAATTTATAAATGATACGGGAAGACATTGATGTAATTTCATCTGGAGGAAATTGTATTGCCGACTAGCCGTGATCAAATACGTTGGTGGGTGAAAACATGGGTCTCAAGAAGAGAGAATCTGGGAGCCTCGTCAACGCATTTAAGAGAATTGGGAAAAGATCCTAAGAAATGCACAAATGATTTAAGAATTGCCGGTGATCAATTCACTATCGTGTTCTAACCGTATTTATTTTGGATGGAGATTGTGCGATTAGTCGCAATGTTTATCATCAAATGTAGTTTGTAAATGTGAATTCTTTTGGCAAAACCATAAAGATGTGATGCATAAGTCCAAATGATTTTACGTGAGTATATGTATCATGGCTTTGTTTTGAAATAAAATATAAATAAAAAAAAAAAAAAAAAAAAAAAGGTTTCTTCTAAAAACTTAAAATATGGTTCAAGTGATCTGAAATAAATATAAGTAACTTAATGAATACAAATCTTTGAGTACAGCATCGTTAATTAACAATCATAAATATAATAGAAAAATTACCTAAGAGGTAATACTATTTAAAATATTTACATTTCCTAAAATATTTGTAAGAAAATTCCTAGAATTTCATTGACTTGACAACATTTGAGATAATAATTGAAGCTTGGTTGAAAAAAGTTTCATTTGATGCAGTGTAGACTATTGTCCCTAGACAAGGCTATAACAGGAAGGCCACCTAGTAATCACCTACAATATCAAGTTTACAGCCTCTGCAGTAACCCGATAGCAACAGGACCATGTCCAATATAGGGTTGGAGTTGGTGTTGCTCCGTGCTAACTAGTAAATACCTAGTCCAGTCTCTTCTGTATCACATTGCTATATTATTAAGTCAATTGTTGAAACGAATAATAACAAATTTAATAATCTATAACGAAATTACTAATTAACAATCCTTCATTGAATTCATAAAATTAAAGATATGCAACAAGAAACTCCTCGTTGTCGACTTCTTTAAAATTTACTAATGCTCAAAGATTTTAATTATTAGATGACAGTAATTAGACCTTTTTGGATATACAGAGTTGAGCTTTGGGATTTCACTAAACCACTCAATACACCTCGAATGCACTTAAAATTAAAAAAAAATACTCAATGCTCCTTACATTGGCACGATTAAACTTAAACAAAGCTATTATTAAACAAAAATCTAAATATTACATATGCTGCTGATTTATTCCAAACCAGATACTTATTCTTTCCAAAGTAATAAATAAATGTAATTAAAGAGGTTTCGGCTTATATTGTATGTTTTCTTCAGGGCTAGAAAAAAAAAAAAGATTCTAAAAATGAATGAAAAAGTTAGTTACGGTTCAATTATTTTTCATTTCTCACAATTATAGGCTTCTCCTTTTTTTTTTTTTTTTTTTTTTTTTTTTTTCTAATTCTCATTCCTTTATCATTTTTTAGTTATGCTCCCATCTACTTCCAAGCCTTACTTTTTTTCTTTTCTTATTGAATGACATAACTAATATTTTTGTCGAATGTCGTTATTCCTCCACCATAGCAACATGACCAGCCCATCCAAGCCTGATCGCCTGTATAAAATTAACAATATCTTTATTATTTAAATATGATATTAGTCTCTAGGTTACTTTTAATTTTCCACAAATTGTCAACCATTTAACAAAACAACAAAACCTAAAGTCATGAATTCGTTTTATAATTTTTCATTCAAATATTTGAAGATATCGGTCACCACTTTGACAAAAGACAAGAGAGATTTTACTTTAAAAAAAATTAAAAGATTAAATGAAAATATGAATAGACATAGTCAATAAACAGAAATAGATACACAAAATATAACAGATAACTAGAAATTGTGTAATAAACATAGTTCAAAATAAAACATACATAGTAATTATAACTTATACAATTATGGTTAACAACTTTCCACCATTTTTAACATCTTTTTATATTACGTTTCAAAGTAAAGATTGAATATAAAAAATGAGATGAAAAGAAATTAAAAGATATCTTTTCAACTTTAATAACCCCTTGCAGACTGGACTGTGTACAAACTTGACGTCAATTTAATTAGGATCCTTTACCTGCCCCGAATTTACTTTTTTTATTCAATAGAAATTTAAGAGATGTTTTATATCGTTATTAAATGATATTTAAAATATTGCTTAACAACTGGTTATTTATATTGGAAAGATATTGCGCAACAGTTCTACTATTAAATGTTTGATATGTTTTATATATATGTTTGATACTATTAAATGTTTGATATGTTTTATATATATATATATATATATATATATATATATATATATATATAGATAGATAAATTTCTTGACTGTTACTAATAAATGTTGAGTAAGGTTCTTGAGGTTCAATCAATAAATAAAAACAACTATTTTGGCGACGTTTCGAGAATATATTGTTCTCATAATCATGCCCTACAGTGAAAAAACAGGTTGCAATAAAATTATATTAGTTATACAAGTTATTTCAAAACATAAAGTTACCTAAAATATAAGTATATAACAACATGTGTTAGAATAGTGTTGGGAATACCACCTAGTCCTTTTAACTTAATTTTTAAGAAATTGGGATTTCCCCACAACCTTTGTAACTGTCAGTTCGAAAGGTTAGTTGTGTACTAGAGTTGTTAGTCTATTCATATCCACTTGTAACATTGTAAGTAGCTTCGTACTCCTCTATATTCTGTAATTATATATTTTTTTATTAATCTTACACCTGTTGTTATATATTTGTATTGTAGCTAGCTTTATGTTTCGAAATAACTTATATAATTTTATTGTAACCTGTTTTTTCACTGTAGGGCATGATTATGAGAACAATATATTCTCGAAACGTCGCCAAAATAGTTTTTTTTTTATTTATTCACTGAACCTCAAGAGCCTTACTAAACAAATATATATATATATATATATATATATATATATATATATATATATATATATATATATATATATATATATATATATATATATTTAAAAAAAAACAATAGATGTGGGATGTATAGGGAATACATCAATCCTATTTGTATTGGTCATTCTATACTATCATGATGCACCTCAACTTGAGTTTTAGGCAGATAAGATACTCATTTATTCTCCTTTAACCTTATCATATAACCTAAATAATAAAAATAATTAGTTTTAATTGCAATTGCCTCTTGAAAATGGCTATTCAGTAAGACCAATTAAAGGTATCAATCAAATTTCCATGCTACTTACAAGTTGAATGAAAAAAAAACCATCAACTTTTCTTTTGTACAAGCCACTTCAGCGTAGAAAATTCTTAAGAGTGACCTATTTTTAACCAATAAATTCCATTTTAATAGATGTTATGATTAAAAAGCAATTTAACTGAGGACGAAGAGCCCTTCCTTACCTGAAGGGATTACCTGAGAAGATTGATGTTATATTTTATATTACAGGTAAATTTATCTTGCCCTGTCTCAATGTTTGCTTTGGCCTCGCAGCTTGTTTAAGGTAGGCGTCTTATATTATTCGAAACGACTTTCATTTCATTTTTTTTTTTTTGACTTCAGGAAAAACAGTTGTGATTAATCGTCGGTAACGTTGGAAGCGCGGACGAAATTAGGCTACAAAGTATTTATATTGTGGCTGCAATAAAATATTTTAGTATTTTACACAAATGTTATAAGAAACATATATGTTGACACCAAATTAATTAGGTATTACTTGCGCAGAGGTGGTTTGCTCCTTTTAACTGTTACTTTTCGGTAACCAGTTACTCTTTAACCGGCGCGCATTCTAACGGTAGCGATTGAAATGAAAACTTCCAAATTCCCCTCCTTTTACCACGAGATCCTCTATTTCAGATGCTAATATAGATCACTCAACATGCTTTTGTAAATTGTACTCAAAATTTTCAAATTTTATTTAATTTAATAAATATGAAATTGTTGTTATAATATTAAATAGACGTGGTATACTAAAAATGGATAAAAAACTGGCAAGAATAAGAAATGAATAACAATGTTTAAATTTATTATTTTTATAAACAGTCTCTAAATGAAACGAACAACAATCTATAATAAAATGACAATAGTAAAAAACCTGAGAAGCGATAAATATATGGCAAGGTGTGAGAATGATTTAATTAAAAACTAATAATATTATGTTATTGGTAGTAGAATAATAATACATAAATAATATGTGAAGTAAATAATTTATATGGATAAATAATATATGGGTATAAGGTATTTATTTTATGTTTAAAAATGATATTAAATAATAAATGAACATTCTGTGGTTGCTTTTGCTAAAAAGGCGGACCGCAGTGAAGAGCGGGGAGTGAATTTTAAAGGCTGGAAAATATCAGGACTAAGTTAGTATGTGCTGATAAAGGAGAAATTGAGTTCTAATTTTGAATGTGTTCAGCTAGAATACGCGCCGGTTAAACAGTAGCTGGTTACCGAAAAGTAACTGTTAAAATGAGCAAGCCACCTCTTCGATATTGATACCATTTATTTATTTAACCTATATGAATTATAAATGATACAAAAACGACTAAAGAGCTTATCTCGACGTTAAACTGATCTTACAACGCTAAACACCAGCGATGGGGCTGTAGAACATCCAATTCCCGAGGTAGTATACTTTCCCGTGTATCATCCTTAAACAATTACCCTATCCTTTCTCCTAACAATCCTACCTACTGGCCTACATCCCTAAAAAAACGCCCAGATATTCTGGACATATTCGTTACCTCTCAAATATCTACTTCCCAAACTACAATAGATTCCTTAGATGATCTTTCCTCTGACCATAGCCCAGTTTTGCTTACCCTACATTCTACTCCTATAATCAAACCTTCTCCTCCATCCTTAATAACTGGACGTGTGGACTGGGACAAATTCCATTCGGCCTTAGAAAACCATATTGACCTCAAAATTCCACTAAAAACTTGTTCACAAATAGATGCGGCAATAGAACACCTTACTAAATCAATACAGACCTGCATTACGGAAAACACTTCACAAAATAGAATTAAAAAATCAGAAAGTATCTTACCACAAAATATTCGCGTTTTATTAGTAGAGAAACGTCGAGCAAGGGCCAAATGGCATAGAACTCGATACCCTTCTGACAAAACCAATTATACCAAATTAACTAACAAACTTAAATCAGAACTTAAAAAACTAAAATTTGAAAATTTACAGAAACAAACTGAACTACTATCTATTTCCGACAAATCATTATGGACCACTACCAAAAAACTTTTAAAATTCAAAACCTTCAATCATCCTCTCCTTACTCCAGCTCAAACCTGGACCAAATCTGATTCAGAAAAATCACAGGTATTTGGTGAGCAATTACATAATACTTTTAAACCTCATTCTGACATCCTAAATCCTAACCATGTAGAACGTATTGAAGCAGAACTGACTATTCCTCTCCAAATGACCCTTCCTCCTAAAGCCTTCCACCCTTCAGATATTATATCCATAATCCGTAGATTGCCCTCCAACAAAGCTCCTGGACATGACCTTATTACCTCAAGAATCCTCAAATGCCTTCCACAGAAAGCAGTATTACTTCTAACTTATATTTATAACGCTATCCTCCGTACTACATATTTTACCGATTCCAGGAAATTATCAATTATTAAAATGATCCCAAAACCTAAAAAACCGCCAGAAAATCCTTCCTCATACAGACCTATCTCTCTCCTACCTATCATGGGCAAAATCCTTGAAAAGCTCCTTTTGAAACGCCTTTATCCCTTCCTCGATTCCAATCACATTATTCCTGATCACCAGTTTGGATTTCGTCAGTTTCACTCCACTACCCAACAGTGCCATCGTGTGGTGGATGTTATCTCATCTGCATTGGAGCGCAAGATGTATTGCACGGGTGTCTTTCTTGACGCTGAACAAGCCTTCGATCGGGTATGGCATCCAGGACTGCTTTATAAACTTCGCCAATTCCTTCCATCTACATATTTCCTCATCCTCCGTTCCTACCTTTCTTATAGAGTATTTAGAGTTAACCACAATTCTAAATACTCATCCATCTTCCCCCAGACCGCTGGTATTCCTCAAGGTAGTATCCTGGGTCCCATTCTTTATACCGTTTATACAGCTGATATTCCAACTCATCCTCATACTATCCTCACAACCTTTGCTGATGACACCAGCGTGTTATCAGTCAATGATGATCCATTTTCTGCATCCCATACACTCCAGTCACATATTACTTCCCTTGAAGAATGGTGTCATAACTGGAGAGTCAAGATAAATCCTAGCAAATCCCAACAAATAACCTTTACCCTCCGTCGAAAACCTACCTCATCCTGTCCTCCAGTATCCTTTAATGGAGTTCCGCTAAATAATATGGAACAGATGAGATACCTTGGATTTCATCTGGACAAGAGACTTACCTGGAACCCTCATACAAGATTAAAAAGACAAGAAGCTGCACGTAGATTTCGAATGCTACAACACTTACTTGACAAACGTTCAAATCTCCCGATTCACTATAAGAAACTTGTATATATGACGATTATCAGACCTATTTGGACTTACGGTATAGAGTTGTGGGGATCCACTAAACCATCAAATTCTTCCCGCACCAATCACTCCAATCCAAAATCCTTCGAAAAATCCTTAATGCTCTTTACTTTGTCACAAATGAATTAATCCATAATGACCTTAATATCCCATATGTCGCCGATTTAGCCCGAACCAGATACCTCTCCTTTCATAATAAACTTAACACTCATCCAAATCCACTTGTTGCACAGCTAGCTTCCCATTCCATCCCTGGCAATCCTCCGAGGCGTCTGAAAAGAAGATGGCCTCGTGATCTACTTTTGTAAATATTCATTAGAGTACTACCAATGGGTAGTTCCTCTACAAGTTTTATTCATGTCATTATATCTCACATTTACCGCCTATTTACTAGATGTATTTTCTAATACAGTTGTAAATTTCTATTAATAAAAGAACTGATCAATAATAAAAACTGATTAATAAAAAAAACTGATCTTGATCATCCTAAAGGAACATATTGAGGTAGTTCAGACATTTTCTTTGTAAGGACCAAGAAAGAACCACGAGGAAGACTTAGGTAACTGTGATCCTACATCAAAGAGGATTCCAAAAAACGAGGAAGTGATTGGAGTAGAAGATGAGAGGTTGTCCTGGAAGGAGTTACGTGATTCAGTATTTAAAGATGGAATCTTCACTTCCCACGGTAGTATACATTCTAGCGGTAGACATTCGAAAATAGAGCTCAATTTTCCCTTTATGACCACATACTAACTTAGCCCCGATGTTTTCCAGCTTTTAAAATTCCTTCACCGCGCTTCATTACGGTCTACCTTTTTAGCAAAAGCAACCACAGAATGTTCATTTATTATTCTATATCACGTCTAAACATAAAATAAATACCTTATACTCATATATTATTTATCCATATAAATAATGTACTTCATATATTATTTATATAATATTATTCTACTATTTATAACAGCACTAGAGACTGTTTATCAAAATAATAAATTTAGAGACTTTTAATAATTTATTTTCTGTTTTTTTCTCTACTTTTCAGCCGCAGAGGAGGTTCTCAACTCGTCTGTAATTTTTTTAATTTATTTATTTTTTTAGAATGTCATGTATCTTTAATATTACAATAACTATTTCATATTTATTGAGTAAAATAACATTTGAAACATTGAAGTACAATTTACAAAATCAAGTAATGAGAATTCTATTTGAACCTAGAATAGAATTTGACGATCTCGTGCTGAAGGGAGAGAAATTTGGAAGTTTTCATTTCGAATGGCTACTGCTAGAATGCGTGCCGGTTAAACAGTAACTGGTTACCGAAAAGTAACTGCTAAAAGGAGCAAGCCACCTCTTTGCAAGTGATACTAAAAAAAAAAAAAATGCCGTCGGGTATGTATTTACTATTTGGCAGCTTTAAAGGTACGTGCATTAATGCATTAAATGTACAAGAAGTCTTATACATTACTTTAAATATTTCTGAGTTTTGCTGAATTTAATTTGGCCGAGTTTGGTTTATTATCAATAATTTTTTATTTTTTATTTATTGTCTGTTAACATAACCCAAATTTATGATCAGAAACACCTGAATATATATATATTTTGTTCTTTTCCCCTTTATTAATTTTTTATAATATTCTAGATAAATAATTTTCAGCATGTATTAGTTCACTTAAATGTCATATGTCGCTTCAGCTATACAGAGTATAGCTAATTGTTTTTAGGCCACTGCAATCACACTTTACACAAAACATAACACTATAACACTGGCAGCTGTGTATTGTCCTCCCAGGTTTGCCATTTCATCTCACATGTTCAATAGTTTCTTCGAGAAACTGGGAAAATGTTTTGTCGCTGGTGGAGACTATAATGCCAAACACCAAGCTTGGGGCTCCCGTTTGTGTACTCCGAGAGGTAGAAATTTAAGATCTGTTCTCCATAAACTTTCGTTAGACACTATATCCCCAAATACTCCAACTTACTGGCCCACATCGAGACAGAAAACCCCTGACTTACTTGATTTTTTCATCACTAAAGGACTTCGCGCCATACCTTACACAATAAGTAGCAGTTCTGATCTCTGCTCTGATCATTCCCTGATTCATTTGACACTTTTTGATGAACCTATAATAAAAGAGAAAAGATTATTCCTAAATCAAGGCGTTATGGATTGGGATAGCTATCAATCCAGGTTAAATTCGAAACTGCTGATACCAATGCAACTAAAAACCGAAAAAGAAATTGAAGAAGCAGTTGATGTATTTACCAAAGCTGTACAGGAATCTGCATGGGCCTCATCCGTTCCTAGAATGAACAAAAGAGGTTCTCTACCGAGTTACCCACAGTACATCAGGGATTTGATCACAGCAAAGAGAAGGGCGCGAAAGGTATGGCAAACAAACAGACTTCCTTCAGACAGACGAACATTTAATAAATTGAATAACGAACTGAAACGACAAATTATGAAAATCAAACAGACCAAATACGATTATTACTTATCCAATATCACGACAGACGACGGAAGCTTATGGAGGCACACTAAAAAACTTTTAAAGCATCACGAGGTGATAGCGCCTCTCAGAAAAGAAGATGGGTCCTGGGTGATGTCGGACAAAGAAAAGTCTGAACTCTTTGCTGAACATTTGTCGACAGTTTTTACACCACATACAGACTACCAAGACAATGAACATGAAACTTACCTACAAGAAACTCTAATAGCTCCCCTTCAATTGACATTACCACCACTGTCTTTCACTCCTTCTGATGTATTGCAAGTAATCAGAAAGCTATCACCAAAAAAAGCTCCAGGATTTGACTTAATCACCGCTGACCTTCTCCAGAAAATGCCCAAAAAAGCTATAGTCTTTCTAACTACACTTTACAACGCAATTCTCAGGACTACAAAATTCCCAGTTCAATGGAAATATTCTTATATTACCATGATACATAAACCAAACAAAAACACCCGATTCACCCTCATCCTACCGACCAATAAGCCTACTTCCTTTGTGTTCTAAAGTTTTTGAAAATTATTTTACCGACGAATACTAGACATACTGACAGATAAACAAGTACTGCCTACACATCAATTTGGATTCCGTGCTTTTCACTCAACAGTTCATCAACTACACCGTGTAACGGATTTCATATCAATCTCACTCGAGAAAAGACTATATGCTACTGGGGCATTTCTAGATGTAGCTCAAGCATTTGACAGAGTTTGGCATGACGGACTTCTTTTTAAATTGAAAAATCTTCTTCCTTTTACCTATTATCTGATCATTCAATCTTTTCTCTCTGATAGATTTTTTTTTTCTGTCCGACAAGGTTCAGAAATCTCCTCTATTTATCCAGTAAAAGCCGGAGTACCACAAGGGTCAATACTAGCTCCATTGTTATATATTCTTTACACTCACGATATGCCACTTAGCCCTCAAACATTGACAGCAACATACGCTGATGATACAGCAATATTAACTAGACATAAAGACCCCACAATTGCATCATTAACTCTTCAACACCACTTAACAATACTACAAGACTGGTTCAAACAATGGAAAATAAAACTAAACTACACCAAATCACAGCACATAACCTTTACACTCAGACAAGACTCTTGTCCACCTGTCTTCATCGACAATCAACCCATACCACAAACAAACGAAATTCATTACTTAGGACTTACATTTGATAGAAGAATGACCTGGGGCCCACATGTAAAAACAAAAACGTCTCAGCCTAACCAAGAGATTAAAAATTCTATATCCAATGCTTCATAAACGGTCAACATTAAAACTCCGACAACGACTGAATACATACACTTACTTACTTAAACCCATATGGACATACGCCACACAAATATACGGGACTGCAAAAAATACACACCTTAAAAAATACAAATATTCCAATCAAAATTACTCAGACTAATCACGAAATCACCTTGGTACGTTTCAAACCACACACTTCACACTGATTTAGAAATACCCACAATAAAGGAACACATACATGACCTTTATAGACGATTTCACCACAGACTTCATGGACATAACAACATACTCATTAATGACATGGCCACGACTGACATACCTGGAAATACTCACAGAAGGCTTAAAAGAAGCTGGATGAGAGATTTGCTCAATTAAATTTCTTTAACCCATGCCAGGAGAAGGTACTATTGAGTACTAGTCTCCCACACGCATACAAGGCCTGAAGTATTCAATTCCACCACATTCACTAATTGTTACCATAATAACAGGTGTGAATTAGAAATTGAAAGAGAAAAAAAAAATATTTTATCAGATATTAATATTTAAAAAAAAAAAATAAATATGTTACTTAGGAGAAGTAAACCTATCAATGTTTTTCTGATACAGTAACCCTTTATGAGGGCCGTGAACTTGTAAATTGTGGGCAAGCATGTATTTTGCGCAGTATTTCATGTATAGTTTATATTTTTAGCATTATATAAAGTATTTTAACAAATTGAAAATTCTTTTAAATCAAAAAATATTAACTAAACCTAACTAAAACTTAATTATTTCTCTGACATGATCGAAACTGAAAATCCGAGTGACGAGGGCAGTGTGTTGGTCCGCGGTGTTGGTTCTTTGTCAACATAAACACGGGTTGTGTTTGCTGCCGTAATGTAAACGTGCAATTTGATTTATCAAGGTCAGCTACATCTCTAACATTCACAATTTTAGTGTATTCGTGTTCTTTTATGTTAGAATTGCTTATATAATCCCTGTTATTTTATCTATTGTATAGCTTAAGCAAACTCCGTCTTACGTAGCCAAAAGCACTCCGTCCAAGAATATGTAGTAAAACAGGATTATGTAGTAAAAGAACAATACATACATACTGAAACATATTGAAAGTTTAAGATTACATTAAAAGAAGAAAAGTTAATATTTTATATTACATCATTCGTTCACAACAAATATGTCATACTTATATACTTTTTAAACGAAATATCCTTGATAATAGAATATTATTAAAAAAGAATTGAATGTGGGATATCCTTAACTATAGTCCTTAAAGGAAATCGCCCACAGCCAACATATTTTCCATTTCCTTGTTCCTCGCAAGTTCTCTTCAATTTCCTATTCCGAGCTGTCGCAAATCAGCTGGTAATCGGAAGTTATCAATTCATCAGGCTTCGGCTCTGTCTTCCTTTCTTCCTTCCGTTCCACTATTTACTTTAGGCAATGCCTCCTATTCTACATTCCTTCCAGTCACCTATCATCTCAACCTGCTCTTCTGAATAGCATTATAGATATTCAGCTCACCATATAATCGCCTAATTTACTTTTGATTTTCCTACTGTACTATCCCCTTACGGCTCCAAAACTCTTCCTTAGAACCCATTTCTCCCACACCAGTATTACTGTTCGGTCTCCTTTGTTCGAAATCCAGGTTTCCTTTCCATGCTTAACTACTGATCTTATTACCCTTTTATATATCAAAATTACTGTTTTTTTTATAAATTGTTTTAATTCATCAATAAAGGAGTATATAATATTTAATTTATTTTCAGATATACTTTATTTTAGCTTTAACTCCTCATATTTCATTTATCTCCTCTACAATGTAGTTACATGTTTCGGGAAAATTATCCCATCATCCAGATTTTTCCATCTGAAAAATATTCCATCATTCCAGAAAATTATCCAGATTTTAGATAGTGACAAGGTGAAACAACACCAAAAGAAAGAAGAGTCTGATGATGGGATAGTTTCCCGAAACATGTAACTACATTGTAGAGGAAATAAATGGAAATATGAGGATTTAAAGCTGAAATAAAGAATATCTGAAAATAAAACAAATTGTTTTTTAATGAAGTGCTTTTTAAAGTGTGTTCAAACACCTATTTATCTTGCCATTTAAATACAAAACTGAATTGGTTTTCAACTATTTTATGATTTGTAATGATTCATAACCATTTCGAATAATTTTAGGCAATTTTCTAATCGAAGATTTTATGCTTATTTCCATTTAAGTGGATAGCGAAATAGAAATTCGCGTCCTGTTATAGATATGAGGATCTTATATGTGGTTATAGATATGAAACGAAAGGTTCATGAAGATGGGTTGTTCTCTAGGTTTTCTCTATCACTGGTTGGTTTTTTCGATTCCTATTGAAAACAAATTGAAAATGGTAATAGTTGTTGAGAAATTGTAATAGAAGTGGAAAATAATTCATCAACACTAGTTGTATTGATCCTCCTTTACTATCATAGTGTACCTCAACTGATTTAATATTTGGATTGAATCGATTTAATATTATACTGGGCAGCTGATAAGTGGTATTCCTTTAAAAGTATTTATATAAAACATTACACAATGTGTACAATAAATATAAAATAATCAGTAATGAGATGCTTTAACTATAAAATATATAAAGGGACCTTGTAGCTAACCAGATTCTAACATAGAGAAACAATCAAAGACAGAAGAAGATTGAATACATTACACTAGTTGATTAGGTTAGTTAGTGCTGCGGTGGATAGAGGAAACCAAGCAAGTTGGCTACTCAACTACTGAACATAGAATGAGGCAGGGATGCAGGGCAGTATATTAAGCAATGTACTGCTGGCTGGTCCCTATGAGAGTAAATTCCAAGTTTACCTCCTGCCTCTGGTGCTGCTTGCTGCTTCTCGGTGTTAGCTTTACGCTAAATTGGGCTAACAGGGTGAGCTACAAGGCTAGTGTTAGGTCCTAGCAAACTGTTATCTTCCTATCACCGCTAAAACTACATATTTTACTAATTAGAGTTGTGATTTATATGATTTACATAATGCATTATTATTTAAAATTATTACAATTAAATTTACAGTGATTGTGGGGATGAGGAGTTGAAATACGTACTTGTTTACCAACCTCCACCCCGTTGCCAGCCGGCTCCTAATGTTTTGTTTTTAAAATTAATTAGAAAAGAGAAACAAAAGAATAAACCAATGAAGACATAATTTACAAGAAAAAATATTTTCATATTTTATAAAGTATCCTAGGCCCCATCCTCACACAGTTTTTACAGCTGATATCCCAACTCATCCTACCAATGTCCCGACCACTGACGCTGATGACACATGTGTGTTATCAGTAAATAATGATCCCTTCATTGCCTCCCAGGCACACCAATCCCATATCCTAACCCTTCAAGAATGGTGTCAAAAATGGAGAATCTAAATAAATCCTAAAAAATCTCACTAAATTAACCTTTACCCTTCGTCGTAAACCCACGACTTCCTGTCCTACAGTATCCTTTAATAATATTCCACTAATCCCTGTTGAACAGATCCACTACCTAGGACTCCACTTGGACAAACTTCTTACTTGGAATCCACTTACAAGACTAAAAAGACAAGAAACTGCCCATCGTTACAGATTACTTCAACACTTACTAGATAAACCTTCTCGTATCCAATCCTTACAATCCAAAATCCTTCGAAAAATCCTCAATGCACCTTACTTTGTCACCAATAAACTTATCCATAAAGATCTTAATGTTCCATATGTTGCAGATTTAGCCCACACCAGATACCTATCCTTTCATAGCAGACTCCATAACCACTCAAATTCCCTAATTTCTTAACTTGCTTTCCAAGTTGGCCCAGAGACCTTCTAATGTAGAATTTTTATTAAAGTGCTACTGATGGGTAGTACTTTTCATGTTTTGTCACGTTATTGTAATAGTTAACAGCACATTTACTTGATGTATAAATTTTGTACTGATGTAAATTTCAATAAATTGTTTTTAAAAAAAAAATTATCAAAACTAATTTTATTTTATCATAAAAAAATAAACAAAAAACAAATTATTGAAATACATTAGGTACTCCTATCGACGAGGCGCTCCATCAAAACTACCAGACCTGCAATGCAGCTGCGAGATCGATTCCGACGGTTCACTTCAAGTTTCACTCTTATCGATAACTCTTTCCTATAACCTCACAAGTAAACATCCTCTTCTACAGTTTCAAATTGGATTGCGTTACATTGATGTTTTGTCTTCTTAAATGTAAAGAGTGAAAAAGAAGTTAAAAAACTAAATTAATTTTAATTCTAACTACAATAAATCAATTTTTTTCGCAACATTTAAGTAAGTTCAAATAACAGGTATATTCAAATATTCAGCAGAGAAGTGTTTTCATATAAGTTATAGTGTCATGCAAATCCATCCTTTCGAGCTCTATTGAATAATAAATATACCACGTACTACTTGTTTTTTTTAGTGATATATTTTTCTTATTTAGTTTTCGTTATCGATACTTGTAAAATGTATTTTTAAATATTTAATGATCACTTGTAAATAAATTACTCTGACCATTGTACAAGAGTAATAATGGAGCTGGGAGCGATGGATAGGCTGAGTTGGGTTGGTGGAGAACACTCTCAAGGGGCACATCCAGCCATTGTAATGGGCCCATTTAGGCCTTCAATGGCTCGTCCCAATGCCTCCCTCTTCATCTGGCTTTGATTGTGGTCATCATTATCATTGTACCTGATTGTTATTCAAGGTGAAGTGTTTCTTTATCAAATACGGAAATACAGGAGCGAAATTTGGAAATTTAATTCATCAATCATTATATAGTCAAAACCCGAATATTCGAAGTTGGAAGGTTAACAAATTTTCGAGATATCGAGTTCACAAAAAATATATTTTCGAGTTATCGAGTTTTTCATTTATGCATATTTATGTGAGTGTTCAATGGCAATTAAGTTGGAATAACCTGATGTTTTAAATACTCAATTCTAAGAAAATTTAACTGAAACGGAAATAATAATGCAAATAAAACATAATAAAATACATATGTAATAAATTACATAATTTAAAATAGTCTTACTTTTTTCTGCATATATTTGGGAGTGTGACGATCAATCACACCCTGAAAGACATCAGCTTCTTCTCCTGGTATCCTTGCTTAACAGAAAAACAATTATCCCAATAAACATTTGCCTTACTTCCGAAATATAAAATTACTGAGGATAAGCAAGGATAAGGTTGAGATAGACTGTTTTGTACATGTTCATCCTTCTAGGGGACTTGAACTTAAAGAGCCTCCCGCCTCAGGAAATTCGACTTATAGTGTCTAGAGACTTATAGTGTGGGAGTTGTGTAGACACAAATTTTATAATTAACGATTGTTGGTTCGATGAAACGAATAAAATTCATTATACAAACGTAATCAGAAAACTCCGACTTGCCGTGTTTTTCAACTTGTCGAGTTTTATTGTATACAAGACTATTTTTTTTCTTTATTTTTTTTAAATCCACACCTTTCACTTATCTCGTGACAACAAGCAGATGTGACGATGATATGAACCGTAATTGGCATATCAGGCCATAAGGAAAGTCAGCACGCAGCGGTAGTAACTGTTAACATGATATTTAATCTATTTTATCAGAGTAGATCTCTCAACCAACATGTTTCTCGAGGACATTGTTTTTATTGTTGCTATGTCCGTAGAGTTTATCATGAAATCTTTTGTATGAGGTCTGGATATGATCTTGTACTACGAGTATGTGTAAGTCTGTGTAAGATGTTATTTACGTTCCAGGATGATTGTGTAATAAGTCTTAAATTTGTTGACTAGAAAGTTTCTATTTTTTGTGTTTTGTTTCTTTTTGCTATTCCGTTAATTTTCGGTTCTACTAAGTAAGTATAAGTGTTAATTAAGTCTTTGCATAGTTTTCAATGTCGATCGTATAAGTAGAACTGGATACAAAAGCATAAGCTTAATTTAAATCTTATTATTAATAATAATATAAATATTTTTGTACGAAAAAATAAGCGAACCATTATTGTTCGTTTTCTATTTGTATTATTAAAATTTGATAAATCAGAACAAACAAGCAGTTTTACTTGTTATGACCACAGAACAATATGCCTGGAAATCGAAATGATGTTGAAGCTTTGATCCTAAAAATGATTTATATTTATTATTTATTTATTATAGGGCTCTACAGCTGTTGAAGAACCTTGGCCTCCTCCACAATTCGTAGCCACTCCTGGCGATCCTTGGCTTTGGTTTTCCAACTTCTGATTCACATTTTTTGGAGATCCTTTTCGACATTTTGTAGCCACGTCACCTTCGACCTCCCTCTTAGTTGCTGCCCGCCAGGCCTGCCGTATAACATGCTCTTGGGAACTCTTGGTTCTGGCATCCTTTCAACGTGACCGAGCCACTTTAATCTTCCTATTTTGGAAGATGACGATATTTTCCTATGTTCCCATGTTCCTATGTCGATATCTTCGAAGAGTTTACTCAGCTCTATTTTTGGGCGGATCCTCCAAATTCCTTCTTGACAAATCGGACCAAAAATCTTTCTTAATACTTTTCTCTCCAACACCATAAGGACTCTTTCCGTTTCCTTGGTGAGGGCCCGTGTCTCTCAGCTGTAGGTTACAATGGGCCGGATCACAGTCATATAAATAATTATTTTGGCTTTTCTTGACAGGTTCCAAAATTTGAACAGTTTTTGTAGGGAGAACATTCACCTTCTTCCCGCTTTGATGATTAACATTCATAGATAATATAATAAAGATATAATAATATAAACAAATGCAACCTTATAAGAGATCTTCTTTACCCACTTGCTCTTGAATTATCTATATATAAAAATGAATTTGTGTATGTCTGTACTCGATAGATTCAAAAACCGTACATCCAATTGCAGTGAAAATTTTGGAAATATTAGGTATATTCCCGGGAAGGTTTTTGAAAAAAAAAAAGATGGGTCCTGGGTGGTGTCGGACAAAGAAAAGTCTGAACTCTTTGCTGAACATTTTTCAACTGTTTTTAAACCACATACAGACTACCAAGACAATGGGCATGAAAATTACCTACAAGAAACTCTAGAAGCTCCCCTTCAATTGACATTACCACCACTGTCTTTCACTCCTTCTGATGTATTGCAAGTAACCAGAAAGCTATCACCAAAAAAAGCTCCAGCATTTGACTTAATCACCGCTGACCTTCTCCAGATAATGCCCAAAAAAGCTATAGTCTTTCTAACTACACTTTACAACGCAATTCTCAGGACAACAAAATTCCCAGTTCAATGGAAATATTCTTATATTACCATGATACATAAACCAAACAAAAACACCGATTCACCTTCTTCCTACCGACCAATTAGCCTACTTCCTTTGTGTTCTAAAGTTTTTGAAAAATTATTTTATCGACGAATACTAGACATACTGACAGATAAACAAGTACTGCCTACACATCAATTTGGATTCCGTTCATTTCACTCAACAGTTCATCAACTACACCGTGTAACGGATTTCATATCAATCTCACTCGAGAAAAGACTATATGCTACTGGGGCATTTCTAGATGTAGCTCAAGCATTTGACAGAGTTTGGCATGACGGACTTCTTTTTAAATTGAAAAATCTTCTTCCTTTTACCTATTATCTAATCCTTCAATCTTTTCTCTCTGATAGATTTTTTTCTGTCCGACAAGGTTCAGAAATCTCCTCTATTTATCCAGTAAAAGCCGGAGTACCACAGTCAATACTAGCTCCACTGTTATATATTCTTTACACTCACGATACCACTTAGCCCTCAAACATTGACAGCAACATACGCTGATGACACAGCAATATTAACTAGACATGAAGACCCCACAATTGCATCATTAACTCTTCAACACCACTTAACAATACTACAAGACTGGTTCAAACAATGGAAAATAAAACTAAACTACACCAAATCACAGCACATAACCTTTACACTGAGACATGACTCTTGTCCACCTGTCTCCATCGACAGTCAACCCATAACACAAACAAACGAAATTCATTATTTAGGACTTACATTTGATAGAAGAATGACCTGGGGCCCACACGTAAAACAAAAACGTCTCAGTCTAACCAAGAGATTAAAACTTCTGTATCCAATGCTTCATAAACGGTCGACATTAAAACTCCGACAACGACTGAATACATACACTTACTTACTTAAACCCATATGGACATACGCCACACAAATATACGGGACTGCAAAAAATACACACCTTAAAAAAATACAAATATTCCAATCAAAATTACTCAGACTAATCACGAAATCACCTTGGTACGTTTCAAACCACACACTTCACACTGATTTAGAAATACCCACAGTAAAGGAACATATACATGACCTTTATAGACGATTTCATGACAGACTTCATGGACATAACAACATACTCATTAATGACATGGCCACGACTGACATACCTGGAAATACTCTCAGAAGGCTTAAAAGAAGCTGGATGAGAGATTTGCTCAAATAAATCTCTTTAACCCATGCCAGGAGGAGGTACTATTGAGTGCTAGTCTCCCACACGCATACAAGGCCTGTTGTATTACAATTTCACATCACATTCACTGATTGTTACCCTAATAACAGCTGTGAATTAAATCTGAATGAGAAAAAAAAAATCTATATCTATGCTATTGTATAAAAGGACAAGCCATTTTTCGTTGGATATAGCGCTACAATGTTATATAGAGCTAGGAATTGATAATTAAATTGCCTTGATTCAAATAAATTGTTATAAAAAAAGCTATAAATATTTTGTGTGACGTGTGGATCCTAGGGATGTTTAATAATCAAACGATATGTGGTTAGCGTTCTACACTAGTTTGCGGCATTCTACACCAGTTTGCAATGGTAAAATTATTAAATCCCTCTGTACACAATTTGAACTACAAAATCTTCATAATTCTAGGGAGATTTTAAATAGTATAGTTTACTATATTAATAATTTAAATTCACAGTGTTAAGTGGCAGAAGTTTGTCACTCTGTCATTAACTTTATAGTTAGATAGAAATTAAAATCCAACCAAATGAAATCAATAAAATTATTTTTGCTGCACTAAACATTATTGCCTTATCAAAATATCGATTATTTTTTGATATTATGTTTAAAAAATGGGCGATCTAACCTTAGCTTTTGATGAAGGTTTTAAGAAGACTAATATTTCAATGATTTCATTTCATTTCATTCAAGTTCATTTTAATGTTTCAGGTTTATTTAATAAATTGTACCATTGGCTGTGTGAAAGAGCAGTAATATTACCAACAAATACTATAGCAGAGAATATTAACAACATTATTATTGAAATAGTAAATTGTGACATAGAGAATATCTCTATTGATAGGGTTGTAAGCACTGATAATGAAGTCCATTATGCGCTAGAGTTTCTTCCTAAAACGTCTCTGTCCATCTAAATTACCAACTCATGGATTAGATTTAAGGATTGAATATTATTATATTGTATTGATTTATTGTTAAAAAATAAAACTTCTGTTATTAGTTAAACATATCTAAGTTCGTTACTTATAAGAGCGGGAGGTCACCACTGGGGATACTAGTTACAAATATTTTAGAAAGTAGAACACAATATTTCTGAATTATATTCAAGATTTGGGTGAAATAAAAAAAAAAAAATGTCTAATCCTCAAGATAAAGATGCTAAGTTTAATATTCAAAGGGAACAGCCCGCTAATTAATGGAGACGCTATAGAAAACGCTAATGCCTTGTCGACAAATGCCTTATTAATCTTAACCGAGGGGAGGGGAGGGGAGTGAGGGAGAATACAGGAGGCGGTGGATGGAGAGGGGAGGGAGGGGAAGGAAAGACGATAGGTCGCTTTGGGAGCCAATTTCCGTGTGTAAATGGCCTTTCCGGGTCATTAACTTGCCCGGAAGCCAAGGCCTTTTATATTATAATTAATCGCTTTTATCTTTTTAACTCTAACCTCGTTGCTCTGTTGATCACATTTCCTCCCAAACCATCAGCTGTTGAGTTACCAGTGTTGTGCAATTTCATTTACTGATTTTAATTTTATTATTTAATTTTATGTTTTAAATGAAGTTATGAGTGTTTAATTTTGTTTACCTTTATTCTTAGTTCACCGTTGACAACAAAATAAAAAACAATTGGTTGCCTGGATAAGAGCATAACTATATTAGAGCATAACTTAGTAGGTATGAAGTGAGAATGTGAGAGACAAAAGTAGTTTTCTGTTGGGAGTATAGTATTGCTAATACACTATAGCTATGAAGCATAAACCCAAATTGTTTTTTAATGTTTAAAGATTGAGTTGTTGTATAATTCTTTTGTGAAACTTTGAAAGTAATTATGAAAGTTTGAACCGCAATATAGTATCCTTAAGGATAAAATCTAAAAGGACAACAATAGTGGAATATCCTCCCTCTTTCTTAAAAATCGTTAAAACCTGGCGGATCTAAAAATAGTATCCTTAAGGACGAGAATGAATAAAATCGTTAAATCCTGGAAGATTACAAATAAATACAGTAGAACCTCGATTATCCGAACTAATTGGTGTCAGGGGTGGTTCGGATAAATGAAAAGTTCGGATAATTGAGGTTGAAAATTAGACATAGAAGCAGAAAAAACCCTGGAAAAGTATGAAAAATTCAATAAATACATCATTTTTTACAATGTACATTATAACTGAATATGTACATATTATGTTTTATCTACATACATTCATACAAAAGGCCTCATTTTGTTATTTCTGTTGGTTTGAAAAGATTATAAGTGTTTCCATGTCTGCTTCAACATTTACAATTTTTGTAAATTTTTTTTGTTGCCATTCAACATTTTTTTTTTTTTTTTTTTTTTTTTTTTTTTTTGAGTTGATGCAGCTGAACCACAGTTGCTTTCAATTGAAATGTACACATCAATGACTTTTATTAGATCATCCTGGGTACCTCAGCGAGTTCGGATGATGGAGTTTCGGATAATCGTGGTTCTACTGTAGTTACTTCACCACTACGCACCACGTCCGTTCTGTGTGGATTGGAAAGTTTGTTTAATAGGAGAGGCGCGGAAGAGACAAAAGTCCGCCCCACGCCCTCGCCACGTCTCTTTGCCGTCTCTCGTGGCGTACAAGAAGGGGCACGCCACTTCCTCGCCACGAGTTTCTTTTTTGTTTTTTCTTTTTTAGTAAGCTTTATTTTTTTGGTTAAGGGGTGAATCGGACATAAAAACAACATTAATAAAAGTTGATAGTGGAGTTACATGCATATATACCAACAATTAATAGAGATGAAACTGATTTAATTTTTTTTTTTTGGGGGGGGTTGGTGAATCGGACATAAAAACAACTTTGATGAAATTTGATATTGGAGTTACATTATATACACCAAAAATTTAATAGTGGTGAAACATTACCAATTTAATTTTTTTTTTGGGGGGGGGGATGGCGGGTTTTTCGGGGAAATCAGTCGAGCTTTTTTATGTCCGATTCACCCCAAAAATACAATTAATTCAATTACCATTAAATTTTATTTTAAATTAACTCTCCTTTTCATTAATTTTATTTCAACTTGTATTTTAGAATATCATTTTCATCAATGGTTGTATACATATATATTTTTTATTATTTTTGAAATCATTACTATAGCTAAAACATAAACATGGCATACAAATAAAATATGTTAAAAGAACTTTGTTTATTTAGAATAATTATTTATTGTTAATTTAATAGTTCAGCAATAATAAATTTTTAAGATTTTTGATTATATTGTCATAAAAAAGCGATAAATATGCAGTGCACAGAAATTTGATAATCCACCACCGCTAGGTGGCGAGCACAATTTGAGAGAGGTTACAAAGATACGGTGTTATTTAGAGCTAGAAATTTATGTTAAAATTTACTTATTTTCAATTTAATTGTTATAAAGAAATCTATAAATATGTGGAGCAACATGTGAATTCCTGTGCAGTTTAAAAATCGACCGATATGTGGCCATTATGCTATAGAGCTTGAAATGACAAAACTATTCAAATTGTAACTGCACCAAATTGTAACTGCAACATCCTCGTAGTTCTTGAAAGGTTAACATTAATAAAGTTTATTATAATAATAATTTAAATGTATAGTCTTGAGTTCCAGAAACGAGGTTTGCCAAACTGTCATATACTTTTATAGTTAGAAATTAAAATCCAACCAGATAGATAGATAAAATTATTCAACGCCAAATTAAAAATGATTGCCAAGTCAAAATTTTGATACCTTTCTTTTTAATAAAGTGTGTAAAAATATGATTTATTGGGCATTGGTTGTAAGCACTGATAATGCAGTCCATTATCCGCAAGAGTATCTTAATTGTCTCTGTCCATCTAAATTACCAACTCATGGATAACACTGGATATCTAATAATGCCTTTATATAATCTTCAAACACCTAATCAATGCTTTTTTATCCAGGTTATAAGTTACTGCTATGAGTGAAAACATAATTGAAGTAATAATGCTCTGTAAAAATATAATAAATTAATAATTAATAAACAAATGAAAATCAATTATTAATTTAAAAAAAGGAACGTATTTTACTTTTGTGAGCAGGCGAAGTCGTGACGGGGAATCCTAGTTTGATATATTTTTTTATTATTTCATAGAAGTTGAAAATAAAGAGAAATTTCTATTTGAACGGAGACATTCTTAAACTAAGGTGAATATTGGACAGGAGTTGGATATCCAACCTGACCTATTGGAGGATGGAGCCAGCTAGAGGAACAGAACAATGGCTATTACAGGGGAGGAGATCTAGTGCCCCACCAACCGGTCTCTATTAGCTGTCACTATCTTCCGATTTACCGCCCTCTACCTTCTGTCTGAATTATTTCTTCCGTAGATAAGGGATTTAGAATGAATTTTTTTTTTTTTTTATATCAAGTTAATGAAATTTACAACTGCACAAAATATATACATCAAGTAAATGTGCTGTTAAATATTACAATAACATGACAAAACTTGAAAAGAACTACTCATCAGTAGCACTTCAATAACAATTCTACACTAGAAGGCCTCTAGGCCATCTTCTTTTCAGACACCTCGGAGAACTATCGTAAATGGTGTGGGAAGCAAGTTGAGAAATTAGAGGATTTGAGTGGTTGTGGAGCTTAATATGAAAGGATTGATATCTGGTTTTGGCTAAATCAGCAACATATGGAACATTAAGATCTTTTTAGACGAGTTTATTGGTGACAAAGTAGTAAGCAATGAGATTTTTTTTGAAGGATTTTGGATTGTAAGCATGAAGAGATGAATTGGATGGTTTAGTGGAGCCCCAAAGCTCAACTCCGTACTTCCAAATAGGTCTAATCACAGTCATGTATATGAGTCTTTTGTAATTAATTGGGAGCTTTGTACGTTTGTCTAACAAATGTTAAAGTAATCTGTAACGACGGGCAGTTTCTTGTCGTTTTAGTCTTGTATGTGGATTCCAAGTAAGACGTTTGTCCAAGTGGAGCCCTAGGTAGCGGGTCTGTTCAACAGGGATTAGTGGAATATCATTAAAGGATTCGGACGGGAAGTCGTAGGTTTACGACGAAGGGTAAAGGTTATTTGGTGAGATTTTTTTGATTTATTTTGATTCTCCATTTTTGGCACCATTCTTGAAGGCTTCGGATATGGGATTGGAGTGTTTAGGAGGTAATGAAGGAATCATTCCTTACTGATAACACACATGCGTCATGAGCGTAAGTGGTGAGGACAGTGGTAGCATGAGTTGGGGTTTAAAATGATAAAATCGGAATAGTATAGAATAATCTGAGCTATATTACATAATTTTATTCCCAACAAAAAACTTCTTAATTATAACCTGAAAAACTTTATTTGAAAACTAATTTCGAATGTTAAACATTTATCGTCATTTCTAAAAACGTTAACAAAAAATTTAAATACATAATCACTTTGATTCATAGGTTAGATCTATATTGAATTACTATACCATTCCATATTTTATTTTAAATTACCAAAGAAATATTCCAATCGGCTCTTTTAAATTTCTTTCCAATAGGAACAGCAAAACCAACCAGTGATAGGGATAACCGAAAGGTTATATTCATTAAGCTGTAGGTCCTTATATCTCCCACAAGTGCTTTTCAGTTGTTAAGTTAAAAAAATTTAGCAAACACTACTGGGTCCTGGCCACTCCTTTCCTTCAAAATAATTTTCGTCCTTTTGAAATTAAATTTATTATTTTATAGGATACTTAAGGACACCGTTATCAGATCAACCTCGATCTAACGATTTTTGTGGGTCTCGGGATATTCCGCCATTGTTATTCTTTTAAAAATTAATTATATATTTTCATTTTTTAAAACTTTTATTTATTTATTTGTTCTTTTAAAGAAAAAAAATTGTTTATTTCAACAATGCCTATTATTTTAACCTATTGACTGATCCCTCTCAATAACCTACATTATATATTCATCTTATTACAAATCCCACTTCTTAAGTCATTACTATTACCTTCAAGAATAGGAAAAGAAGATCAATCCAAATCTCATCAAGTCACCCTCGCCTTAAACCTACAACTTCCTCCTCAACAATATCCCATAATATCATTCCACAAATCCCAGTTGAATTCACCCGTTCCTCAGAACTCTATCAGGTAAACCTCTTTCTTGGAATCCTCTTGCAAGACTGAAAATACGGGAAGCTCTTCGTGTTTTCCTCAATTATTCGCCGTCAAAGCTTCTAATTAACAAAAAAAGAAACTCATTTCCACTATTAGAATAATTCGGACATAAGTAGTTGAACATTGAGGGTAAACTTATACATCCAATTATTTTATTATATAAATCTAACAATCTCAAAACCTTTCTAAATCTTCAATTCTCCTAATTACGTATTTCACAAGTAAACTTATCCATAATTATCACAGTCAGCAGAAATCCTCCATTACATTATAAACATCATATTATCTCAAAACTACTAGTTTCTCAACTAGTTTTCTATTCCATTTCCGATATTCTTCCAGGAGATTTCAGTATTATTACAAATAATTTTAATATAATTAGGAATTTATATAATCATTTTTTCTATTTTTCTATCATTATTATATTTCTATGAATCTGTACTCTTTGTACAAGTAAACTATTTGCTACTGCTCTTAAATGTAGCAGAATTAAATATTCGTCTAAAAAAACAAAAAAAAAAAACAGAATGATTAAAGAAATGTCTTTATAGGTGTAATGTTTATTGAATTGAGTTAAAATAAAACCGTAACGAAAGAAATTACAAAGACAGGAATTATTGGAAGATCAGTAAATCAGAAATTCATGGATTTATTTATATATCAGAAGAATTAATGAATAATTTATGAATCGGGATATGAAATAATATTCCACCTAGCTCTTCACCTGTACGAACGGCCTACTTGGAATTCACATAATAGGTTTAAACGGCAAGTTTTATAAAGTTTAAAAAGCTGTTCCCAAATGATTAGAAAAGACTTATTTACACGACAATAATTAGACCAATTCGTAAACACGTTTTACTTTGGGATTCCTCTAAACTTTCTGGTTCTTCTCGTACCCAATCCTTACAATCCGAAATCCTTCAAAAATCCACCATGCTGCTTTATATGTCAAAAACAAACTTACTCATAAGGCCCTATCAGTCTAAATTTGTATTTGCAGAGTCGGAACAACCCAGATACTTCAGGGTAACCTTTCAGGGTAAACTTCGTACCCACTCGAATCACCTCTTCTCCCAACTTGCTTTCTAAGAATTGCTTAAGGACCTTCTAATGTGGCTTATATTGACGTGCTACATGTTTTCAGTTTACAGTTGATACATGTTAATTGTAAACAAATTATTGACATATTGTAGTAATCATTTTCCCACACATTATGTACAGTGTTAACCCTCCTCCCCTACCCATTTATCCTATGACACAATTGCTACTCCTGGGTCGTGCACGACCGATGGCCTTGAAATTCACCTTGCCAATTAAAAATCAATCATTTAGGGTTTAAAATAAAAAGTACAAGACTTATAATTATAGAAACATAATATTTATTTATGAAAAGGCGAACAATAGTAAAAAAAAAAGTAATTAATTGAAGTAACAAGTTATATTAAAAAAATCACGAACAGATAAATATTATTTGACAATTAAATTATAGTATATTACAAAGTTCCATTAAACTATGTACATTATGTATTATAATACAATATAGGTTTTCTTCTATTCCAATCTTGTTTCTAAATTATTTATTAGCGCTTTTTTCAAACAAGATGGGAAATCCCATTTTGTGCTCACCACAAATGGATTGTAGGCAAAGCTGACAATTCGAATTACTTTTTCGATCCTTCCTCCAAGGGCTGGCAGGCACTGCACCTAGCACGTTTTGAGGTAGAAGATTTTTTGGGCTCTGGCTCAACAATGTCTTTTTGAAGAAAATGGCTTAATGTTAAAGAGGAGTTGTAAAATTCAATGAATTCTGGTTTGTGGATGGCTTCATCTACAGCATCTAATAAGTGCATCGCGGACAGAAGTACAACACTTTTATTTGTTTGGGGGGGGGGGAGGGGGATGTAACACAAAATGGTTTTTGTGTCATCATAAAAATATTTTGATGATCCAACAGCTTGGCCTCTTGGATCGACCATAGATGGAGAAAGCTCTCTCTTGGTTTTTCTTAGGGTCCTGACCAATGTATGTCTTCTCCAGAGTGAAGAAGTATAAAATGAATATATATCTTCCTGGTCAGAAATATATTCGTCATCGTCGGCTACATCATCATCGTTCACGATAAATTCGTATAAATAACGGGATAAATTCGTTTTCAGGTTCACTGCTTACTGCTTAACCATCTTCTTCCGTAATAAACAAGCGACTTTCGGCCATATTTGCTGCAAAGCAAAGCGAAATAATTAGACCAGACATACGAAAACAGTTAATAATATTCATGACATATAAGCTACCCATGGGTCATACGCGACCCACACGTAGAGTTTTCTAGATAAAATCGGAATATAAGTTAGAAAAGGCAGCAGATTACTTACCTTATCGCTAGAACGGCTCCTGGAAGACATGCTGGGAGGGCACCTTAACTTCTCACTCAGGAGAGTGCAGGTGTCGACAAAATAGCACTGGGTCGCTGACGACCCAGTGGGTAGGGGAGGAGGGTGAAATTTCAATAAATAAATATTTATTAGTTCATCATCATCGGCTCGGCGGTATAGAACCCTATGCCATATTTCCGTATCTTTATAGGAGAGCAGTTTAAATCGGCTTTGTTTTTTAAATAAATTATCTCAACCACTGTTAATTAAATTTGCTATAACTCACCTTATTATTGATTGGTCTAGGATATAGTATTCTAAAATGTGAATATGAATACGAAATAATGTAGTTTTGGTAAAAAATGAACATTCGTGTTCGAAAATAGAAGGGTGAGATATGATTAAAGTCCTGTAACTAATGACTAAATACTAGTATGAAGTAATATACAATAAATAACAAATCATTGAAAAAACAAAATATCCGCTTCGGCTGTGCTCCCGGTCCGTACTGGAACCCGCTATGTCTGATAATATAAAACAAGCCTTACTTAGAATCCGCATACAAGACTAAAAAGAGGGACCCAATGGCCGAGCGATTTGGGGTGAGGGTCTCAGTGCGCTCGTGACCAGAAGGTCGTGGGTTCAAATCCCATCTGGGCTGGTTTACTTCGGGGCGGACCCACGAAATGAATCTTACCCTTCCCACCCAGGCCAGTGTAGGACTTCGATGGATGTCTTGGGCTAAAAACAAAAAAAAATCCACATACAAGACTTAAAGCGACAAGAAACTGCTCGTCGTTACAGACTACTCCAACATTTACTAGACAAACGATCAAAGCTTACAATTAATTACAAAAGACTCATTTACATGACCATATTAGACCAATATGGACATACGGAGTTGAGCTTAGGGGCTCCACTAAACCATTCACTTCATCCCGTATCCCATCCTTACAATCAGAAATCCTTCGAAAAATCCTCAATGCTCCTTGCTTTGTCACCAATAAACTTATCCATAAAGACCTTAATGTTCCATATGTTACTGATTTAGCCCAAACCAGATACCAATCCTTTCATAGTAAACTCCATTACTACTCAAATCCATTAGTTTCTCAACTTGCTTCCCACTCAATTCCCGATAATCCTCCGAGGCGTCTGAAAAGAAGATGGCCTTGAGATCTTCTTGTGTAGATTTTTTATTGAAGTACTAGTGATGAGTAGTTCTTTTCAAGTTTTGACATGTTATTGTAAGCGTTGTAAACACATTTACTTGATGTATATTTGTACAGTTGTAAATTTCGATAAATTGTTAAAAAAAAATAATAATAAATAAAAAATTATTTTTATTTTATTTCCTATGATATTTACGTGTCTCGTTTGCCCCCGCCCCCTCTTTTTTTATTTTCTTGCAATTCCCTCTTACTACAATTAATATTAATACTACTTAGACACGTATTTATAAACATATATGCAAATAGAACCAAAAATATATTAAATTAGTACAAATATATAATAACCATAAATCGCATTTGTTCTTCCGTAATAGTCCTTAAAAAATATGTGGAAGGAATCAGAAGGCAATCGGATAGAAAGATGTATTACATTCCCATTCCCTCATCAATTCCTTCCAATTTGAGATCATGAAACGATATCCTCAATTTATTAAATGAAGAGAGTGGTTACCCTGAGCCCTAACTTAGTTAAGTCCAATGGTGGCGAATTGATATCCTGAAAAGACCCCCCCCCCCCACCAAATTATTCCTAAGCGGCTTATCCTTAATGCCTTTGAAAACTTAATTGACTTTGAACAGACTTCTTGTCAAGTATGGTGGATCAAGTTAGTGTTCTCTTCCAACTTTCGCTATTACTTCTCCGATTAAATATTAAATATTAATTTTTCATTTAGAGTCACTTGAATTAGGAGCTAAGAAAGAGAATGATTGAAAAATTAATTTTGAAATAGTTTCAGTTTCGTTTCTACCTTGTTACTTATAAGAATTTTCAGAAAATGTTTCTTTTTTTTTTTAATTACTAACATAAAATACTTATTTTTCTCTTTACGGTTTGATTTAAATTAACTTGACAACATACGATGCTTCCAGTAGGTAGTTTCCACTCACAAGCAGGCATAAATGGTCGACTTTGTGTGCCGAAGACGAAACCTTATCCACAGGTAGGAACACCTCAAATTAATAGCTTAATAGCTTCGTTAGGGGTAGTTAGAAGGTAAACATTAAAAAAAGTATAACTTTTGATATCGTGAAAAAGTTTTAATTTTTAGTGACACATTTGTGAGCTATCTGTGACATAAGAGCCAAAGTACTAATCCTAATCCTTTGCTACCTCCAGCTTGCTGTTTACAGGCCAGTAATCCATTTTATTCATTTGTAATAAATTAAAGTCATATAGGTTATGGGAGAAAGTAGCCAGGGGGCTACTCCCCCTGACATAAATATGCCATTAACTCGAAATAAGGACCGTGTAGTGAACAAATATCTCCAACACTTCAAAGGACCGTTTATAGTTATAGTTGAAAAATCTGTCGATGAAAATCTATCATGCTTTCATGATATGAAAATTGGTAGAACTTTAGGACTAAACAACTCGCAGGTTTTCTCTGTCAAAAAGAAAAATAGGTTCCAAATAGAAATTAACTTCAAAATGCAGGAACTTGCCAATCGCTTCTTAGAAAATCAGTTTCTTGAAGCCAATAAACTCAGGGCGTTTATTCCAAATACCAACGTTTTAAAATACGGAGTTATAAGAGATGTTCACCCGTCTCTCTCAGAAGAAGAAATTCTCAGCGAAATTTACTGTAATGAAAAAATAATTAAAGTTCGCCATTTTAGCAGAAGAATAAAAAATCCCGATGGAAATGTAACAACAGTAGCTACGGGAACCGTTCAAATTGTCTTTCATGCTCAGAAGCTTCCTGAAAACATCACACTTAATTTAGCACCTAGGAAAGTCCATCCATATATTTTCAAACCCCTATTTTGTGAAAAATGTTTAAGATATGGGCATACAAAAGAGAAATGTCGAGGAAAAGAGAGATGCTTAAAATGTGGCTCCAATGAACACAAATCAGACTCCTGCGGCAATGAGATAAAATGCATACTTTGCAAAAACGGCCACCTTCCAACAAACCAAGAATGCCCTGAAGCAATTCGACAAAAGAAAATAAAAGAGGCAATGGCAGTCAAACCTATTAGTTTTAAAGAGGCAAACAGTCTATTTCCGGTCCCTACATACAACAAATTCTCCGCCTTAGATTTTCCTCAGTTATCCTTAAATAGCGATTTTTCAGCTATTAACCCTTATCGATACGAAACAGATGTTACTAAAAACCCTGGAAAAAACTCTTCGCCTCAAATTAATAAAGATAATAAAAACGCAAAAAATATAATGACACCGTTATTGATTATCAAAATAAGAGCACTGTAGCCCCAATGTATAAACCATCAACTACAATTCCTTTAATACCAAACAATCCCCATAGAGTCAATTCGGATAGTAAATATATCAATATGTTGATTTCTTTAATAAATAAAATTAAAACTATAGAAAATGAAGAGGAAACAGTAAATATTATAGGACAAACCTTATACAACTTTGTGCAGGAAAATAATGAAATAATCAATTCAATCTCAGAATTACAAAATAATGACAATGTGCCCGCTAATCACTAACCTTAATACATTCAATAAATGCTCAAGACTTAAAACTAATAAATACTTAAGACTTAATGCAAGCAGCTCCATTCTGCATATATGTACAAAGTACATAATTCTGATCGCTCTTACGGTTAACAAACATCTCTAACTATTTATCACAACTTTTTAAGATAAACCATCTAAGTCTCGGCATTAAACTGAAAACGATAGACATAACACACACGATACCCCTCCTATTACCTCCTTTCCAAAATGATAAATAATAGAATTAACATCCATAATTATAGATTGAAAATCTTACAACATAACTGCCGAAGCATTAACAATAAATTCGCTGAAATCGAAAATTATCTTAACATAAATAAAATACAGATAGCTTTATTGCAGGAAACGTGGTTCAATAATAAAAGGACATATCATGCTCAAAATTATAATATAATTAAAAGAAACAGACGAGATAGATACGGAGGGGTGGGAATTTTTCTCATAAGTCTTTACCCTATGAAACTATAGAATTAAAAATAATCTGGGCACGATTGAGGCAGTAGGGGTTAAACTTCTCAATACCGAACCCCCCATCATATTAATATCAGTTTATATCCCACCAGATGATAGAAGGAGACCATCGCCTCAAAATATCCAAAGTTTATTTGATTTACAAAATAAATACCCTAACTGTAGTCTACTCTTGGGTGGAGATTTCAACACGCACTCCTCCTCATTTTTCGGCTCTCAGGAATATGATACACCCAGAGGAGAAGATCTAATTACAGCATTACAAAACAGTTCTCTATTATTATTAAATGAAATAGGAACCGTTACAAAATTAGGAACGACTACTAGTAGACCCTCCATACTGGATCTATCATTCACCACACCGGATCTATTCCATAACATCACTTGGACCGCATTACCAGAAACTCTGGGGAGCGACCACCTACAAATTCTAATAGAAATAAACAATTTCAAACATCAGATGAATTACAAATTTCTACCTAAACGAAATTTCAGAAGATTAAATAAAACAGTATACACTGATAAAGTCATAGAATTAGAAAAAACAATCTCCAGATACAACATAACTGATCTAACTAACATAATAAACCTGGCAGGAGAATCAGCTATACCTCGGAAAAGCTCAGAATACCATCCAAAATTCGTGCCGAAATGCTGGTGGAATGCAGAAATTCGCAAGGCATATGGGGAAAAGAAAAGAGCAATAAAAGAATACCTAAGAAACATGACGACATATAACTACAAAATGATGAGATCAAAAATTAACAAAACCAAATCCCTTATTAAAAAAGCGAAAAAGGAATCATGGAGGAAATATATTGAGAGCATCAATCCAAATCAAATAGGTTCCATGTGGAATAAAATCAAAACTCTACGTGGCAAGAGGAACAACGTGCAGAACATAGAACTGACAAGCCAAACTTCAGCGATTGCCTTTCTTGAACATTTGTCTAATATATTTGATCCTAGGCAACCATTACTCCGCGCATCAAGTGGTGACCACCTCTTGGACTCACCCTTCCAACTAACAGAACTTGAAGCAGCATTGAGTGGAAAAACTGGAACCGCCCCTGGTATGGATGAAATCAATTACGAAATGATCAAACTCTTACCGGACACGATGAAACAACACTTGCTCACAGCATATAACCAACTCTGGAACGAAGCAATGATTCCACCTGATTGGCGTAACATTATCTTATCCCCAATACTAAAACCCGGTAAAGACCCATCCACAATAACTTCATACCGCCCTATCGCTCTCATCTCGTGCTTAGCAAAAGTATTTAACGTCATTGTAAAAAACAGGCTTGAATGGTTCATAGAAAAAAAAAATATTTTAAGTCCTTTTTGCTTTGGCTTCAGAAAAAATAGATCCACCACAGACGCAATCTTTCTATTAACGAACGATATTTTCAAAGCCTACAAACAAAAAAAAATCCTTGTTGCATTAACAATAGACATAGACAGAGCATACGACAACGTAAAAATTCAAGTTTTACTCTCCAAATTAAAAACCCTTCATCTACCAATAAAATTAACTCAATGGATAATAAATTACCTATCATACCGGATATACTTCGTGGACAGCTGGGAAGGACGTGTAGCTTTTGATACATACAGTGGACTCCTCCAAGGAGACCCTCTGAGTCCGACCCTCTTCAACCTTTATACCGAACATATTTCTAATACAAAAATTAATAATTGCAAAATTATTCAATTTGCAGACGACTTCTTAATTTACACTTCAGTAAATACGGCAGAAGAAGGCAAAGAAATAATAGGTACAGCCTTAGACAGATTAAACCAACTGTTTCTAGCCACGAAACTAAAAATAAATCCCAACAAGTGCAGCATAACTCCTTTTACAAGGAAAAGGAAGTTTACTCTGAAAGACTTCGAGCTGTCTAACGATAGATTCACCATAAGAAGCGAGGAAAATCTAAAATTCTTGGGAGTAACATTTGACAGAAAATTAAACTTCAGAGAACATATCAAAACGATTCAAAAAAAGTCATTTCATAATATGAACATATTAAAATCCTTAGCCGGAGTATCCTGGGGATCTCACCCTCGGAATTTAATTACATTATACAAAACAATTATTCGGTCCGTTCTAGACTATTGCTCTGTTATTTATAATGAATCAAATTCCCTCTACATCAAAGTGTTAAACACATTGCAGTCAGGTGCCATTAGGTTGTGCCTAGGGGCTTTCAAAACGTCTCCCATTAATGCACTTCAGGCCTCCGCCGGAGAAATGCCTTTAAACATTAGAAGGACGTGGCTAGCTAAAAAATACCTCCTCAAGGTTTATTCGGACTCTAACCACCCGGTTGGGAATGCAATTAATGAAGGCAATGTATTCAGTCAGAAGCTAGTATAAATCATCAACGAACTACAACCACTGCTTAAATCACTCCATAAAACTGAAGCTCCTCAGGAATACACAACACCAGCTCCTAAATGTCTAATCAAAGTAAATAGCAACCCAAATCTAATCGGTAAAACTCATAATAAATCTCTCTACTCCTCATTGCATCTAAAACTAGCAGCACTGGAAACAATAGCTCAAAAATATCCCAGTTACCATCAAATATATTCTGATGCTTCAAAAACACAAACTCGCACTTCGATCGCCGTATTTGACCCCCAGAACAACCAGAAATTCTCGTTCTCTGTGCCATTGAATCTTAGTATCTTGAGCGCAGAACTTTACGCCATCCTTCATTCTATTATTTACTGCGAAAGAACATACTCAAATACTAATATAGTCGTCCTAACTGATTCAGCCTCTGTATGCCAACATCTAAATTCGTTACACCAAACAAAATCACATAATTACATTTCTTTTAAAATTCTTTCATTATTGTACATGCCGAAAAAACCATTATTTCTTCCAATGGGTACCAGGACACGTAGGGCTGTCAGGTAATGAAACGGCAGATAAAACTGCCAACCAACGCCAGCACCACCGGATAAATATCAAGATTCCAATAACAGACCTAATAAGAAAAATCAAATATAATGCGATCGAAGAATGGCAAAGGTTTTACGAATGGGAAAATGCACTGAAAGGAAAGGACCACTACGCAGTACAAGAAAAGGTAGCATTGACTCCATGGTTTGTAACTCAAAGGCTAAATCTCGAACGCCCAAGTTTAGTAAAACTTATTAGACTGAAGATCAACCATGGCAGAACCAAGAAATTCCTCAATTTAATGGCCCTAACTCAAAGTGGCATGTGTTCTAAATGCCAATGTCTGGAAGATCCAAGACACATCGTGTTTAAGTGCAAAAAGTTTGCGAATGAGAGGATAAGAACGATGGGTACACTGACTGTTCAAGACGTCTCTGAATTCTTAAGAACTTTGACGAAAGTAAAGGCCCAAGATTTAATTAAATTTCTGTCTGAAACCAAAGCTCTCATATGATAGAGAAAGAAAAAGAAAATTCAACTGGGCACAAAATTAAATAAAATTAGATAGTGCTATATTGGCAATATAGGACTTGTGTTAGCAAGTCTTTAAAGCCAAAAAAAAAAAAAAAAAAAAAAAAAAAAAAAAAAAAAAAAAAAAAAAAAAAAAAAAAAAAAAAAAAAAAAAATACCTTCGTTAGGGGTAGTTAGAAGGTAAACATACTAAAAGTCCCCGCCCCTGAGGTGTGAGCTAAGGTGGGGGGGAGAGAAGTTCCCATTTTTGGGTTTTTCGATTGCATCTCGAAAACGGTGGACTCTAGAAACATATATTTTAAATCTAAATTAGAGCTTATTAAATTTCCTATAAATTTTTTTTTATATTTGTCAAACTTTCAATGTTTTTCGAGATATACATTATTGAAAATCGATACTTTTTTTTTTTTTTAAATACTTTTTACCTCAAGTTTTTGTTTAACATTGACTTCAAGCGCCAATAACGTATACATGAAATTAAAGTGAATTGAATTCTCTACAACTTTAATTATTTTTTTATTTTTTTTTTTTTTTTTTTTTTAATCGATCGTGAAAGGCACAAAATTTTCAATGTTTGTCAAAAAGTGAGGTAAACAATTTTTTTTTTCAAAAATTATCCATTAAAATATTTATTAAAAACAGTTGAAAATTATCGAACTTTCAACTGTTTTCAAGATATACGTTATTATCTCGAAAACAGTTGAAAATTCGATATCGATATATATATATATATATATATATATATATATATATATATATATATATATATATATATATATATATAGATTATATATATAGTAACATTTTTTTTAGGAAATTAAATTAGCTTTAATTTTGATTTAAACATATTTTTCAAGTGTCCGCCGTTTTCGAGATATAATCGAGAAAAAAAATTTTAGTCACCGAATAAAATTCCATTCCTAATTAGTCCAGTCAATGAGGGACGTAGAGTCCATGAAACATGCGATATTTCTGACTTCACAGCTTCGTTAGGAGTAATTAGCTATGATACTAAAAGCCCATTTTGGGGTTTTCGGTTATATCTCTAAAACGGCGGACTCTTAAGAAATATGTTTTGAATTAAAACTAAATCTAACTAAATTTCATATAAAATTTATTCAAATACATATTTATCGAACTTGCAATGGGTTTTCCAAATATACAATAATTTTCGAGAAAAATATTTTTAGCTCACTTTTTGTCAAAGATTTGCTTCTAGTGGCATCCACTATTGCTTATCAGAAAATAATGTCAGAATTAAAGATGTAGAGCATTAAATTGACTTTTATTTTATAAGTTTCTGTCATTGAAGCAAATCTTTGACAAAAACTGGTTAAAATGTCGTCAAATATCTAAAGAAACAATTTTATTGGAAATTTAATTAATTAATAGTCCACTGTTTTTGAGATATAATTGAAAAACCAAAAAATGGGACCTTCTCCCCTCCCCCCACAGTTAGCTCACACCCCAGGGGCGGGGACTTTTAGTATGTTTACCTTCTAACTATTCCTTACGAAGCTATGAAGTCAAAAATAATCGCATATTTCATGGACTCTACAACCCTCATTCTCATCACTAATTGACTTGACTATAAAGGTTCATGGCTGCTAGGCTGAAGAAAAATAATGAAAATTGAAAATAAAACAACAGCCTCGGGCCGATATTAAGGTCTCATCTTGTGAGAAGTGTACTTAAGACTGGTATTTTCACAATTTATAGAAATATAAGTCGAAATCTTTTCAAATGTAAAAATATACATGTGTAAAAATAGTATTATCGTAACTTAAGTTACTTTGAACAGGTTATCACATTTTCCACTGCAGCTCGATCGTTTTTGTGAATATTTTTAATTTTCTTGGACTAAATGATAGCTAGAGCAATTCCGCTATCTTCAATACGAAGAAAGATTTTATAAACTATTACAAAATAACAAAAAAAAAAAAACAAGTAAAAATAAAATTCACAAACAAGTATTAGTTGTAACATATTTTAGTTGGAACTGTACGTTGGCGATGAGCTATTGAAACTATGTATCCTTCCCCTACCGCAGAATAGTTTGTGGCGGAGCGGGCTAGCCAAGAATTTCTGATTTATGTAGTTCCGTTCCTATCTAGTTGATGAATTGGCATTCGTAAAGAGTCTATATTTTTTTTCATTTACCAACATTTCAAAGTAAAACAAATGATCCATTTCAACTAAAAAGGAATGATAGACAGTAAAATATACAGGAAATTTAATGTAAACAGGTATGCTATCCCCAGTTACACGAAAAAGAAGTCCTTAAAAATGGCCTACTAAAAAAATAATTCTAAAATGTTAGAATAATGAAAATATGTTACACATAATTATAAAAGGCGATAAAGGTTTAACATTTATAAAAAATTTCCAATCTAGAATCCTCAAATTGTTCTAAGGATTTAAGGATTAAACAGAAATTGATGCGATCGCGAATGATAAGTTAACCATCTTAAGTCGCTGGAAGCCTTTTTATGGTATTAGAGTTAACAGTTATTTTTATAAACGTGTCCAAACCTCATCTGGCCTGACGTATGTGGCAGCAGTATTGTGTCATAAGAGTAAATATTGATTAACAATTTATTTAGCAAAATTTTATTTTTTGTTTCACATCTCTAGCTCATTTCTTTATTTTATATTATTTATTAGCCAACTTGAAGAGGCTACTTTCAACAAAGACACTTTTTGGAAGGTGGTATTAATTTAAACATTATGTTATCGTCTGTTTTGTTATTTGGTGAATATGAACAATTAATCTCATTCATATTTATAATAAAAACTATTTTAGATTGATGTCCTTATTATATAATTAAAATATATTTCGATTTGATGATGAACAAAAAGAAATATAGTTTATCAGGCACTTGTAAAATAAACAAATCATAAACAATAAAATTAAAATTTAATTGGAAACATTAAGTTACCTAAGAACTTTGTTCCTTTGCTAATAGTAAATTTGTCATTCTATTCATATTTTCCTTGTGTGCTTTGTTTGGTAAGGAATAATATTCCTTGAAAATTAAACTAAAGTTTATGTTAATAGTTAATTTGTAAGTTGTTAATTTAATAACTATATTTTTACAAAATTTGTGTTTTTTTTTTTTTTTTTTTGTTTTTTGTTGCATCAACTAATTTGGTGATGAAGTAAACCTAATCGGTGAATTAACACAAGGATTTTTTTTTTTAAAACTGAATTTTTTCAAGGTTTTTGACTTAAAAGAAAACAAACAAATTCTAAAAACATTTTTAAGAAACTTAAATTTTATTAAAAGGACTAAATTGAAGAAGACTCCGAGAGAAGCGTTTTTAAGGCGAAAATCATCCTTGTGAGAAATGCCACTGCCTTAGTAAATAATATTTGAAAAACAAAATTATTTATTTTAAAATTAAAGTAAAATTTTCTTTAATTAAAAAAATTAATTAAACTTTCCACTCTTTTTAAAAAGAACTGATTAATGAAGTAATGAAATATTAGATGTTAGAATTAGAGATATTGAATTTGTATTAATTTTTTTTTTTAAGTTATATTTATTTATTTATTTAAACAAATGAAATAAACATGTAACTTTTTTGATATGTTACCTGTTAACTTATATAGCCCTTCCAGTTAAATATTTTTTTGTATATGGATAATGAACCGGATTTCAACACAAAATAAATGTAACTAATCATTTCGGTTGGTTACAATTTGTTGATACTAACAACTGTATACAATATATACATCAAGTAATTGAGTGAAAAATGATAGAAATGATAAGTCGATGAAAAGAGTGATTAGTGGGTCTCAATAAAATGATTAGTGATTATAGAAGGGTCTCAATAAAATTAGGTTTGATGAATTATTTGCGAATAGAACGATATTCTAATTGAAGTGGCAATCCCAATTATACTATAAAATTTCAGCATTCAAACTCAATTCAATTTTTACATTAGAAGGTACCTAGCCCATCTTCTTTTCACAAGGTTATCAGGAATCGTGTGGGAAGTGGGTTCGAGTGGGTATAGCCCTTATCATGGTTGTATGGGTATCTTATAATTTGGGAAAATTCAGCATCATATGAGATGATTATGGATAAGTTTATTCAGTACACAACTAGGAGCAATGAGGACTTTGGATTGTAAGTATACGAGAATTCTTACATGTAAAAATCTGTTTTTTTTTTTTGTTTTTCTTTAAAACTCATTTTGTTCATAAATTGGCAGATAAATATTTCTCAGTCCCATTTAAAATTTGTTTTTAGTTGAAACAGAAACAAAAACTGACTAATCATATGGAGGTAAGTCTCAGACAAGATGGCCGCATCTACATATCATGTTTAATGTCGCTCTGTGTTCGTGACATTTTTTTCTGAGTATTAGACTATGTTAATCGTTCATACCTGGCAAATAGTTATAATATTAACAATTTTCCAATTTGACAATAACTTTCAGTGAGGTGAGTGAAATATTAACAATTTTCCAATTTGACAATAACTTTTAGTGAGGTGAGTGAAAACATTAGTAATTGTGAACTAATATAATATATATATAAAAGTGAGGCAGTTCAACTGGCTAGAGTGGCTTCGTAGCCCGTAATCCTCCCGCCTGTTTGAATACAGCACTTATCTGACAAGTTCAAGGGTTCCTCTGTTGATAGTTTATGTTGTCTTTAGTTCGTAATCAAACTTTTAATTTAGTTTTTTTTTTTTTTTTTTTTAAGTTGGAACGTTTTAAGTTTGTTTTTTTCTTTCTTATTTTATAATTGTATTTCACGAACATTTTATTCATTAGTATAATTATTGTAAATAATTATATGAATATTTTAGTATTAATTACTATATTCACTCTCTAGCTTTACAATTATTATTAATTAATTTATTATTATTATTATTTTTTTTTGAATTTATTAATATATCATAATGGAAGTCGTTGCATCCGGTGATGACTCAGAGACAGAGACCCCTTCTTACTCAAAATTTAGCGAAACTGAGTACCAATCTAGAAGAACTCTCCAGAAGCGCCAGAGAAACGCCGCCCCAGGTTCAGCGGGCAATTCACCAAACAAAAAAAAAAATAAAACAGCGAAAACAAAAAAGACAGGCAACAATACCAATAATCAATCTCATAATACTAATAATCTACAAACTCGCAGTAAATCTACTGCAGCCAAAAAATCTCACCAACCCATACCATCTACATCATCTACCAGCAATAATAATAATACAAACCTGCATAATACATCTGATCCCGAACCACCTCCAATTTATGTAACTAAAATTGATAATTTCATATCTTTTTGCCGAGAAATAGCAGCATTGATCGGAGAGACTAATTTCAACTGCTTCTCTCGGGTCAAAGATATAAAAATTAAAACATCAAAAAAAGATGACTATAAAAAACTGGTCAATCACTTAACACTTAAAAACTACGACTTTCATTGTTACCAATTGAAAGAAGAAAAATCATACAGAGTGGTTTTACGTGGTCTCCATTCTACCACCCCAACGAGCGCCATAAAGCATGATTTGGAAGCCATTGGTCATAACGTGAGGCAAATTTCTAATGTGCTTCACCCGAAAGAAAGATATCCACTTCCATTATTTTTCGTTGACTTGGAGCCTGCTGGAAACAACGACGAAATATTCGATGTAACCAGGCTGGTATATTCGGTCGTGAGGTTTGAAGAACCGAGAAGAAGATCAACTATCGTATAGTGCACCCGATGTCAAAGCCTCGGACACACCAAGACATACTGTCATCATGAAGCCAGGTGTGTAAAATGTGCTGGCCCTCACGCAACTGAAACATGTCAGAAATCAAAGGATACACCTGCGATATGCGCACTGTGTGGTCTAGACCATCCAGCAAGTTACAGAGGCTGCTCAGTATATAAAAGTTTGCACAGTCAGAGAACCTCAAAGGCAACCTTCATACAAACAAGACAAGAACCTGAAATCGATAATCCACAACAATTACATAGAATTCAAGAAACTCAATCCAAGAGAATCGAACAGCTACAATCAACCTCAGCACCCAACCATCAGCAACGACAGGAAGCATCATACTCGGATAAAATCAGGTATCAACCTCAACGAGAGGCGCCTCGAATCTCCCAATCACATCCCCAGATCACCCAATCCCATCCTCAACCCCCAAAACAGAACGCTCCTGTCCATAATTTACCCTTAGTAGTCAAATTACCGCCTCAGAAGCAACATCCAATTCCAATCCATCCAGCTATTCAAACCAGCTCTTCATCCCAAATACCTTTACAGGTTGATTCTGCTCCTACTACCCTGCGAGGCGTCCAGCCCCTAACCACTACTCCTATTCAAACATATAATCCATACCAAGCTCCAGATTCATTTCCTCTTCCCCATCCAAATACCAATGATATAAACGCCATCCTTTCCTCATTCCAATCTGAACTAAAAGAAACTATCAAGCCCCTCATCACCCTTCTTACTAGAGCCCTTACAGAAATTCCATTTAATACCGCTAGATGAGCGCTAAGCCTCTGGCTGTCATTTTATGGAATGCAAACGGACTACAAAACCATCGAGACGAACTTGACATTTTTCTCCATGACACTGAAATAGATATTGCCCTGCTAACTGAAACTCACTTTACTTAACGTACATATTTTTACATACGAGACTATATCACTTATAGATCAGACCACCCAGACAACACCTCCCATGGCGGATCCTGCATCCTTATCCATAAATCAATACCTCATTCTGTTATCCCTTCCACTTCAATCGACACCATTCAATCCACCTCAGTATCCATTTCAGCTCGTCCTTTCCATGTAACATTTTCAGCTGTATACTGCCCTCCTGGTAATATTCTTTCTCATAATCTCCTTGATTCTTTATTCCGATCCCTCGGACCGCGCTTTATAGCTGGAGGGGACTATAACGCCAAACACCAGCGATGGGGTTGTCGAACAACCAACACCCGTGGCAGTATCTTATCCCGTATTTCATCCTTCAACTGTTACTCTGCCATTTCACCCTTGAACCCGACCTATTGGCCTACATCCCTCAAAAAACGCCCTGATATCCTGGATATATTCATATCTTCCCAAATTTCATCCTCCCAAACCATCATTAAATCCCTAGATGACCTTTCTTCTGATCATAGCCCTGTTCTGCTTCTCCTACATTCAAATCCCGTTCCAAAACCCTTTCTTCCTAGACTGATCACAGGACGAGTAGACTGGGACGGATTTCGATTTGATATTGAAAACAAATTGGACTTAAAAATTCCCCTTAAAACAAAAGAAGACATAAACTTAGCAGTTGACAAACTTACAACATCAATACGAATTAGTTAGTATACATGAAAATAGCTCACACCGGAAAAACCATAGAACTCAACAGAATAACCTGCCACAGCATATACGCACCTTATTAAGTGAAAAACGCAGAGCAAGGGCGAAGTGGCACCGGACCAGATACCCGTCCGACAAAAAACAATACAACAATTTAACTAACAAACTTAAGATAGAAATAAGAAAATTCAAAATTCAAAACCTGCAAAACCATACTGAAAGACTTAATACTTGTGACAAATCATTATGGATGAGTACGAAAAAAACTTCTAAAGTACAAGAACTTTAATCACCCTCTCCTTACAGGTTCTCAAACCTGGACAAGATCTGACGAAGAAAAATCCCAAATTTTCGGACAACACCTCTTTAAATCATTTAGCCCACACCCTGACATCTTCAATCCTAATCACCTTGTATGTATTGAAGCAAAACTAAATATTCCACTCCAACTGTCTCCTCCTCCTAAAGCATTTCATCCTTCTGAGATATCAAACATAATCCAACGATTACCTTCAAACAAAGCCCCAGGACACGACCTAATCACATCCCATATCCTAAAAATTCTTTCTCGAAAAGCCATCCTATTCCTAACATATATATATAATGCTGTGCTACGTACTACACATTTTCCTGACTCCTGGAAATTATCTATAGTTAAAATGATTCCAAAACTCAAAAAGCCACCTGAGCTACCATCCTCATAACGTCCTATTTCCCTTCTCCCGATCATGGGTAAAATCCTTGAAAAACTAATTTTAAAACGCTTGTATCCTATCCTAGATTCCCATCATGTAATCCCAGATCATCAGTTTGGATTCCGAACATCACACTCCACAATCCAGCAATGCCATCGTGTGGTGGACGTTGTCTCCTCTGCATTGGAGCGCGGAATGTACTGCACCGGAGCCTTTCTCGATGTGGAACAGGCGTTTGACCGAGTTTGGCACCCGGGACTGCTTTACAAACTCCGTAAATTCCTACCTTCTACATATTTCCTTATTATTCGATCCTATCTGACTGATAGAACCTTCAAAGTAAATCATAAATTTTCCAATTCGTCTCTTTTTACCCAATCCGCTGGCGTTCCTCTAGGTAGTATCCTTGGTCCCATCCTCTACACAGTGTATACAGCTGATATCCCGACTCACCCTACCACTGTCCTCACCACTTATGCTGATGACACATGCGTGTTATCAGTAAATAATGATCCTTTCATTGCATTCCAATCACTACAATCTCATATTACTAACATTCAAGAATGGTGTCGAAATTGGAGAATAAAAATAAATCCAAATAAATCCCAACAAATAACCTTTACCCTTCGTCGTAAACCTACGACTTCCTGTCCAACAGTATCCTTTAATGATATTCCATTAATCCCTGTTGAACAGATCCGCTACCTTGGACTCCACTTGGACAAACGTCTTACTTGGAATCCACATACAAGACTAAAACGACAAGAAACTGCTCGTCGTTACAGACTAATTCAACATTTACTAGACAAACGATCAAAGCTCCCAATTAATTACAAAAGACTCATTTACATGACTGTGATTAGACCTATTTGGACGTACGGAGTTGAGCTTTGGGGCTCTACTAAACCATCTAATTCATCTCGTATCCAATCCTTACAATCCAAAATCCTTCGAAAAATCCTCAATGCTCCTTACTTTGTGACCAATAAACTTATCCATAAAGATCTCAATGTTCCTTATGTTGCTGATATAGCCCGCAGGAGATACCTATCCTTCCGTAGTAAGCTCCATAACCACTCCAATCCACTAGTCTCCTAACTTGCTTCCCACTCCATTCCCGATAATCCTCCGAGGCGTCTGAAAAGAAGATGGCCTAGAGACCTTATAGTGTAGATTTTTATTGAAGTGCTACTACTGAGTTGTTCTTCACAAGTTATATACATGCCATTGTATTCTCTATCAACATATTTACTTGATGTATATGTTTTTGCACAGTTGAAAATATCAATAAACGAGAGAAAAAAAAAAAAAATCATATGGAAAACCTTAGGAGTGGTCTAGTTTTGTGATTATTTAGCAGAGCTCCTCCTAAGTCTACTCTGTATCCTGATAGCTTTCACAAGTCCTTTTTATTTTGCCTTCTTAAGTGAGTATAAACATGGATTCCATGCCTTACATTTTTAAAACTATTATATAAAACCTATATACTAACGTTGTGATGATTTAAAAAACGTTTTATGTATATGATGTATAATGTTTAATATACATGATGATATATGTTTAATATACGAAACAAGTCTTTGAATGACTCTTGCCCACCAGTCTCCATCGACAATCAACCCATACCACAAACAAGCGAAATTCATTACTTAGGACTTACATTCGATAGGAGAACGACCTGGGGCACACACGTAAAACAAAAACGTCTCAGTCTAACCAAGAGATTAAAACTTCTGCATCCAATGCTTCATAAACGGTCGAAAATAAAACTCCGACAACGACTAAATACATACACTTACTTAAACTGCAAAAAAATACATACCTTAAAAAAATACAAATATTTCAATCAAAAATACTCAGACTAATCACGGAATCACCTTGGTACATTAGAAACCACACACTTCACACTTATTAAGAAGTACTAGATAACAGTAAAGGAACATACAGGGTGAGTATCTCTTAGTATAAAAAAAAAAAAATTGGGTGAAACTAGATCAAACATGTAGCAAAATGCCGCAGACCTCACATTTCTATTCCAATCCGTTGCAGACATACGATAAATAATTCCTTTTTTGAGGAAACCACGTCTTTTTCGATAAAAGCTGTAGATTTTAATTCCATTTTGTTTAAATATTTTTCAAATTTTGACCACATTTTCGGATTTAGCATTAAATTTTCTATAAGAGCTGAGTACCTGCAACCTTTAATTTTACAAACTTGTGACCTAAAGAACAGCTCAATCTTCACCTTATTTATGGGAAGTCACAATGTCTTTATTACTTGGGCGCTCACCGTTTTTCGAAAAAACTATCCACAAAACGTCAAATTTTACAATAACTTGCAAAATTAATTAGCTTTCGAATGATATGTTAAACGTGTTGATTTTGTTTCAATTTCATGGAGAAATTTACTTTTAAAACCGAAAAACCTGGTGTTCTCATTTAGCATACAGATCAGTTACTTGTGTAAATAAAACATTATGACAATCCCTTAATGGAAATGTGCATTTTAAACATAATAAACTCTTCATTGGAATAAAAAGCAAAGAAAAAAATTATTGTTTAATAGAAAATAAAGGAAAACTGTCAATAAACCGACACCAGATCAGAGGATCTTATGTTATTACATTTATTTATTTATTACTATAATTTAGGATTTATTTTATTAGATTTTCAATGTAAGGTTTAAAACCGAATGATAATGAACATAAACCTCAATTTTGCTATTAGCTTCCGAATGCAGATTGTGTTTAAGAAGACTACTTTTTGAGGTGAATTTTATGGGCAGATGAGTCTGTTTTTACAGGGGAAGGCATTTCTACCGTTACATGTGGAGTATCGTTGGTTTCTTCATTTTTGTATTGCTGTTGAATAGTGGTGAAAAATCATAGTTTGCCCAACAGATTGAATGATAAAATTACTAAGATTTGTTACAAAATATCCTAACACAACTTCATCACGATATTCCACCTGAAGTTCGGCAAAAAATGACTTTCCAACTCCATGCTGCTCCTCCACAATATTCTAAATCAGTACAAATATAAACCAATGATATACATGGATAGGTAAAAATGCCTTCCTCTGTAAAAACAGACTCATCTGCCCATAAAATTTACCTCAAAAAGTAGTATTCTTCAACACAATCTGCATTCAGAAGCTAATAGCAAAATTGAGGTTTATGTTCATTATCATTGAGCTTTAAACCTTACTTTGAAAATCTAATAAAATAAATCCTAAATTATAGTAATAAATAAATAAATGTAGTAACATAAGATCCTCTGATCTGGTGTCGCTTTATTGACAGTTTTCCTTTATTTTCTATTAAACAATATTTTTTTTCTTTGCTTTTTATTCCAATGAAGAGTTTATTATGTTTAAAATGCACATTTCCATTAAGGGATTGTCATAATATTTTATTCACACAAGTAACTGATCTGTATGCCAAATGAGAACACCATGTTTTTTCGGTTTCAAAAGTAAATTTCTCCATGAAATTGAAACAAAATCAATACATTTAACATATCATTCGAAAGCTAAATAAATTTGCAAGTTTTTGTAAAATTTGACGTTTTGTGGATTGTTTTTTCGAAAAACGGTGAGTGTCCAAGTAATAAAGACATTGTGACTTCCCTAAATAAGGTGAAGATCAAGCTGTTCTTTAGATACAAAGTTTGAAAAATTCAAGGTTACAGGTACTCAACTATTATAGAAAAAATTGAAAAATATTTAAACAAAGTGGAGATATTACAGCTTTAATTGGAAAAAAAAACGTGGTTTCATCAAAAAAGTCTTTTATTTATCGTACATCTGCAACAGATTGGAATAGAAAGGTAAGGTCTGCGGCATTTTGCTACATTTTTGATCTAGTTTCACCCAATTTTTTTTTTTTACACTAAGAGATACTCACCCTGTATACATTACCTTTATAGACGATTTCACGACCGATAATAATCATGCCGATTTCATGGGCATAATAACATACTCATTAATGACATGGCCACGACTGACATACCTGGAAATACTCTCAGAAGGCTTAAAAGAAGCTGAATGAGAGATTTGCTCAAATAAATCTCTTTAACCCATGCCAGGAGGAGGCACTGGTGAGTGCTAGTCTCCCACACACCTGTTCTGCATTATCACACTATGAGCAAATTAAATTATTGTTAATCCAATAACAAGCGTGAATCCAAGTTTGAAAGAGAGTGAAAAAAAAAAGTCTGAATAAAAAAAATCAATAGTCAAATAATTTAACTTTCTTTTGTTCTATTATTCCTTAGAATAGTATTTAATTGTTTTGCCTTTTTTTAGACTATAATTTGAGGAAGCTCATTAAAGTAAGGTTTCTTCCCAGAACCAAAATGGATTCCTTTGAAGAAGGCTGCTAAATATCTGTCGAAGAAGAACGCTTCCTCCAAAGAAAAACACCTCTAGAGGAATGAGATCCAAGGAGCGGAACGAATAACACTTTTCTTTCACTAACTCAAGAACTAAGTAGCTATTGGTGATCCTGAGGTGGTAATAGAAACGCGGTTCTAAGGTATTAAATTAATCCCCACAGGAACCGCAAATCCAATTGCAAAACGCCCTTACCGGATACCATACCATCTACGAGGGGAAGTAAAGAAACAGATCGACGAGATGCTGAAGAAAAGGAGTGATAGTCCCGTCATCCTCTCCATGGGCAGCTCCGGTGGTACTGGTCAAGAAGAAATCGTCTCCAGGCGACCCTCCCAAGTACAGGTTCTGTACCGATTTCAGAGCCCTCAACTCTATCACGAGAGCCGACAGTTACCCCTTGCCAAATATAACTGAGACATTGGACAGGCTTGGACAGTCTAAGTGGTTCACGACTCTAGACCTGGAGAGCGGATACCATCAGATACCTATAAAGAAAGATGATCGCGAAAAAAAAACGGCTTTCACTACACCTGATGGACACTATGAGTATGTCAGAATGGCGTTCGGGTTATGCGGAGCCCCAGCAACGTTCCAAAGGTTTATGGACAGGGTACTGGGCGGGAATTATCGGCATCCTTTGCTTCGTATACTTGGATGATGTGGTAATATTTGGGGAAAGCCTCGAACAACATTTAGCTCGACTGGAGGAGGTACTTCGGAGATTAGTAGAAGCAGGGATGAAAATAAATCTTGCGAAATGCACTTTCCTGAGGGAAGAAGTAATTTATCTGGGACACCTTGTTACGCGTTCAGGAGTAAAACCAGATCCTCAAAAGATTTAGCGATAAGAGATTATCCCATGCCAAAGAACGTGAAAGAAATCCGTGCGTTTTTGGGGTTAGCGGTTACTATCGTAGATTTATCAGAAATTTCGCAGGTGTCGCAAACCCCTAACAGAACTTACAAAGAGTGAAGTGCATTTTGAATGGACCCCTGCTCGACAAGAAGCATTTCAGAAGCTTAAGATGGCACTAGAAAATGAGCCAGTGTTAGTATATCCTAACTTCCATGAGCCATTTATTCTTACGACGGATGCTTCGGGTGTTGCTTTGGGGGCCGTACTCTCCCAAGTACTTAATGACCAAGAGCAATCCTGTAGCCTTCGCCTCCAGACAGCTCACGGAGGCTGAAACTCGGTACTCGACTGTAGAAAGGGAGCTTCTAGCCGTCGTTTGGGCAACAGGGTACTTTCGATGTTACCTATACGGTAGGCCCTTCAGAGTAATAACTGATCATGCGCCATTAAAATGGTCACTTGATGTAAGGGACCCGTCTTCAAGACTCGCGCGTTGGCAGATGAAACTGGCTGAGTTTTCCTATACCATCGAGTACAAACCGGGTAAGTCAAACTGAACGCTGATGCCCTCAGTCGTGCCGTACGATGTGTTGATCAGAACCGAGGATGCGTAGATCTCACAAGGGAAATTGTAAGGAGGGTACAAGATGAAGACGATAATCTCATGAAGTTGAAATTACTAACCCTGATGAGTATAAGGAAGATGCGGATGGATTGATGTATAAAGTGGATGGTAAAAAGTGGCGTTTGGTTGTGCCTAAAGAACTTGTAGCACGGGTGCTGAGGAGAGTACACGACCATCCATTTGCTGGTCACTGCGGAATAAACCGTAGTATTTGTAGGGCAGAGGAGCAATTTTACTGGAAAACGCTACGAGAAGATGTCACGAAACATGTGCGAAATTGTCTGAAGTGTGCGACATTGAAAAAAAACCCAGCAAAAGCACCAATTGAGAGAGCCATATTTATCCTCAAGACCTGGTGAGATTGTAGCCATGGATGTGGTCGGTCCCTTGCCCTTAACTCGTAGTGGAAAAGATATATTCTTAGTTTTGTGGACCATTTTACTCGGTACGCGGAAGCTGAGGCTATAAGCGAAATTTCGAGCCAGACTATAGCCAAGATTTTAACAGAGCGCTACATAACTCGTCATGGTGCACCAGAAATACTCCTGACGGATAGAGGAACGAATTTTGTATCTTCTATGTTTTTACATGTCTGCAAACGTTTGGGTATCCACAAAATACAAACCACCGCATATAGACCACAAGCCAACGGGAGGATTGAGAGACTGCACAAAACATTAATTACGAATATGACTCAATACGTCAATAGATCTGGCTCTAATTGGGATGAGATGTTACCTTTTGCTTTGGCAGCTTACAGATCGGCAGAGCACACAGCAACGGGATTCTCTCCAAATTTCATGACGTTCGGACGAAACGTAGAGATCCCATTTGATTTTATCTCCAATCCACGTCACGAGGAATCGAACACGGGGGGTACCTATCTGGAGAGCTTATTATGTAAGCTGAAGGAAGTACACGGTATGGCATTCGAAAATTCCTGGGCAGCCGAATCGCGTAACAGGACAAAGAAAAATAAATACAGAAAGCGTCGGGAGCTAGCAGCAGGAGACAGCGTGTTTCTGCGAAACGAAGTACCCCCCGTAGGTAATAGGAAATTTTTGGAAACCGTGGAATGGTCCTTACAAGATATTATCTAGGCAAGGCCCTGTTAATTATGTAGTGGAGATTCGGCCAGGTGTCACGGACACCTTTCATATTGACCGGCTGAAGAAAGTATTTTAAAGTTATCATGAAATCATTACTTTTTTCCTGTTTTGCTTTAATAAATTTACCCAAAAACAAGACATGTTTTAGGAGTTAAGCTCGATAAGTAGGCATCTGTGCTTAATTTTCAATTAACTGCAAACCAATGGTTTCGATGATAAAATATAGCTAAGGTGGATGTTTAAGGAATTATGCGATGGTATAGGAGGATCAATTCTTTTACAATAACATTTCTAAAAATTTTATTTATTTATTAATTTCATAATTCATCCTGATTTATTGATATAAATTATAAAATCAAACAACTTTTATTATCCATTATACTGCGCTAAAATTCGACGGAGATGAAAACTTGGTGTTTTTGGGCAGGAAATAAAGGATGGCAGTTTATTATTCCTGACATAGAGGGCGGGCGGGAAACCATAACCGATTAGTTACAAAATGAAGTTATAACATTTCCGAAACTTCTTCCTCAGAACAATACGCCGAGCGCTTCCTTATTTTCCTCATTTCCAATATCGTTTCCCATTTTTCATTATGATAAAAGACGTTTTAGGAGATCTTTCACTTCGGTGGGCAGCATTATCAGAGAACAAATATCGCCATCCAGAATTAGTTAATATCCGTATAAATAACTTATAGTTATAATTTCGAATATCTGTTATATAAGATATTTATAAATTTCTTATAAAATTCATTCTATACATATTTGTCGAACTTCCAATGGGTTTTCCAAATATACAATAATTTTCGAGAAAAACATTTTTTAGCTCACTTTTTGTCAAAGATTTGCTTCTAGTGCCATTCGATATTGCTTATCAGAAAAGAATGTTAGAATCAAAGATGTAGAGCATTAAATTGACTTTTATTTTATATATAAGTTTCTGTCATTGAAGCAAATGTTTGACAAAAACTGGTTAAGATGTCGTCAAATATCTAAAGAAACAATTTAATTGGTAATTTAATTAATTAATAGTCCACTGTTTTTGAGATATAATTGAAAAACCAAAAAATGGGACCTTCCCCTCTCCCCCCTCACCGTTAGCTCACCCCCCAGGAGAGGGTACTTTTAGTATGTTTACCTTCTAACTATTCCTAACGAAGCTGTGAAGTCAAAAATTATCGCATATTTCATGAACACTACAATGTGTTTATTGACTGGACTTAATTGAATTGATCCTTCAACAGTATTATCGATCCCTCAGCTGATTGTTAGCTTCATTATATATTTGTAGATGTTAATGCCTATAACATACAGGGTGTGGCGAATTTAAACGGCAAAACTTCAGGAACTTATAGGGGACCGAAAAACAAAGACAAAAAGTCCTTTAAAGATTTGCTCGTTTTTTCTTAGTTTTAGAGAAAATCACTAAAAAATAAAAAAAACAAAAATGTTACAGTGCACAACATGACGTTATGAGTAAGTTTATTTGTGACATATAAATCAGCATGGTGGATTTTTGAAGGATTTCGGATTGTAAGGATCGGGTACGAGATGAATCAGAAAGTTTAGAGGAATCCCAAAGTTAAACGTGTTTACGAATTGGTCTAATTATTGTCGTGTAAGTATTTTCTAATTATTTGGGAACAGCTTTTTGAAATTTAAAAAACTTGCCGTTTAAACATAGTATGTGAATTCCATGTAGGCCGTTTATACAGGTGAAGAGCTAGGTATTAGTGGAATATTATTTTTTACTCCGAATCATAAATTGTTATTCATTAATTCTTCCGATATACAGGGTGTCCCGAATTTAAATGGCAAAACTTCAGGAACTTATAGAGGACCGAAAAACTAAGACAAAAAGATCTTTAGAGCTTTGCTCGTTTTTGCTTAGTTTTAGAGAAAATCGCAAAAAAAAGAAACAAAACAAAAATGTTACAGGTAGCGATTATCACCTTTCAAAGTTCGTCAGGCTAGGCAGTGAGATATGTAAACACTTAATGTTATCCTTTACATTCTTTTATTTGTTTACATTTGGCTTCCTTCTAGGATTATAATTCCTAAATCAGTCTTCAGTCAGTTACTCAGATATTTTTGTGTGAATAGCATCAGCCACAATGCCGCATACATATTCTAATGTTGAATACGCTGATATGATTTTTGTGTATGGTGTCTGTAATGGTAATGCTTTAGAAGCGGTGCGGGAGTATGCGCGCCTATTTCCAAATAGAAGAGTGCCTAATCGACGAGTCTTTTCGTTAACTTTTAATAGACTACGAGAGAATGGGTTATTCTTAATACGTAATGAAGGCGACCAATTCCAGGCAGCAATAAGAGCAGATTATCGGAGAAGAAATTGTGTCCAACGCCACTTCGATAACAATCCTGAGACTAGCATCCGAAGAGCATCTGCTGCATTAACTATATCAACTTTGAAAAACCCATACCATCTTCAAAAAGTTCAGAGTTTATTACCTCAAGATTATGTCAAGAGATTGAATTTTAGTAACTGGTTTCTTGACAAAATTCGCGATGATAATTTATTTCTATTAAAAATTATATGGACCGATGAAGCTACCTTTACAAGAGGAGGAATTGTTAATCAAAGACATTATCATGTATGGGCTCTTGAAAATCCCAGAGCTATTAAAGAGAATAGGTTTCAGCATGAATTTGCTATTAACTTTTGGCTTGGAATTTAGAACGGGTTACTGGTGGGACCATATTTTTTACCTGGAAATTCAATCTTCCAGGTAAAAAATATGGTCCACATTTACACATTTTTTAGAGAACGACTTTTCTAATTATTTAGATGACATTCCTTTACAGCAGCGGATTGAAATTTGGTTCCAACTCGATGGATAACCAGCTCATTATAGCAGAGTTGGTCGAGCTTGGCTGGATATAAATTATCCACAACGATGGATTGAACGTGGAGGAGTAGTACCTTGGCCACCCAGATCACCTGATATGACACCCATGGATTTCTTCGTATGGGGAACCTTGAAGCAGAATGTTTATTCGGTGTCAATCAACTCAAGAGGAAATTAAGAGACCGAATCATAGATGTAGTGCACCAAATATGATCAGAACAATGTTTAGCTGCAATCAATCAAGTGATTGCTAGATGTAATGCTTGCACTGGTGCAAGAGGACAACATTTTGAGCAATATTTACATTAAAAACAACATAATATAAATATAAATGTTAATAAATAAGTATAAAAATGAAAAATTGTTTTGTTTCTTTTTTTTTGCAATTTTCTCTAAAACTAAGCAAAAACGAGCAAATCTCTAAAGGACTTTTTGTCTTAGTTTTTCGGTCCCCTAAAAGTTTCTAAAGTTTTGCGATTTAAATTCGGGACACCCTGTATAAACATAAAACAACGTTTTAATATAAAACAAATAAATATTTTCAGTTTTAATTTATGAAGTATATACACTTGAAACGCATTCAAGGTATACTGGTATATAATATAAAGAAAAAAAAACAGCTGTTTTGACATAAAACGTGATTTCCTCCTTCAAGGCTATTTGCATTGAGATATGAGATGGAATGGATTATAGATGATGGATGAAGCGAAGACGGGCGATTTTCCTCCGATTGATCCTGACGAATGGCCCAATAAAACAAATAGCCCTTGGATAGCCCCCCCCCCCCGTTCCATGGATGGATGGATGGAATGGAATGGGAACCCACTTAGCAGGAAGGTTGGGTGGGCTCAATGCGATCATGTTATGGGTTCGCCCGCAATTCATATTCAGCCTATACGGTAGCCTGAACACGGAACTGTGCAAACAGCGCTTGGTCGTCTCTGGTGTGCTTGAAGCGGGCTGTAACAGAATCCATTACGACCGCAAAGTATCTGCATTGAAAAATTAAAGACAATGTATTGAGTAAATTGAAGAAATATCTAAGTTAGAAGTACTTTTTTTTTTTTGTATTCGAATATAAATTAAAAAATTGAAACATACTAAAACTGTTGACTGCCTGTGGACTATTAAAATTGAACAATATCTCTGTCAATATATTCCTTAGGTATATATACTAAATTCAGTTCTCAAATCACCACAGATATATTTTTTGTATTTAAAATGATTTATGAGACCAGAAAAATTCTTGCAATCAACCCATAGCTTATCTCTAGTGGATAAATCAATACCAAAATGAAAAATTTTCTGTTTACAAAAAAGTATACACACTCTGAATTCAAAAAAGTATGAATACGCTTAGGATTGATGAATTAATTGCCACTTCTATTGAGATTATTTTATTAGAAAACTAGTTTCGAATGCTAAACATTCATCTTCAGTTCAGAGGAAGATGGTTCACGCAGATCCATTATAGCAGTTTTTTTGGTAGAAGACACCTTGAAGACGTCCCAAATCCAAAAAATTTTCAAAGAAATAAAAGAAATAAATTAAATTTTACTTAAGTAGGTATGCCGTTTTCAATCGTTATGATTTTAGCTAATGTTCGGGTCTCATGTTTTCTAATTTAAGGCTGGTTAACTTCAGAAATCATTTCACTATGCCAGTCACTACAAACATCACAATCAAATACTAAAACCAAACAAAAGGTGCGTTGAAACAAAGCACAAAAAAAAAATTATACGGCCTAGGTCATTTCGCCTCTCATACAGGTCGCACCGTGTTTTTGCTTTTTAAGTTTGTATTATATAATATCAGGGGAAAGCAGCCCATCAGACCCTAAGTTGCTCACGTCACAAGCTCGTAAAATGGTGATACAATAAAAACAACACGTTTCGTTTGAATGGTGTGATTGAATTGATTAATGGAAAAATTATATTAATCTCAAGTGCGGAATGGTCGAATATTGTGAAACAAACACAGAAGATAATTAAATCGCAAGCTGAATTTTAGAGAAAAAAGAAGATTATTTATGAAAAATAATCCACTTATCAGAAAACAGTTGGAGCGGTGACTTGGACGAGATGAGGGGCATTGAGATGAGTGGAGATGAACATTTCCCCCTTCCTCCTGAATAATCCTTTTTTTTTTTAAATTAATTTTTAAGTAAAATATATTTTAAATGTATCTACATAAATAAAAACTAAAGTAATAAATTATTATAGCGTTCTTCAATTTATTATTAAAAAGCATTGAAACATTTTTTATATTATTTAATTTTATTACTTAAAACAGGATAGGACAACAAAAATAATTTTTAGAGAAAAAAACAAAACCGACTTCAACATTAAACCTACATATACAAACTTGAACTAAAAAATAATATTTTAATAGCTTCAAAACAAAAACCATTAATGAAATGACAATCAACGAAATTATCGATACTTATATACCTATTCACAATTTATGATCAGTTATTTTTAGAGTCGGTGCCAGCCAAGATGGGAAGTTTAATCCTGTCTTTACAATAAATAAACAGTCAAAGGGCCGGAGACAGCGGTGTGGCGGTGATGAAACAGTGGGAGCATCTTTACGATTCCCATTTCTTTTCAAATTCTGTTTGTTTTGGTTGGCACCGAATCCAATAATAACTGATCATAAATTGTGAATAGGTATATAAGTATCGATAATTTCGTTGATTGCCATTTACTGGTTTTTGTTTCGATAAAATTAAAATATTATTTTTTATTTTTTTTATCTAGGTTTAATCTTTAAGTCGGTTTTGTTTTTTTTTCTAAAAATTATTTTTATTTTTTACTTTACCCTGCTTACTACTTTACTTAAGTTACCCTGAAAAATAGTTCGACTTACTGAACAAAGAATTATCGTGGTTATTATTCCACTTATCTGAATGTAAATGGGAAAATTGAACACAAAATTGTAGTTGAAATCATCACGCACATTACCATTAATGGGAATGTTGTTTTGTACATACATATAAAATCATTGATACAGAAAATTAAATACCCAGTACCAATTTATCATATAACTTTCAACTGAACTGCACTTTTTTCTGATGGTGCCTATAAGTTGACTTACCGCCTTCCACCAATGGCGATATTTTCTTTATTCTTTAGGATGGTTGAAAGAGAACTTCGCGGAATTCGGAATTCACTAGCAATAAACGCCCAACTTCTTTCTCATTTCTCCACTTTGCAAATCAATTTTAACTTTTCGTTAATTGAAAGAATTTACAATAGCCAAAGTAAAAAAAACTTTATACTGAGAAAATGTAAAACAATAAGAAAAGTAAAAACGAAAAATCGTCTCTAGCTATGTGACCTTTTCTGTACATAATAAAATATTATTAAATGAAAATTGAGAAAAAATAATACATTAGTTTGCGATAGAATCAACATATTTAGAATTTAGTTATTTGACGAACATATTTCAAAAAACTAAAACCAAACAAAGATAAAATAATTAAGATAAAGATCTTTACAAAGACAGGGCAGCAGGGACAGTGAAGGTTAAGGAGTTTCGGCAATGTTGGTCTACCATCTTCTAACCTCTTAGGGATAAGAAATTTTTGAAATGTACCAGCAATACGTCGCGATAATGCTGTGTTTGAGATAAAAAAAAGTAATATATATTGACATAAAAATGAGCGAAATCTTATCTAGATATTTTGATTGTTCCAGTAAGTTTTTTTTAATTTTACTAATAATTATATTTCATAATCTTAAATAACCAATTACTTTCTAGTTCGTGCAAGTCATTTCAAACAATGAAAAAATCGTTGGTGATGGTTTTATTATTAGAATTATTTAGGATCTTATAAAACAATTATATCTGGAGTAACTTAAGGGTCACTTTGAGTACATTATTGCGTGGCGAAGAAAACGTCGAAATCCTTCCAAAAAATGGACTTCACAGGTTTTTACCTTAGGTATTTAATGAGAGAAATACGTTCCATTATTATCCGAATACGACCGAATTTTCCAGTTTTTAGGTATTGTTTTTATATTTCAAATATTGCAATTCTACCTAATTAAACTCCCAAACTTGATTTTTATTTGTATATTTTGTAAATTTAAAAACATTTAGTCTTAGTATTTTTTTTTTTAGTATATTTTTCGACATAATGCATTTTAAAATAAATATTTATACAAAAGTTATTTATAATAAAACAATTTAAACTAATGGAAGGGAAAGGGGGGAAAAAGCGTTCAGTTGTAATTTCTTAATAAAATGTATTTTATATTGTTATAAGTTATTGTTGCTTTATTATCGCAATTCATATCAAGATAAAGACTTCATCATTAAATCCTAGACACAAAAATACACAGGATATGAACGAAATTCCAATTTTTTGAAAAAGAAAACTTTATTATAATGCCATGTCCAAATAATCACCGAATTCGTCCCACTCTGCGCAGCTCAGGCTTTAGTATCCTCTTGTTCCCTCGAGTCATAAAACCGAGTCATCAGCGGTCTTTTTTACAGTTTTTTCAACAGTGGTATTCGCAGATCGAGACACTTCTCGAGGCCATAGGATTTTACTAACGGTAAACATTTCATTTGATACAGTTGTAAATAAATAAAAAATTTATTAGCGAACAGTAATAAAGTAAGCTTTCAAAAGTGCTAAAATTGCTATTGATTGGAGTTCGTGATTCCATGTGCTTCTGGCTTCGATGGAAGCTTAATAACAAAAATCAAATATCCGATATGTGGGCCCTTACAAAGGGTTTCTGCCTCAAGACAATATATATAATATTGGAATAAGGGCTATAGGCCTTGTAGGACCTTCATATTATATTGGGATAAGGGCAATAGATATTTGTTCAATCCTTTTTTTAACATTACATTACTGTTACTATATTTATGACCAATATTTTACGCAAAAACGATCGCTAGTCTTTAATTTAAATGCAACTCTACATACGGACTTACATTAACATTTAACAATCCTACGTGCAAGAACTCTCGTAAATACACGTTAACTTACCAATAAAAACTATGAACAATGTTACAAGGAGAAGACTAAAAAGGATTTGAATGTACTATCCCATCTAGTGATGGGTCGTTCTGAGAGGAACGGTACGTGGAACTGGTTTCAGCTTTGAACCGATTTGGAACGAAAACCAACGCCAAGAGATCTGTCGTTTCGTTCCCTCGGTGTAGTTGAGTTTAGATTGCATATCTGGTTTCGCTCCACCCGAAATCGTTCCGACTGCTATGTTGCGTTGATCCTGCCGCTCTTGATTTCCTCCCCCCTCTCCATCACTTCACCACCTCGCGCATGGGCATCTTCAAAATAAACCGCTTTCTTTGAAATTTTCTATTCTACCGGCAGGGATCGGCTTCTTCTTTCGGATTCAGAGAAATGAACCACAAAAGGTTTTACTGCTTATATAATTAAATGATGTTTTCGCTATTTGTTCAAAAGCTAATGGAGCAGTCACAAGAATTGATTACTCCTTTTTTCTCGGAACCAATGTAGTTGGAACATTCAGGCTCAGTTGTGCACTATACTTGAGCTAACTTCCCCCCTTCCCCAAAAATTAAATTCTTGATTGAATAAAACTATTTTAAAAGTATACATTTTTTTAATTATGTAATGTATACATTTAATTAAGTATACTTAGCTATTTTAACCCACTTAATATTATAGTACTTATACAATTTTTTATTACAAAATATAAGAAGGAGGTTATCTGCTCGAAGTCACAAAAAGGTATGGAACGAAAATGCATGGTACATAGGAAATTGGTTAGTAAAACTGACGTGGAACGAAAACTGGAACTGGTTCCAATTGTCTTATGGAGCGTAAAATTTCATTCCACTTCTAAGTCGGAACGGCCTTTCACTAATCCCATCCCGTTGTGGTTACTACGAGGGTAAGTCAATAATTATCCGCAATATAGCTATATTTTTGTTTATGTTGGCAGTACTGTTCTTTTGTGTTGATGGCGCATGCTTTGTTTATTCGTTGTTATGTTTATGTGCGTATCAAGCTGGTAGGTTAGTTTTGTTATCGCTGTCGTGCTGTTAATAATGGCCGCTCCACTTTCTATTTGCACCAAAGAAGAGCAACGTTCAGTGATCCGTTTTTTGTGGTCGGAAGGTGTATCAGGGGCCGAAATTCATCGAAGACTTTTGGTACAGTACGGGAACAATTGTTTGCCACAACGGAGTGTCTATGAATGGATTGAAAAATTCAAAAATGGCCGCACAAGTGTTACGCAAAATGAAGGAGCTGGACGACCAGTTACCGCCATAAACGAGGAAAACATTGAGCGTTCACGTGAAATGATTCTCTCAGACAGACGGATAACTGTTGACGACGTTGCAAATCGTCTGCAAATTAGCCACGGTTCTGCCTACGAAATCATTTACAGCAGACTTGGGTTTCATAAAGTTTGTGCAAGATGGGTTCCAAAACAACTGACACAGTTGCATAAACAAACGCGCTTGGACGTGTGCACAAAACATTTGGATCGCTATGTTAACGAAGGGGACAACTTCTTAGACAAGATTGTTACTGGTGACGAAACATGGATCCATCATTACGAGCCGGAGAGTAAACGGCAGAGTATGGAATGGAAACATCCAAATTCGCCATGCAAGAAAAAATTCAAAACCCAACCGTCCGCAGGAAAACTTATGCTTACGGTTTTTTGGGACTTACAAGGTCCATTACTGGAACATTATCAGGAAAGGGGCACAACAATAAACAGTGAACGTTACAGTGAGATGCTTACTGCTAAGCTGAAGCCTGCAATTCGAAGCAAACGCCGAGGACTGCTGTCAAAAGGCGTTGTGTTGTTGCACGACAATGCCCGTCCGCATACAGCTGCCCACACTGTAGAAACGCTTCAGAAACTCAATTTTGAAGTATTGAATCATCCTCCATATAGTCCCGATCTCGCTCCATCTGATTTTCACTTGTTTGGTCCACTCAAACAGGCAATTAGGGGCCGTCGATTTGCCTCGGACGAAGCATTGAAAGAAGCGGTGCATTCCTGGCTCGCATCTCAACCCAAAACCTTCTTCCATGAGGGCATCAGGAAACTTGAACAACGTTGGACCAAGTGCGTTGAAAAGCAAGGGGACTATGTCGAAAAATGATGTACTTGTAAGTTTCCTATTTCATTTCAATAAAATTTTATAACTATATTGCGGATAATTATTGACTTACCCTCGTAGTTCACGGCAAAGGTCAGACGTTTGTGAATACTGTCAGTAACCACAACTATCATATTACGTTCACCAGATAATTCGGTACCTGTTACTAGTTTTTTACAGATTTGGTATTATAATATCGAGGGGTATTATAAGTGAAACACACTAAATCAAAAAAAGTGGTTTTAAGTAAACGCTAATCAAAGATTTTTTTGCTTTGTCTACGTTTAAAGATTTTATTGTTTTATCCAATAAGCAGAATCCCTGGAAATTTCAAGTCATAACCTTATTCGATTTTTTATCCCCTTTATCCTTACATAAAACCTGATAGCTTTAAGAAACTGCAACAATGACTTCACTGATTTTTCAATATTTCATCATCTTGTAGGATTTCTTTCAGCGTATCTGAAATTTTAAATTTTTCTCTTAGAGATGAAAACTGGGTACAATCTACTAATATGCGGTTTACTGTCCTGGGTCCCTGACATTTAACGCAGGTATTTGTTTACTAATTACTCGACAAACGTTAAAATCTTGTACATTACATGTTATTAAATGTTAAAGATAACTATTATTGGTGAATTCCATAACAAAACAAATTTATTAGTCTCTCAGCTTTTTGGTGTTTCTGATGAGCGGTTAGTGCTTTAAGGTACTGGTTAATATACATTTGAAAGATGTGTTGTTTAAAATATTAATTATCTCAGGTATAATTGTAACTGTAACTACTCTTCACGTGGAAAGCGGTAATAATGAAGGATTAAGAGTGGAAATAGTTATGGTGCTAATGGTGCTAATGGTGGGACTAAAGTTGGTGCCACTTGTTGACGGCCCTGACTTGTTGAATCCTGTACTGCAGTTGGACTTGTTGATTTTATTATTTAGGCTCACCGCCTTTCTAAGGAAAAAGTTAAATATGATGCAATATGATTAGGTATTTATATTTTAATAAATTCAAATCTATTATGGCTCAATAAAATATGAAATAATAAATAAATTCGATATTGATAAACAGCTGATATAAATTTTTTTTTTAGTTAATTTTTTAATCCACAACTGTCACTTATCATGTGACCACAAGCAGGTGTGATGATTGTATACAGGATAATTGGCATGTCAGGCGATGAGGGATGACAGGACCCAGCACATACTTACTGCTAACATGAAACATGATATTTAATAAATTTTAACGGAGTAGATCTCTCAACCAACTCCCTTTTACTCTCCTTTGGGTATTATCTGGCAAGCTTGTGGAGGCAATAATTTGTATTAAATTATTGATATGACAGTAGTGTTTGCCGTGAAGTCTTTTGTATGAAGTCTTGATGTGATCTTGTACAAAAGTCTGTGTGTGTAATGTTATGTTATTGACATAATAGGGCAATTGTGTAATGAGATATAAATATTAATTTTTAGATTTGTAAAAAAAAAGTAAACATTTAATCATGTTATATGTATTTCTTATAATTCTACTAGCATTATAAATCCACTAGTTTGGAATCCATCTCTTACTTGAGATCCACGAAGAAGACTAGAACGATAATATACTCCTTGTTTCTTTCGTTTTTTTTTTTGTTTTTTTTTGAACAGGAACTAAACCTATTTGTATTTGAGAAATTGAGCTTTTGGACACCATTAAACCATCCAATCCATATCATGGATCGGACATAAAACAACTCAGATTTTCCCGAAAAACCCGCCACCCCTATTAAATTGTTAGTATATATGTATGTAACTTCAATATCAAATTTTAAGAAAATCGGTTGAGTTGTATTTATGTCCGATTCACCCTCTCCCTCCCCCCCCCTCCAAAAAATTAAATGTGATGATTCACCCATATTAAATTGTTGATATATATATATATATATATATATATATATATATATATATATGTATATAACTCTACTATTAAATTTTATCAAAGTTGTTTGATGTCCGATTCACCCTCACCTCAAGAAAAAAAAAAAAAAAAATTCAGTGATGTTTCACCCCTATTAATTGTTGGTATATATGTATGTAACTCCAATATCAAATTTTATTATGTATGGTGTATGATTATAGCATTTATTTGAAAAAGTGAAGTAATTTTTCCATATATTTCTAGTTTTCCAGATTGCAGTAACCCTGCAATGGGTGTATATATTTATACGCGTCCCATCTCTCGACCAAACGCCTATTACCATTGATATTTAAAGAACATGTTTCCTTTTTTTTTTTTTTTTTAATAATAATTCAAAATTCAACAAAATCAAGCAACAAAGTTATGTAGAGAAAAATTTATAAATATTTAGTGGTTTAAAGATATTTCATATTTATATTCTCTATTTTTATGATTGAATTTTTAAGAAATATTTTAAAAATTTTCAAATAAATTGTTCATCAAACATTGACCATATACCGGCCAATGTCCTAGTTTCTTTACTGTCTGTAGTATAGTTCTGTAGTCAGTGAGTAGTCTGCATTCGTATTTTAGGTGGTGCATATTTTGTTCTTGAGTGAAATCACAAGGAAAAAATCTCATATTTTAAATCAATAAAAATAACTATTTACTGCCGCCATGTCCTGTGATTGTATTGTGTAATGTAGAAGTTAGTCCATGAGTATGATTTAATGTCGGTCTGTATGTTTGGAATGAAGTTATGTAGATGTCTCCCCTTGTGTATTGTGTTCCAACGTGCCTGCCACTGGTCTACAGCTTGTGTTTTGAATATTCTTTAGATACTAGGGAATATGATAGAGGAAGGAAAGGATCCTTACATGTTTCTTTATATAAAATGTAAAAATATTTTAATATAATATAGCAATTATCGTTGTTTTTACTGTTTACGAATGTAACTATACGAAAAACATGCACCATATATCCTTGTTTTCATCCTCGATCTAAACTGAGATAATCCGTGAGCTTTGGTTTGTCCCCCAGAAGTCACGAGAAAATGCATGTACCATGATAAAAACAAATTACAGGCAACATTTTTTTACTTTTTTTTCATATAAATTGGCCACTCCTTCTCTAACAACATAATTTTTGTTGTATTGAAACCTTTTTGTTTTAATAAAAAGGGCTCTCTCATCCCGTTTAATCCTTTTCACAGGATTTTCTTTCTTCTTTTCCTTTCACAGTAATCCTGTAAGACGGGCTTGTATTAAAAATATTCAAATATTTTATAAATGTACATACTAGGCTATTGTTATTTTTTGTGGAGAAGGTAATAGATTAGGTTGATCAGAATAATGAGTAAGTAATTTTACGTTCCAAAAAATAATACAATCCAAAATAAATAAATTAATATCAAAACATTTACTGACCAACTTACTACCGTTAAATAATTTAATAAAAGCAAATTAATATAATCACCGAGATTAAATAAGTATAACTTTATGAAACACTTCTCTTTGAAGAAAATAAAAAAGATTTTTGTAATGCATCATTTTGACTAGGATATGTCTCTTGACTGGGATCTATAGTTTTTTAAATCCTCAAAAATGAAACATTTTGACACGCAATAGCTTTGATGGTGTAACTCGAATCGAGAAGATTTATTGTTATAACATTTTTCCCTAGTGCCTACCGTTTAGGAGCAACAATCAAAACTCGATAAATCGAAACTTGTTAAGTCGAAAAACTTGGAAAGTTGAAGTGAATCCCATTGCCCGATTATGTTTATATGATTTCTTGTATTCGTTAACTGGAACCAACAATCGTTAACTCGAAGTAAAATTTTTGTCTACACAGATCTTAAGATTCTATAAGTTGAATTTCCTGCGACGAGAGACTCTAAAAGTCCAAGTCCCCTATAACGATGAACATGTACAAAGCAGTCCATCTCAACCTATCCTCACCTTATCCTCAGTACTGTCTCATTTCAGGGACAAGAAAGACATTTATTGTGTTATTTGTATTTTATTAGACATGATTCTCAGGGGTAGATGCTGATGTCTTTGCTGCTTTGCACACAATTCAATGTGTGATAGTTCGTCACCCCTCTATATATATGCAGAAAAAGATTACAGACTATTTTTAACTATGTAAATTATAACTTAAGTACTTTATTGTATTTTGTTTTTAATATTAGTATCTCCGTAACTGGTAATTTTCTAAGAATAGATTATTTACCCCTATACACACACACACACACACACACACGCACAGGCACACGCACGCACGCACGGACACACACACACACAGACACACACATATATATATATACAGGGGACGCCGCTTAAAAGACTCATGGGTTATAAGGTTCAGCCGCCTATAAGACTCAGAATCGACTTGAACGTTCCTGATGTATCCAAAGACTCAGTTTCTCCAAAATTAAAAAAAAAAAAAAAAAAAAAAAAAAATAAACAGCAGCGTTTAACAAACCGTATTGGGCAGGATTTTCAAAAAATAGACCAGAAATCGAAAGCGAAGCATTATAAAATAAATATCAGAGTCGGAAACAGAAAAGGGGTGGAAAGAACTCTAATGTTGAATCCTCGTTAAAAGTTAGGGATAAGGATGCTCGCGTTTCAGGTACCGGTCGAGAAGACAGCCCCCAACCCCTGCGGGCGCCCAGAATACCTGTTTTAGTCGCTACTATTCGAAGGAAAATGTTATTCTCCTTCATTTACGGAGAAACTCTCGTATTTAAGGCAGTTGACATTTCACTAAAAAGTATCATCATCAGAACTATGGATTCATATGAATGCATACGAGAACCATTCCTTTCCTCATCCTTAAATATGTTTACAATCAAAACTTGATGTTAAGCCATTATCAATTTTATTTCAAAACTATCTAAATTATTCTGTCCAAATTTATGACAATGAGGCGTATTCTGAGGACCTGATCGGTGAGTTTGTCATGAGATGAGCCGGGAGCAGCAGTTCGTCGAATGTCACGAACGATGACGAAGTTGACAAGCAAGAAACTGATGAAGTGACGCTTCCACCTTCACACTCTGAGGTTCTAGGGGTGTTGAGGAGAGCTGTCCACCACCAAGGGACCAATTTCGAAAAGCATTATGATTACGAGCGATACATTGTTGAAATACTAGAAAATAATAAAAACCAAACGTAATTTTTAAAACCAACGTAAATTATGTTTGAGCATTATCTTCAACTTATACGCGCTATATTAACTGATAAAATAAGTTTTTTCGTAAATTAAAGAACTTTTTAAGGGTCGACCAAATATAATTTTGATATATATATATATATATATATATATATATATATATATATATCAAAATTATATTTGGTCGACCCTTAAAAAGTTCTTTAATTTACGAAAAAACTTTATTTTATCAGTTAATATAGCGCGTATAAGTTGAAGATAATGCTCAAACATAATTTACGTTGGTTTTAAAAATTACGTTTGGTTTTTATATATATATATATATATATATATATATATATATATATATATAAATATATATATATATATTATAGAAATAACTCGATAACTCGAAAAAAAAATTTTTGTGAACTCGATATCTCGAAAATTTGTTAAAGTAAATCTGTTCACCTTTCATATTCGACTTATCGAGTTTTGATTGTATATTGGTTTGAATACAATACTTTTAAAATGTTAATTGTTAATTGAATCATTAATTGTTAATTGAATTGTCATTTAAGTAATATGGTTCTTTTAATTAAAAATTTTAATTTGAGAAAAATAAGTAGATTACAGATAGACATCGACGGTCTGCAGTTTTACGAATTCAGGAAGAAATTGAGTTTTGTTAATAATAAATGTTGCTTTAAAAGAAGATTAAAGTATTCATATAAAAACTTATGAAGTGTTGTCATAATTACAATAAAATGTTTATAAGAAATATTTTGCCTATTGTATATTATTGTTATTATTATTATTATTATTATTATTATTACTATTATAAAAGTTGAAGAAGATATTTAGGTTATGAGATGTAGGAATAAGATCTATTTGAGAGAGGAATATGCTTTGTGATTTGAGGAACCCTATTTGCTATACGCTTCCTTCCCGAGCAAACATTCTTTGCATACACTTCAATCTTTCCTCCTATCTTATTATAATACGAATAGAAGCTCCATACAGAGTATTTTCTTCGACAAAGATGGCTAGCAATGTATAGCAAAACCTATGAAAATACTATCGCATAAAGGAAAACAAAATAGATTTAGATATAAACATCGAATATTATTTCTAATATCTTCATCGCCTGTATTATTCATAATTGTAATGACGAGTTTGATAATAATTTTTTTATCTTTGAGGAATATATTAAACATAAACTTTTTTTTTTTAGAAGAATTAAATAATGATAGTTAAAATTGTTAATGCCGAAAGAAATTCTGGGCGGCCGGAAAGAGGCTCTACACAACACTTTCTTAAACTGTAGCTAAATATAATATTTGAGACGGTTACGTGAATTAAATTTAACAATTTCTATATTTCACAAAACATTTTCGGTGATTCGATTTATTTTTTATAAGTCCTTTTCATTTTGACTATGTTTGATTTCTAGTCATACATTCAAAAAAAAAAAAAAAAAAAAAAAAAAGGACTAAGTTTCGGAAATTTTTATATCATTTTAGAACTGAAGATAAATTCGAAACTAGTTTCCTAATAAAATAATCCCAATAGAAGCGGCAATTAATTTTGTACAATTGTACTCTACACCTTCCATACTATCATAGTGTACTCAACATAATTACTTAAGGTTTTGTTTTTATCACAAATTTCTACAATTTGTTTTTTATATGGTGTAACAAAAATGAATTCTTAGTGCTGGATTTATAAATTAATAATAAGGTAAACTAGACATTTATTGACACCCTAAAGGAATTGTTCGGAAATATTTATACTATAATTATAGAAATGATAGTTCAATAAAGTTGAAATTTACAGTTATTTTTCCTTAATTACTATACTTTTGGCTAAGCAAGAAAGTTTACACCTAACATTATTACTGGAATGTATTTCAAAAATAATAGATTTTACTAATGTAAAATCAGTTATTGACACCCTATGTAAATCTTTCGAAATACGGACAGAATTCAAAGTATTTTTACACAGTTGAGTTGTAGGATTTGAAAGAAATATTATGGTGTTTTTTTGTTTGCTAATTTTTTTTTTTTCCTAATTTTTAAGTTATGGTGTCAATAATTGTCTGGTTTATGCTCCTCTTCTTTGTTTCTTCATTCACAATTTCAAAGAGATAAATATATCCAGAGGGGAATACTTAATTATTAGAAAGGAAGAAGATACCCAGGGAGATTAAACACAAGCTACATAATACCTACAGACAAAGCGGTTTTGTTTGTTTGTGAAAATTTATCGAGAGAGGCCGTGCACATTGGATTTCAAAGAGAGGAATTACGTATTCATTCCCAGCTTCATTTTGTATTGTTTCAGCGGGGAAATGAGGGAAAATTTATTTGATGGCATTATCATAATTGAATTGTGTCTGATTGTCTGATTGTCGATTGGAAACTCCTCTGTGGCTAGATAAATGTTTTATTAATATCACCAATGGTATAAGAATTATCAAAAAAGTAAATTATATTTTTAGATGGTGAAAGGTTGTTGGGTGTATGCATTCATGTATACACAGCAATTAAAAATAAATTTATATTTATATTTCCGACGTTTCGTCCTACGTCTCCTTACATCCTAGGCAGATGCCTGCCAGTATGAGTTAATATTTAATTTGTTCACATTCAATAAATCCGATACCAATGAATTAGTTAATGAGTTTATTTTATATAATTTCAAATTGTTCTTACTTTAATCGGTCATTTTTCCTAAACAAAGAAATAATTTTTTCACTTACTTTTTACATGGCGAATCATATATGTATGCTTGGGTATACAGTATTCGTACGACTGGGTCTATGTGTCTGGTGTGAATATATTTATATATATACACGCAGAATAATATATACAGTGTGTATAAATATATATCTTTATGCAATTTTATTTACTAATAACTTTATCTTTTTTAAAAAACCTTAGTATATTTTAATCTATGTAACATAGTACTGATGTGTTGAAAATTTTATTGTATGTTTTAGAACTGAAGATGAAATGTTTAGGCATTCGAAACTAGTTTTCAAATAAATAATCTCAATAGAAGTGGCATTAATTCATCAATCCTAATTACTAATAACTGTATTTACATGTCTCATTTTTTCATATATATTAGGTTGATGCAAAAATAATGCAGGTTTTTGGTATTCAGTAAAAACATCGGTTGTTTTTCTAATTGCCTTGAGATGGCGTACGATTGTCGACAGATCCACATCAAGTTCATCCGCTATTTCTCGAGTAGTTTTGATGTGGTCAGCTTCAACTATTGCCTTTAACTTGTCGCTGTCAATAGCAGAGGGACGGCCACCACCTTCTTTGTTTGTTCCACTACGGAATTTTTGAAACCATCGCTGCGCTGTAGACCATTAATAGTACCTGGCTCCCGAACTTCATTAATTATTTCCAGCCGTTTGCGCAGCACACTTCGACCGAGTTTGCAAATCATACACGTAAATTTGCCGAAAATCGCGTCTAGACGTCATTTTTGTCTGAAGGCACTCAACGGACTGAACTAAATAGTTAAAAAAAAAAGATTATATCGATAAAAAGTAAGCAAGATAAATAAATAGGCTTTTAAAATGATGAGTATAACTTAGCATTGTGAATAAGTTTTGTTCACACAATTGGAATTAATAATGAAAACGGAAATAAAACCCTACATTATTTTTGCATTAAACCAAAATAAATAAAGCTTTTTGTTTAAAATTATATAAGCCAGACTATTGTGCTAACTTGTTATACATTTTTGTCATTCTTAGGGGAAAATACTTTCCCAGAATAAAGATTATTTTTTCATTTCATTTCATTTCAGCTATATAAGACTTCTTCAGGGCTAGAAGAAAGACAAACACAACCATATAACAAAGAGAGGGGATAAATTAAAAAGATTTGAAACAAACAATTGTCTAAATGAAAATAAATTTAAATATTAAGCAATCACCAATAAATAAATAAATAAAATATTTTGTTTAACAATGATATTAAAATATTATGATATAGAGACAAGTAAGATATATGAAGTTGATGGGTTCGTATAAAGATTAAGTATACAGTTAGTTTATATACACGTTTGAATATTATTCAATACAACCTATTCAACGTACCTACGTTCTCATTGTTTATCTACCATAAAGTGTCAATTTTATCGTTTACTGTTTATTTATGCAAATACTTATTGTCTTTTTAATATATTGGTTCTCGGTTTTAAATCTCATATAAAATATTATGGCAAATAGCAATCCATTTTTAGGCGAGGAATCAGTATCAAGTATAATAATTTGAAAAAAAAATTATACCGACACGTCACTAACTAAAACTAAATTTGAAGCAATGACAAAATACAAAATACAAAAGTTCAGAACATGACCCGATTCCCAGACATTGTTTAGTTTTCAAAATAGAATCACCAAGCAGCGGAAATACTAAATGAGTCGAAGAAACATTTAGATATTAAATTAGCTCCGGTGATATAATTACAAATACTGCGATCTGATTGGCTGAGCCGGACTGTACTACCCTACTCTCGATATATTCATCTGGTTTTTTTTTCTTACTTATTAGTTTTTGTACTCTCTGTATAAAAACATTAGGCCGTTTCCAGTTGGGGCCAGATTCGATGCCCGTTGAGAGGCAGATATTTTCCCGATTGCTGAAGATTATTACGAGTATAATACCTGAAATAATCAGTGGAAAAATGTTTGACGTAAATAATGAAAAACTAAAATACACAATGCATTTTTTTAATAATTATAAAACAATAAATTATGCCTTTTTATTTTCTATATAAGAAATAATTTTCCATATTTTAAAAACAATCCCACGTATGATGTAATAAATAAATTCATTAAAAACAAGTAATACTTTTAATAAATTAAATAAAAATCAGTTCTTAACCGAGAGATCGAATTATTCAATATGAATGTTATGACACAATGAAAATTAAGAAATACTATCCTCTTTGTATTGGTTATTATACCAGCTTTCCAGCCATTTCTTGACAAAATCTATAATACGTACGATTTAAAAAACTGTTTTACTGAATAAATATTACAACCTCAATGAATGAATACATTCTTACCCACACAAACAATAAAATTAATTTATAAAGCCTTTACCTTACAACATATAAAATACAATATAGGGGGAACTCAATGGCCAGTGAGTTGGGGCGTGGTTTTTCAGTGCGTTCATAACCAGAAGGCCGAGGGTTCAAATCTCATCTGGGCGGGTTAAACCAGGCCGGTATAGGAATTCAATGGAAGTTTTAGGACCACAAAAAAAATAAAATAATAATAATAATAATAATAAATTCATATAATAATAGGTATAAAATTAATTAGAATAATCAAAATAGAAATAAATAAACTAAAAAAAGAAAAAAAACAACTAAATACAATGAGAATACATACACAAGATTCCCGGGAATTCCGAATCAACCTCCGTCCCTCTGCTTATTATATTTTCATTTTAATCATAAGGTATAGTTTTGACTGTGATGTATATAGGAGATGTAGATAGTTTAGAGTAGGCAGTCAAAGATACTCAGCAGATCAAAATAAAATAAAGTGTAGAACAAAAATTAACATTTTATTTTGATCTGCTGAATATCTATGACTGCCTACCCTAATTATCTACATTCTCTGGCCTATTTTCCATTTTATTTATTTAAAACCTTTTTTTAGCTATTGTTATTAAAATCTGTACAATTATACTTGATCGTGAAAACAATTTCATAGCTAATTATTTAATTAAAATCTAGATATTCTTTTGTTATCATCCAGTCACATTACAGTTTTTATTATTTTTAGCCCTGAAGAAGACCTGAAATGGAGTTCCAAACGTCGGAACTAGATATACACTTCTTTTTTTTGTTTTGTTTTTTAACGTGAAAGTGTAGTTATGGTAATTATTCGGATCGGCGACACCACCAAACTGCCTGATTCGCGCTACAAACAAAATAAACAAACCACCGACCAGTTCGATCCTTGCGCTTCACTTCATGTTTACATTTATCGATAGTTCATTCCTATAACCTCACATGTAAACAATCACTTCTACAGTTTCAACTTGGATTGTGTTGTTAATTTGTTATATTGATATTTAGATTTCTTAAATGTAAATAAGTTAAACAGAAGTTCACAACAACACATAAAGGATTAAGTGTTTATCAATCATGTTTTCTTATTTCATTTTATCTAATGTGTAAAAGTGTTACAAAACTTGAGGAAAATTAATTTGTACATGGATTTGGTGTTTTACATATTTATATTTGTTCTATCAATTTCAGTGATAAAATTTCAGTATACATATTTTGTGAATGGATTCTTTGTCATCCATATTATAATGAACTGCTGTCTAAGATTCGTTCTGAGAATACCACGGCACGAACATATTTCCCACCACTACACCAAATTAAAATGGTTATATCCTTCCTTCCGTCGACAGTACTTCCTTGGTTCGTTTTCCTTTACAATCTGTTTTCTCTCAGTCACCTTCCTATATCCTGAAAGCTTTAACATTAAAATCGTCAGTGAGTTTCCCGCAAAACCAGATCCGTTCCTCAGACCTCTACCTAACTCCTTCAACACAACATCCTTCAACGTTCCTTTATTTCCAGAGCTTCCAACTCTGGAATTCCCTCCCTTCCATCATTCGCCATTTCTCCTCTCATAACAGCTTCAAATCCCGACTTTTTCACTTACCTGTTAGATATTCAATCTAATAGTCATATAGATGTAAAAAATATCTCTTAAAATGAGATATGAACATTCAGAATGTAATATTGATTCTGTACAGTATTAGTCTAGTATTATTGCACTGAATTGGTTTTGGCATAATTTATATTATTTATCAGATGAAGACACATTATCTTCACAGATAATTTATATTTTCTTTGATTATTGTATTTTTATTTCATTGAGTTTTTTTGTTTAATTTTCTCTATTTTTGTTTTGGTAACTTATCTTAGATTCTAACCTCAAGATATATTTTGTTTCTTGTGTGATATTTTGAAAATATGTAACAATACTTTTATATTGTAATTTGAATTTCGTTTAAATTCCTAATTTAATTTATTAGTTATATTTTTCTTTGCTTTTATCATATATCTTAATCATATATACGGTATGCTAGGTAGCCATTAATTGTTCATTGTAATTATTCTTAAGGGGCAAAGTACCCAGAATAAAATTTATTTCCATTCATTCATTCATTCATATTACTTATTGTCCTAAAGTGAGACAGATTGTATAATTAATTCAATAAAACATATCAGTTTATAATAAATGTGTGAAGGTATATCACAGGGTTTCATGTTTTCTTATTTCCACTTCCCTTGAGAATATATTGCAGAAATTAACATCATCACTTTCAACTAAAATTCTGTCTTATATTATATAATGGCTTATAACATGGAGAATTGACAATGTGAAAATAGATTATGAGATTAAGAGGTAAATGACACATTACTATATAATTGTAGAGAACTATTGGTATAATGTTATAGATTAACATTGTGTTTTTAAAAAAAATTAGAAGTCTGATGATGGAACATTGTCTCCGAAACATGTAGCTACAAATGTTAAACAAATAGTAAGAGTTATGCCAAATAAATACTTAAGAATTCTGTCTTGTTTTTTATATTTATAATAATGTTGTTATTTTCACTTCTCTGAGAGAAAGTTCATCAGGAATTAACTTTACTGGTGGTTCAGTAGTATATTAATTGTTGATGTAGTTATATTAATTCAAAATTGATTTAGTGTCTTATATTTTTCGATATTTTCTATTTCTCATTTGATTATTAGAAGGTAAACAGAAGTTAATATTATTTTGAACAGGGATTTTAGAGTTTTCTCAGTAAATGTAAGGGGAATAACCTTTTCCCTCTAAAAGCAGCGACTAGAACATCGAAATAAATCGGAACCAGGTTAGAATCGATAAAAGGTATTCTGAGCGGGTTTAGGGGGTTGGTGTCACCGATCCGAACAACCGTTACCGTATTTATTACTGACAGTATCCCAGAGCATATACTTAATACGTCTTTTATATTTTGTACGGTTAGAATTTTTTTCATAAATATTACTTATTGCATGTAAGTGAAGATTTTCATAAAAAAAATTCAACATACACTTTTCTTTCTTTAATGTGGGATTTCTGTATTATATCGTAGAGTTTATTCATGTTTAGTGAAGACAATATAAGGTAAGAAGGAGCCTACTAAAGGGCTATCTAGACGTAGAAGAGAAAAATAAGAGAGATTTATCCGGTTGTTTTATAACCCTAACCCTAACCCTAATTGTAGAATGAACTGTAAACAGAGGACCTTCAGCTTTGTCAGATTATAAGATCTTGAGGGCTCTATCTGATAAGTTGCTTCCATTCCTTCATGTCTTCTTAGTTCTCCCTTCGCTACCTTCCTTAACCGCTCTCCTTTCCTATACCTTTCTTCTTCCTCGCCTCTCATTGTAATTTTCTTGGTTTAGGAACTTTGTTTTATGGTTGTAAATGATTTTTTAAATTATGTTACTTGAATGTTGACAAGAAGCTTGTAAGAAAAAAAAGAATCTTTGTTTGTATAAATAATTATAATATGAAAAAATGCGTTTATATGTTAGTGTTAATTAAAAACATGTGAAACTCTTCCTCTATTTGTATTTTATTGTTATTTACTATAATGGTGTAATTATTATTGTTATTGGCTAACGTTCAATTGTCATCAAATTCATACTTTAAAGCAATCAATAAAATAAAATATTTGAATGTTGAATGAATATTAAATACGGTGTCTAAACATTATAATGGATTAGTGAATTATTTGTAGTTTGCTTCCCCCCATTAAGGATACCCTCTTTCAAGAGTCTCGGCGTTCCCCAGTTTTCTACAATACCTATCTTTTAGTAGAAGACGTTCCTTCTCCCATAATTAGTTAATCGCATTGAAAACGACGATATAAAACATGGACATGGGGCCCTTCCTAGACCGGTTTACCTTTATCGACTAGTTTAGGAAAAATTTTGCAAAAATGGACTGTTACTGGATTTACAACCACGTATAGAAATACTATATATACATTTTTTATACAAAAATCTTTATCATTCCAAAGCATATCAGTGGACGTTATTCAAAACAATGTAATCCAGGTTTTTATTCGTCCTTTTGAGTTATTTTTGACTAACTGAATTTATTTATGTGTATATATATATAAAGGTTATAAGCTGTTTATCATATTCAATTTTCCAGGGACTATTGCTACAAATACAGAATCGCTATTCACAAAAATTAATAATTTCTCTCTTAAATAATATCATGTATCAAAATGAATACATAAATCCATACATACCTACAAAATCGGTTTTCGTAGTATTTTTCTAGCGTAAACAAATACACTAAAACTCATGGAGTTATAGACAAGCGAAGGAGGGCTTTCCTCCCAATCGCTGAGACTATAACTGACTAGCCCAGCCATTTTGAATCGCACTATATAGTCAGCATAGTAGCCGTTTTCAGTTAAAATTTTTGGTTTCTCAGGCATTATCCTAGCTGATTAAATTATATCTAATGCTTTATTTTCCCCCCCATTTAACAATAGGGAAAATCTATTCTAGCCCAAATGGAATGCAAGTCGCCAGTTGGGCATTGTGGGCATGGCCGGTAGTGTTTTGGTCTCACCCCTCATTAAAGAAAATACAGAGACGGGCCTTCTCCATATGTTTATGACTCCATGACTAAATATAATCTTTTAAATTAACACGCTAAGGCTAAATAATGCAACACATATTTTTCTAGATACCAAGGCCTTCAGTATTTTAAAAATCATTACATCTCCCCTTCCACCCTCTTTTCCACATATAGATATATATATATATATATAATTTTTATTTTATTTTTTCTATTTTCGGCCTGCTGTGGACCACGTTATTTCAACTAATTACGTCATTAAGCTTGATAAATATATACATACCGTTTTTATTATGTACAAATTATTTAATTCATTTCTAATATTTTTCTTCTTTCACTTTTGGTCTTTGAACAAAATAACAGTTGAAAAAAAAAAAAAAAAAAAAAAAAAAACCATACCAGAGATTAGAAAAAAACAAAAACCCTCCTAAGTGAAACCACTCCACTCTCGGTTTAAAAAAAAACCTAAAGTGCCACAGATAGAGTTAATCTAATTCAATTTTAGAGTGTCACCACACGCCGCCAAAATATTTTTCCGCCGGCCCACACTTTTAAAGATTATTTTTATAAAAAATAAACAAAAAATATTTTATAAAAAAAAACAGTCGAGAGGGTCTTTTATATAGATGATTTGAAAGTGGTAAAAATTAAAATGGGTAACATGAAAATTATCTAAGTTATTGTGGGTTTAGGTAAAATTCAACCTATTAATGCATATATATATATATATATATATATATATATAATATATATATATATATATATATATATATATATATATATATTGTGGGGGGGGGGGGGGAGATGTAATGATTTTTAAATACTGAAGGCCTTGGTATCTAAAAAATATGTGTTGCCATTATTTAGCCTTAGCGTGTTAATTTAAAAGATTATATTTAGTCATGGAGTCATAAACATATGGAGAAGCCCGTCTCGTATTTTCTTTAATGAGGGGTGAGACCAAAACACTAACCGGCCATGCCCACTTTGCCCAACTGGCGGCTTGCATTCCATTTGGGCTAGAATATTTCCCTATTGTTAAATGGAAAAATAAAGCATTAGATATAATTTAATCATAGAATAATGCCTGAGAAACCAAAATTTTAACTGAAAACGGCTACTATGCTGACTATATAGTGCGATTCAAAATGGCTGGGCTAGTCAGTTATAGTCTCAGCGATTGGGAGGAAAGCCCCCTTCGCTTGTCTATAACTCCATGATTTTAGTGTATTTGTTTACGCTAGAAAAATACTACGAAAACCGATTTTGTTGGTATGTATGGATTTATGTATTCATTTTATACATGATATTATTTAAGAGAGAAATTATTAATTTTTGTGAATAGCGATTCTGTATTTGTAGCAATAGTCTTGAAATTGAATATCCAGCTTATAAACTTTATATATATATATATATATATATATATATATATATATATATATATATATATATATATATATATATATATATACATACACATAAATAAATTCAGTTAGTCAGAAAATAACTCAAACGGAGAATAAACCTGGATTTACATTGTTTTGAATAACGTCCACTGATAAGCTTGGAATGATAAAGATTTTTGTATAAAAATGTATATATATTTCTATACGTGGTTGTAAAATCCAGTAAAAGTCCATTTTTGAAAATTTTTCCTAAACTAGTCGATATAGGTAAAACGGTCTAGGAAGAACCTCCATGTTTTATATCGTCGTTTTCAATGTGATTTAACTAATTATGGGAGAAGGAACGTCTTCTACTAAAAGATAGTATTGTAGAAAACTGGGGAACGCCGAACTCTTGAAAGAGGGTATCCTTAATGGGGGGGAAACAAACTACAAATAATTCACTAATCCATTATAATGTTTAGACACCGTATTTAATTTTTCATTCAACATTCAATTATTTTATTTTATTGATTGATTTAAAGTATGAACTTGATGACAATTGAGTTAGCCAATAACAATAATAATTACATAATAGTAAATAAACAATAAATACAAATAGAGGAAGAGTTTCACATGTTATTTAATTAACAGTAACATAAAAAGCATTTCTTCATATTATAATTATTTATACAAACAAAAGATTCTTTTTTTTCTAACAAGCTTCTTGTCAACATTCAAGTAAATAATTTAAAACATTTACAAACCATAAAACAAAGTTCCTAAACAAGAAAATTACAATGAGAGGTGAGGAAGAAGAAAGGTACAGGAAAGGAGAGCGGTTAAGGAAGATAGCGAAGAGAACTAAGAAGACATGAAGGAATGGAAGCAACTTATCAGATAGAGCCCCTCAAGATCTTATAATCTTGACAAAGCTGAAGGTCCTCTGTTACAGTTACATTCTACAATTAGGGTTAGGGTTATAAAACAACCGGATAAATCTATCTTATTATTCTCTTCTACGTCTAGATAGACCTTTAGTAGGCTCCTTCTTACCTTATATTGTCTTCACTAAGCATGAATAAACTCTACGATATAATACAGAAATACGACATTTAAAGAAAGAAAAGTGTTATGTTGAATTGTTATGAAAATCTTCTTCACTTACATGCAATAAGTAATATTTATGAAAAAAATTCTAACCGTGCAAAATATAAAATATTAAGTATATGCTCTGGGATACTGTCAGTAATAAATACGGTAATTGTTCGGATCGGCGACACCAACCCCTACACGCGCCCAGAATACCTTTTATCGATTCTAACCTTGTTCCGATTTATTTCGATGTTCTAGTTCAGGAAAGGTTATTCTCCTACATTTACAAACAAACTCTAAATCCCTGTTCAAAATAATATTAACTTCTGTTTACCTTCTAATATTAAAATGAGAAATAAGGAAATATTAAAGTGGAAATAAGAAAATATCGAAATATAAGACACTTAAGCAATTTTGAATTAATATTAACTACATCAACAATTAATATACTACTAAACCACCAGTAAAGTTAATTCCTGATGAACTTTCTGTCAGAGAAGTGAAAATAACAAATTATAAATATAAAAAAGACAGAATCCTTAAGTATTTATTTGGCATAACTCCTATTTGTTTAACATTTGTAGCTACATGTTTCGGAGACAATGTTCCATCATCAGACTTCTAATTTTTAAAAACACAATGTTAATCTATAACATTATACCAATAGTTCTACAATTATATAGTAATGTGTCATTTACCTCTTAATCTCATAATCTATTTTCACATTGTCAATTCTCCATGTTATAAGCCATTATATAATATAAGACAGAATTTTAGTTGAAAGTGATGATGTTAATTTCTGCAATATATTCTCAAGGGAAGTGGAAATAAGAAAACATGAACCTGTGATATACCTTCACACATTTATTTATAAACTGATATGTTTTATTGAATTAATTATACAATCTGTCTCACTTTAGGACAATAAGTAATATGAATGAATGAATGAAAATAAATTTTTTTCTGGGGCCTTTGCCCCTAAGAATAATTACAATGAACATTTGATGGCTACCTAGCATACCATATATAATTAAGAAATATGATAAAAGTAAGGAAAATATAATTAAAGTTAAATTAGGAATTTAAACGAAATTACAATTACAATATAAAAGTATTGTTACATATTTTCAAATATCACACAAAAAACAAATTATATCTTGAGGTTAGAATCTAAGATAAGTTACCAAACCAAAAATAGAGAAATTAAACAAAAACTCAATGAAATCAAATACAATAATCAAAGCAAATATAAATTATCTGGAAAGATAATGTGTCTTATCTGATAAATAATATAAATTATGCCCAAACCAATTCAGTGAAATAATACTAGACTAATACTGTACAGAATCAATATTACGTTCTGAATGTTCATATCTCATTTTAAGAGATATTTTCTACATCTATATGACTATTAGATTGAATATCTAACAGGTAAGTGAAAAGTCGGGATTTGAAGCTGTTATTAAAGGAGGAATGGCGAATGATGGAAGGGAGGGAATTCCAGGAGTTGGAGGCTCTGGATATAAAGGAACGTTTGAACGATGTTGTGTTGAAAAGAGTTAGGTAGAGGTCTGAGGAACGGGCTCTGGTTTTGCGGTAACTCACTGACGATTTTAATGTTAAAGCTTTCAGGATATAGGAAGGTGACTGAGAGAAAACAGATTTGTAAAGGAACGAACCAAGGAAGTACTGTCGACGGAAGGAAGGATATAACCATTTTAATTTGGTGTAGAGGTGGGAATATGTTCGTGGCGTGGTATTCTCAGAACGAATCTTAGACAGCAGTTCATTATAATATGGATGACAAAGAATCCATTCACAAAATATGTATACTGAAATTTTATCACTGAAATTGATAGAACAAATATAAATATGTAAAACACCAAATCCGTGTACAAATTAATATCCGTCAGTTTTGTAACACTTTTACACATAAGATAAGATGAAATAAGAAAACATGAATTCATAAAACACTTAATCCTTTATGAAACTCATTTTGTGAACTTCTGTTTCACTTATTTACATTTAAGAAGTCTAAATATCAATATAACAAACTAAACAACACAATCCAAGTTGAAACTGTAGAAGTGATTGTTTGCATGTGAGGTTATAGGAAAGAGCTATCGAAAAATGTAAACATGAAGTGAAGCGTAAGGATCGAACTGGTCGGTGTAGCGCGGGTCAGGCCAGTTTGGTGGTGTCGCCGATCCGAACAATTACTATAACTACACTTTCAAGTTAAAAAACAAAACAAAAAAGAAGTGTATATCTAGTTCCGACGTTTGGAACTCCATTTCAGGTCTTCTTCAGGGCTAAAAATAATAAAAACTGTATGTGACTGGATGATAACAAAAGAATATCTAGATTTTAATTAAATAATTAGCTATGAAATTGTTTCACGATCAAGTATAATTGTACAGATTTTAATAACTATAGCTAAAAAAAAAGGATTTAAATAAATAAAATGAAAATAGGAGATGTAGATAGTTACGGTAGGCAGTCAAAGATATTCAGCAGATCAAAATAAATTAGTTATTTTATTCTACACTTTATTTTATTTTGACCTGCTGAATATCTTTGACTGCCTACCCTAACTATCTACATCTCCTATATACATCACAGTCAACTATACCTTATGATTAAAATGAAAATATAATAAGCAGAGGGACGAGGTTGATTCGGAATTCCCCGGGAATCTTGTGTATGTATTCTCATTGTATTTAGTTCTTTTTTTTCTCTTTTTTAGTTTATTTATTTCTATTTTGATTATTCTAATTAATTTTATATTTATTATTATATTGAATTTTTTATTATTATTATTTTTTTTTTATTTTTTTTTTTTTTTTTGTGGTCCTAAAACTACCATTGAATTCCTATACCGGCCTGGTTTAACCCGCCCAGATGAGATTTGAACCCTCGGCCTTCTGGTTATGAACGCACTGAAAACCTCGCCCCAACTCACTTGGCCATTGAGTCCCCCTATATTGTATTTTATATGTTGTAAAGTTAAAGGCTTTATAAAATTAATTTTTATTGTTTGTGTGGTAAGAATGTATTCATTCATTGAGGTTGTAATATTTATTCAGTAAAACAGTTTAAATCGTACGGATTATATTATTTTGTTAAGAAATGGCTGAAAAGCTGGTATAATAACCAATACAAAGAGGATGTCATTTCTGAATTTTCATTGTGTCATAACATTCATATTGAATAATTCGAATCTCTCGGTTAAGAACTGATTTTTATTTAATTTATTAAAAGTAATTACTTGTTTTTAATTGAATTTATTTATTACATCATACGTGGGATTGTTTTTAAAATAAGGAAAATTATTTATATAGAAAATAAAAAGGCTTAAATTATTGTTTTATAATTATTGAAAAATGCATTGTGTATTTTAGTTTTTCATTATTTACGTCAAACATTTTTCCACTGATATTTCAGGTATTATACTCGTAATAATCTTCAGCAATCGGGAAAATATCTGTCTCTCAACGTGCATCGAATCTGGCCCCAACTGGAAACGCCTAATGTTTTTTATACAGACAGTACAAAAACTAATAAGTAAGAAAAAACAGATGAAATATATCGAGAGTAGGGTAGTACACTCCGGCTCAGCCAATCAGATCGCAGTATTTGTAATTAAATCGCCGAGCTAATTTAATATCTAAATGTTTTCTTCGACTCATTTAGTATTTCCGCTGGTGATTCTATTTCGAAATAACAATGTCTGGGAATCGGGTCATGTTCTGAACTTTTGTATTTTGTATTTTGTATTGCTTCAAATATTAGTTTTAGTTAGTGACGTGTCGGTATAATTTATTTTTAAATTATTGATACTTGGTACTGATTCCTCGGCCTTAAAATGGATTGCTATTTGCCATAATATTTTATATGAGATTTAAAACCGAGAACCAAATATATTAAAAAGACAATAAGTATTTCATAAATGAACAGTAAAGATAATTGACACTTTATGGTCGATAAACAATGATAACGCAGTACGTTGAATATTGTATTGAATAATATTCAACGTGTATATAACTAACTGTTATACTTAATCTTTATATGAACCCATCAACTACATATATCTACTTGTCTCTATATCATAATATTTTAATATCATTGTTAAACAAAATATTTTATTTATTTATTTATTGGTGATTCTTAATATTTAAATTTATTTTCATTTAGACAATTGTTTGTTTCAAATCTTTTTAATTTATCTCCTCTCTTTGTTATATGTTTTTGTTTGTCTTTCTTCTAGCCCTGAAGAAGTCTTATATAGCTGAAATGAAATGAAATGAAAAAATAATCTTTATTCTAGGAAGTATTTTCCCCTAAGAATGACAAAAATGTATAACAAGTTAGCACAATAGTCTGGCTGATATAATTTTAAACAAAGCTATTTATTTGGTTAATGCAAAAATAATGTAGGGTTTCATTTCCGTTTCATTATTAATTCCAATTGTGTGAACAAAACTTATTCACAATGCTAAGTTATACTCATCATTTTAAAGCCTATTTATTTATCTTGCTTACTTTTTATCGATATAATCTTTTTTTTTTTAAATATTTAATTCAGTCCGTTGAGTGCCTTCAGACAAAATGACGTCTAGACGCGATTTTTGGCAAATTTACGTGTATGATTTGCAAACTCGGTCGAAGTGCTGGGCAAACGGCTCGAAATAATTATGAAGTTCGGGAGCCAGGTACTGGATCTACAGCGCAGCGATGGTTTCAAAAATTCCGTAGTGGAACAAACAACGGAGGTGGTGGCCGCCCCTCTGCTATTGACAGCGACAAGTTAAAGGCAATAGTTGAAGCTGACCCCACCAAATCTACTCGAGAAATAGCGGAAGAACTCGATGTGGATCTGTCGACAATCGTACGCCATCTCAAGGCAATTAGAAAAACAATCGATGTTTTTACTGAATACCAAAAACCTGCATTATTTTTGCATCAACCTAATATATATGAAAAAAATGAGACATGTAAATACAGTTATTAGTAAATAAAATTGCATAAAGATATATATTTATACACACTGTATATATTATTCTGCGTGTATATATATAAATATATTCACAGCAGACACATAGACCCAGTCGTACGAATACTGTATACCCAAGCATACATATATGATTCGTCATGTAAAAAGTAAGTGAAAAAATTATTTCTTTGTTAAGGAAAAATGACCGATTAAAGTACGAACAATTTGAAATTATATAAAATAAACTCATTAACTAATTCATTGGTATCGGATTTATTGAATGTGACCAAATTAAATATTAACTCATACTGGCAGGCGTCTGCCTAGGATGGAAGGAGACGTAGGACGAAACGTCGGAAATATAAATATATAATTTATTTTTAATTGCTGTGTATATATGAATGCATACACCCAACAACCTTTCACCATCTTAAAATATAATTTACTTTTTAATAATTCTTATACCATTGGTGATATTAATAAAACATTTATCTAGCCACAGAGGAGTTTCCAATCGACAATCAGATTATCAGACACAATTCAATTATGATAATGCCATCAAATAAATTTTCCCTCATTTCCCCGCTGAAACAATACAAAATGAAGCTGGGAATGAATACGTAATTCCTCTCTTTGAAATCCAATGTGCACGGCCTCTCTCGGATAAATTTTCACAAACAAACAAAACCGCTTTGTCTGTACGTATTATGTAGCTTGTGTTTAATCTCCCTGGGTATCTTCTTCCTTTCTAATAATTAAGTATTCTCCTCTGGATATATTTATCTCTTTGAAATTGTGAATGAAGAAACAAAGAAGAGGAGCATAAACCAGACAATTATTGACACCATAACTTAAAAATTAGGAAAAAAAAAAAAAAATAGTAAACAAAAAAACACCATAATATTTCTTTCAAATCCTACAACTCAACTGTGTAAAAATACTTTGAATTCTGTCCGTATTTCGAAAGATTTACATAGGGTGTCAATAACTGATTTTACATTAGTAAAATCTATCATTTTTGAAATACATTCCAGTAATAATGTTAGGTGTAAACTTTCTTGCTTAGCCAAAAGTATAGTAATTAAGGAAAAATAACTGTAAATTTCAACTTTATTGAACTATCATTTCTATAATTATAGTATAAATATTTCCGAACAATTCCTTTAGGGTGTCAATAAATGTCTGGTTTACCTTATTATTAATTTATAAATCCAGCACTAAGAATTCATTTTTGTTACAACATATAAAAAACAAATCGTAGAAATTAGTGATAAAAACAAAACCTTAAGTAATTATGTTGAGTACACCATGATAGTATGGAAGGTGTAGAATACAAGTAGGATTGATGAATTAATTGCCGCTTCTATTGGGATTATTTTATTAGGAAACTAGTTTCGAATTTATCTTCAGTTATAAAATGATACAAAAATTTCCGAAACTTAGTCTTTTTTTTTTTTTTTTTTTTTTAATGTATGACTAGAAATCAAACATGTTGATAGTCAAAATGAAAAGGACTTCTAAAAAATAAATAGAATCACCGCAAATGTTTTGTGAAATATAGAAATTGTTAAATTTAATTCACGTAACCGTCTCAAATATTATATTTACCAGGTATGCAAGTTTAAAATGTCGTTTATTTCTTAAAATATATACACAGTAATTAAAAAAAAGTATAATATATTTTATTCAAAGTACTGACCCTCGCTTTCTACACATTTTGTCCATCTCTCGGGCAATATATGGATACCATTCCAAAAGAATGCTTCATCTTTATTTGAAATCCATTCATCGAGCCATTTTCGTACGTTTTCGAAATTGTTGAAGTGTTGCTCCGCCAATGAGTGTCCCATCGATGAGAAGAGGTGATAATCAGAAGGCGCCAGGTCAGGTGAATACGGCGGGTGGGGTAGGAGTTCCCGACCAAGCGAAGAAATCGTTTCCTTAGTCAATCTGGCTGAATGTGCAGGAGCGTTATCATGCTGAAGAATGACTTTGGCGTGCCTGTGAGCCCATTCTGGGCGTTTTTCGATCAATGCGTGACTCAAATTGATCATTTGTTGTCGGTAGCGCTCGGTATTGACTGTTTCGCCGGTTTTGAGAAGCTCGTAGTAGACTACTCCCTTCTGATCCCACCACACACACAGCATTGTCTTCTTCCCAAAACGATCCGGTCTTGCACTCGATGTGGATGGTTGTCCTGGCGTCACCCATGATTTTTTTCGTTTGGGATTCTGAAAATAAATCCATTTTTCATCGCCAGTTACAACTCGATGCAAAAAAACCCTTTCTTTCGTGGCGTAAAAGCAGCATTTCGCACACAGTTTTTCGTTTTTCCATCTGTCGTTCGTCCAATTCATGTGGAACCCATTTTCCAACCTTTTGAATCTTTCCCATAGCTCTCAGGCGATCGGAAATGGCTTGCCTAGTGACATTCAACTGTTCTGCCATCATTTTGTTGGGTTTGGGTATTGTCTTCGTCTAATAAAGATTGCAATTCGAAATCCTCAAACTTTTTTGGTCGGTTTTCTCGTTTTTGATCAGTAACATCAAAATCACCACGTTTGAAACTTTGAAACCAACGTTCACATGTCCTGACGGTTGGAGCAACATCGCCATAAGTCTCAACAAGAATTCGATGACATTCAGATGCCTTTTTCTTTTGATTAAATAAGAAAATCATGACATGCCGCAAATGCTCTTTATTTGGCTTAAAATTAAACATTTTTAACACCAAAGGAATGTATGATACGTCCACGTAAACGACTTAAAAACAACTGACTTTTGTAAACAAATGACTAACAAACAAAATAGCGTTTAGAGATAAGCAAATCCTTCAATAGGCTAAGAGCGCATTCTATTGGAATTAAAACGACATTTTAAACTTGCATACCTGGTAGCTACAGTTTAAGAAAGTGTTGTGTAGAGCCTCTTTCCGGCCGCCCAGAATTTCTTTCGGCATTAACAATTTTAACTATCATTATTTAATTCTTCTAAAAAAAAAAAATGTTTATGTTTAATATATTCCTCAAAGATAAAAAAATTATTATCAAACTCGTCATTACAATTATGAATAATACAGGCGATGAAGATATTAGAAATAATATTCGATGTTTATATCTAAATCTATTTTGTTTTCCTTTATGCGATAGTATTTTCATAGGTTGCTATCCATTGCTAGCCATCTTTGTCGAAGAAAATACTCTGTATGGAGCTTCTATTCGTATTATAATAAGATAGGAGGAAAGATTGAAGTGTATGCAAAGAATGTTTGCTCGGGGAGGAAGCGTATAGCAAATAGGGTTCCTCAAAACACAAAGCATATTCCTCTCTCAAATAGACCTTATTCCTACATCTCATAACCTAAATATCTTCTTCAACTTTTATAATAGTAATAATAATAATAATAATAATAACAATAATATGCAATAGGCAAAATATTTCTTATAAACATTTTATTGTAATTATGACAACACTTCATAAGTTTTTATATGAATACTTTAATCTTCTTTTAAAGCAACATTTATTATTAACAAAACTCAATTTCTTCCTGAATTGGGAAAACTGCAGACCGTCGATGTCTATCTGTAATCTACTTATTTTTCTCAAATTAAAATTTTTAATTAAAAGAACCATATTACTTAAATGACAATTCAATTAACAATTAATGATTCAATTAACAATTAACATTTTAAAAATATTGTATTCAAACCAATATACAATCAAAACTCGATAAGTCGAATATGAAAGGTGAACAGATTTACTTTAACAAATTTTCGAGATATCGAGTTCACAAAAATTTTTTTTTTCATGTTATCGAGTTATTTCTATATATATATATATATTTATATATATATCAAAATTATATTTGGTCGACCCTTAAAAATTTCTTTTATTTACGAAAAAACTTTATTTTATCAGTTAGTATAATATAGCGTCTATGAGTTGAAGATAATGCTCAAAAATAATTTACGTTGGTTTTAAAAATTGCGTTTGTTTTTAATTATTTTCTAGTATTTCAAGAATATATCGCTCGTAATCGTAATGCTTTTCAAAATTGGTCCCTTGGTGCTGGACAGCTCTCCTCAACACCCCTAGAACCTCAGAGTGGGAAGGTGGAAGCGTCACTTCATCAGTTTGTGTTTGTCAACTTCGTCATCGTTCGTGACATTCGACGAACTGCTGCTCCTACCATATCTCATGACAGACTCACAGATCAGGTTCTCAGAATACGCCTCATTGTCATAAATTCGGACCGAATATTTTAGATAGTTTTGAAATCAAATTGATAATGGCTTTAACATCAAGTTTTGATTGTAAACATATTCAAGTATGAGGAAAGGAATGGTTCTCGTATGCATTCATATGAATCCATAGTTCTGATGACGATACTTTTTAGTGAAATGTCATCTGCCTAAAATACGAGAGTTTCTCCGTAAATGAAGGAAAATAACATTTTCCCTCGAATAGTAGCGACTAAAACAGGTATTCTGGGCGCCCGCAGGGGTTGGTGGCTGTCTTCTCGACCGGTACCTGAAACGCGAGCATCCTTATCCCTAACTTTTAACGAGGATTCAACATTAGAGTTCTTTCCACCCCTTTTCTGTTTCCGACTCTGATATTTATTTTATAATGCTTCGCTTTCGATTTCTGGTCTATTTTTCAAAATCCTGCCCAATACGGTTTGTTAAACGCTGCTGTTTTTTTTTTTGTTTTTTTTTTAATTTCGGAGAAACTGAGTCTTTGGATACATCAGGAACGTTCAAGTCGATTCTGAGTCTTATAGGCGGCTGAACCTTATAACCCATGAGTCTTTTAAGCGGCGTCCCCTGTATATATATATATATATATATATATATGTGTCTGTGTGTGTGTGTCCGTGCGTGCGTGCGTGTGCCTGTGCGTGTGTGTGTGTGTGTGTGTGTGTGTGTGTGTGTGTGTATAGGGGTAAATAATCTATTCTTAGAAAATTACCAGTTACGGAGATACTAATATTAAAAACAAAATACAATAAAGTACTTAAGTTATAATTTACATAGTTAAAAATAGTCTGTAATCTTTTTCTGCATATATATAGAGGGGTGACGATCACAGTGAATTGTGTGCAAAGCAGCAAAGACATAAGCATCTACCCCTGAGAGTCATGTCTAACAAAATACAAATAACACAATAAATGTCTCTCTTAAATGAGACAGTACTGAGGATAAGGTGAGGATAGGGTTGAGATGGACTGCTTTGTACATGTTCATCGTTATAGGGGACTTGGACTTATAGAGTCTCTCGTCGCAGGAAATTCAACTTACAGAATCTTAAGATCTGTGTAGACAAAAATTTTACTTCGAGTCAACGATTGTTGGTTCCAGTTAACGAATACAAGAAATCATATAAACATAATCGGGCAATGGGATTCACTTCAACTTTCCAAGTTTTTCGACTTAACAAGTTTCGATTTATCGAGTTTTGATTGTTGCTCCTAGGGACAAATGTTATAACAATAAATATTCTCGATTCGAGTTACACCATCAAAGCTAGTGCGTGTCAAAATGTTTCATTTTTGAGGATTTAAAAAACTATAGATCCCAGTCAAAAGACATATCCTAGTCAAAATGATGCATTACAAAAATCTTTTTTTTTTTCTTCAAAGAAAAGTGTTTCATGAAGTTATACTTATTTAATCTCGGTGATTATATTAATTTGCTTTTATTAAATTATTTAACGGTAGTAAGTTGGTCAGTAAATGTTTTGATATTAATTTATTTATTTTGGATTGTATTATTTTTTTGGAACGTAAAATTACTTACTCATTATTCTGATCAACCTAATCTATTACCTTCTCCACAAAAAAAAATAACAATAGCCTAGTATGTACATTTATAAAATATTTGAATATTTTTAATACAAGCCCGTCTTACAGGATTACTGTGAAAGGAAAAGAAGAAAGAAAATCCTGTGAAAAGGATTAAACGGGATGAGAGAGCCCTTTTTATTAAAACAAAAAGGTTTCAATACAACAAAAATTATGTTGTTAGAGAAGGAGTGGCCAATTTATATGAAAAAAAAAGTAAAAAAATGTTGCCTGTAATTTGTTTTTATCATGGTACATGCATTTTCTCGTGACTTCTGGGGGACAAACCCAAGCTCACGGATTATCTCAGTTTAGATCGAGGATGAAAACAAGGATATATGGTGCATGTTTTTCGGATAGTTACATTCGTAAACAGTAAAAACAACGATAATTGCTATATTATATTAAAATATTTTTACATTTTATATAAAGAAACATGTAAGGATCCTTTCCTTCCTCTATCATATTCCCTAGTATCTAAGGAATATTTAAAACACAAGCTGTAGACCAGTGGCAGGCACGTTGGAACACAATATACACAAGGGGAGACATCTACATAACTTCATTCCAAACATACAGACCGACATTAAATCATACTCATGGACTAACTTCTATATTACACAGTACAATCACAGGACATAGCGGCAGTAAATAGTTATTTTTATTGATTTAAAATATGAGATTTTTTCCTTGTGATTTCACTCACGAACAAAATATACACCACCTCAAATACGAATGCAGACTACTCACTGACTACAGAACTATACTACAGACAGTAAAGAAACTAGGACATTGGCCGGTATATGGTCAATGTTTGATGAACAATTTATTTGAAAATTTTTAAAATATTTCTTAAAAATTCAATCATAAAAATAGAGAATATAAATATGAAATATCTTTAAACCACTAAATATTTATAAATTTTTCTCTACATAACTTTGTTGCTTGATTTTGTTAAATTTTGAATTATTATTAAAAAAAAAAAAAGGAAACATGTTCTTTAAATATTAATGATAATAGGCGTTTGGTCGAGAGATGGGACGCGTATAAATATATACACCCATTGCAGGGTTACTGCAATCTGGAAAACTAGAAATATATGGAAAAATTACTTCACTTTTTCAAATATATGCTATAATCATACACCATACATAATAAAATTTGATATTGGAGTTACATACATATATACCAACAATTAATAGGGGTGAAACATCACTGATTTTTTTTTTTTTTTTTTTTTTTTTTTCTAGAGGCGAGGGTGAATCGGACATCAAACAACTTTGATAAAATTTGATAGTAGAGTTATATTCATATATATATCAACAATTTAATATGGGTGAATCATCACATTTAATTTTTTGGACGGGGGGGGGGGGGGGGGAGGGAGAGGGTGAATCGGACATTAATACAACTCAACCGATTTTCTTAAAATTTGATATTGGAGTTACATACCTATATACCAACAATTTAATAGTGGTGGCGGGTTTTTCGGGAAAATCTGAGTTTTTTATGTCCGATTCATGATATGGATTGGATGGTTTAATGGTGTCCAAAAGCTCAATATCTCATATACAAATAGGTTTAATTCCTGTCATATTAGAGAGTCTTTTGTAATTAACTATGAGCATTAAATGTTAAAAAAAAAAAAATCGAAAAAAAAACAAGGAGTATATTATCGTTCTAGTCTTCTTCGTGGATCTCAAGTAAGAGATGGATTCCAAACTAGTGGATTTATAATGCTAGTAGAATTATAAGAAATACATATAACATGATTAAATGTTTACTTTTTTTTTACAAATCTAAAAATTAATATTTATATCTCATTACACAATTGCCCTATTATGTCAATAACATAACATTACACACACAGACTTTTGTACAAGATCACATCAAGACTTCATACAAAAGACTTCACGGCAAACACTACTGACATATCAATAATTTAATACAAATTATTGCCTCCACAAGCTTGCCAGATAATACCCTAAGGAGAGTTGGTTGAGAGATCTACTCCGTTAAAATTTATTAAATATCATGTTTGATGTTAGCAGTAAGTATGTGCTGGGTCCTGTCATCCCTCATCGCCTGACATGCCAATTATCCTGTATACAATCATCACATCTGCTTGTGGTCACATAATAAGTGACAGTTGTGGATTAAAAAATTTATATCAGCTGTTTATCAATATCGAATTTATTTATTATTTCATATTTTATTGAGCCATAATAGATTTGAATTTATTAAAATATAAATACCTAATCATATTGCATCATATTTAACTTTTTCCCTAGAAAGGCGGTGAGCCTAAATAATAAAATCAACAAGTCCAACTGCAGTACAGGATTCAACAAGTCAGGGCCGTCAACAAGTGGCACCAACTTTAGTCCCACCATTAGCACCATTAGCACCATTTTTAGCACCATAACTATTTCCACCCTTAATCCTTCATTATTACCGCTTTCCACGTGAAGAGTAGTTACAGTTACAATTATACCTGAGATAATTAATATTTTAAACAACACATCTTTCAAATGTATATTAACCATATAGATAATTAAACTATCCTTTAAAGCACTAACCGCTCATCAGAAACACCAAAAAGCTGAGAGACTAATAAATTTGTTTTGTTATGGAATTCACCAATAATAGTTATCTTTAACATTTAATAACATGTAATGTACAAGATTTTAACGTTTGTCGAGTAATTAGTAACTAGTTAGTAATTAGTAAACAAATACCTGCGTTAAATGTCAGGGACCCAGGACAGTAAACCGCATATTAGTAGATTGTACACAGTTTTCATCTCTAAGAGAAAAATTTAAAATTTCAGATACGCTGAAAGAAATCCTACAAGATGATGAAATATTGAAAAATCGGTGAAGTCATTGTTGCAGTTTCTTAAAGCTATCAGGTTTTATGTAAGGATAAAGGGGATAAAAAATCGAAAGACGAAAAACCAATGACCCTGAAGGGCAGAGGCAACGAAAAATAAATAAATAAATTTTAAAAAATAAATGTCTATTATTATTTTAACGTTACTTTATTTTGTACTCCTATTTTGTGCATCTGGGCCCGAGTTCGGGTCCGGCTGAATTTAGAAATAGGCTTTTGAGCGAGTATTCTGGCTAGCACTTCTCCTTTCACAACCGTTGGCCCAATAACAGTACATCCTTACCACTGAAGTACTAAACGAAGACCATTCATGGGTTGTTAGTGCTACAGCGATTATTTTTCTTTTTTATTATTCTATTTTAAATTTTACTTTAATAGTATATTTTCATTTTTTGGTGGCCGAGCGTGTTACGGTGCACATAAGCGATCCTATATCAGCCGTTCTTATCCAGATCTTACCCACTCTGTATTGAATAAGTCAGTAACGAGTAAGTTAACCGTCCTTGCTTCCCCAGTTATTGTACATAACGACATGAAGCAATGACAGACAACAAACAATATTGTCCATTTATTTTATGATGTGACACAGTTCAGTTAATATATCAAATAGGTTAATGCGATCGTAAGCATTTTGGAAATCAACATAAAGCTGATGCACTACGCCCTTATATTATAATCTTTTCTCTCAAATCAATCTTTGCATAAATAAAATATAATTCTCTGTTTGATTTCTTTTTAAACAATTATATTATTGATAAAATATCAAATATACCAGTAGTCAAATATAACACTCTCCCCACTCTTGTAAAAATGAAAAAGTAGTTTCGATATTACCTTTATAATTTTACTGTAAAATTTATTTGTTTTTAATTGATTTTCATTTTTTACAATTTCCTTATCTTGTATTGTATCCACCGATGCATGATCTGTGTGGATAGTTTTTATCACCATAATATTTGTTTTTTTTAATGTTGTATCTAAAATTTTTGCCTGCAGTTTAATACTAAACAAACTTATAATCAAATAAGGTTATGACTTGAAATTTCCAGGGATTCTGCTTATTGGATAAAACAATAAAATCTTTAAACGTAGACAAAGCAAAAAAATCTTTGATTAGCGTTTACTTAAAACCACTTTTTTTTTGATTTAGTGTGTTTCACTTATAATACCCCTCGATATTATAATACCAAATCTGTAAAAAACTAGTAACAGTTACCGAATTATCTGGTGAACGTAATATGATAGTTGTGGTTACTGACAGTATTCACAAACGTCTGACCTTTGCCGTGAACTAGTAACCACAACGGGATGGGATTAGTGAAAGGCCGTTCCGACTTAGAAGTGGAATGAAATTTTACGCTCCATAAGACAACTTGGAACCAGTTCCAGTTTTCGTTCCACGTCAGTTTTACTAACCAATTTCCTATGTACCATGCATTTTCGTTCCATACCTTTTTGTGACTTCGAGCAGATAACCTCCTTCTTCTATTTTGTAATAAAAAATTGTATAAGTACTATAATATTAAGTAGGTTAAAATAGCTAAGTATACTTAATTAAATGTATACATTACATAATTAAAAACATGTATACTTTTAAAATAGTTTTATTCAATCAAGAATTTAATTTTTGGGGAAGGGGGGAAGTTAGCTTAAGTATAGTGCACAAGTGAGCCTAAATGTTCCAACTACATTGGTTCCGAGAAAAAAAGGAGTAATCAATTCTTGTGACTGCTCCATTAGCTTTTGAACAAATAGCGAAAACATCATTTAATTATATAAGCAGTAAAACCTTTTGTGGTTCATTTCTCTGAATCCGAAAAAGAAGAAGCCGATCCCTGCCGGTAGAATAGAAAATTTCAAAGAAAGCGGTTTATTTTGAAGATGTCCATGCGCAAGGTGGTGAAGTGATGGAGAGGGTGGAGGAAATCAACAGCAGCAGGATCAACGCAACAAAGCAGTCGGAACGATTTTGGGTGGAGCGAAACCAGATATGCAATCTAAACTCAACTACACCGAGGGAACGAAACGACAGATCTCTTGGCGTTGGTTTTCGTTCCAAATCGGTTCAAAGCTGAAACCAGTTCCACGTTCCGTTCCTCTCAGAACGACCCATCACTAGATGGGATAGTACATTCAAATCCTTTTTAGTATTCTCCTTGTAACATTGTTCATAGTTTTTATTGGTACGTTAAGGTGTATTTACGAGAGTTCTTGCACGTAGGATTGTTAAATGTTAATGTAAGTCCGTATGTAGAGTTGCATTTAAATTAAAGACTAGCGATCGTCTTTGCGTAAAATATTGGTCATAAATATAGTAACAGTAATGTAATGTTAAAAAAGGATTGAACAAATATCTATTGCCCTTATCCCAATATAATATGAAGGCCCTACAAGGCCTATAGCCCTTATTCCAATATTATATATATTGTCTTGAGGCAGAAACCCTTTGTAAGGGCCCACATATCGGATATTTGATTTTTGTTATCAAGCTTCCATCGAAGCCAGAAGCACATGGAATCACGAACTCCAATCAATAGCAATTTTAGCACTTTTGAAAGCTTACTTTATTACTGTTCGCTAATAATTTTTTTTTTTTATTTACAACTGTATCAAATGAAATGTTTACCGTTAGTAAAATCTTATGGCCTCGAGAAGTGTCTCGATCTGCGAATACCACTGTTGAAAAAACTGTAAAAAAGACCGCCGATGACTCGGTTTTATGACTCGAGGGAACAAGAGGATACTAAAGCCTGAGCTGCGCAGAGTGGGACGAAATCGGTGATTATTTGGACATGGCATTTTAATAAAGTTTTCTTGTTCAAAAAATTGGAATTTCGTTCATATCCTGTGTATTTTTGTGTCTAGGATTTAATGATGAAGTCTTTATCTTGATATGAATTGCGATAATAAAGCAACAATAACTTATAACAATATAAAATACATTTTATTAAGAAATTACAACTGAACGCTTTTTCCCACCTTTCCCTTCCATTAGTTTAAATTGTGTTATTATAAATAACTTTTGTATAAATATTTATTTTAAAATGCATTATGTCGAAAAATATATGCATGAGAACGCGTAGCGTAGCGTTTTTCACTGCAATGTGAAAAACTGAAAAAAAAAAAAAATAAATACTAAGACTAAATGTTTTTAAATTTACAAAATATATAAATAAAAATCAAGTTTGGGAGTTTAATTAGGTAGAATTGCAATATTTGAAATATAAAAACAATACCTAAAAACTGGAAAAGTCGGACGTATTTGGATAATAATGGAACGTATGTTTCTTGTTAAATACAGGTAAAAACCTGGGAAGTCCATTTTTTGGAAGGATTTCGACGTTTTCTTCACCACGCAATAATGTACTCAAAGTGACCCTTAAGTTACTCCAGATATAATTGTTTTATAAGATCCTAAATAATTCTAATAATAAAACCATCACCAACGATTTTTTCTTGGTTTGAAATGACTTGCACGAACTAGAAAGAAATTGGTTATTTAAGATTATGAAATATAATTATTAGTAAAATTAAAAAAACTTACTGGAACAATCAAAATATGTAGATAAGATTTCGCTCATTTTTATGTCAATATATATTACTTTTGTTTATCTCAAACACAGCATTATCGCGACGTATTGCTGGTACATTTCAAAACTTTCTTATCCCTAAGAGGTTAGAAGATGGTAGACCAACATTGCCGAAACTCCTTAACCCTCACTGTCCCTGCTGCCCTGTCTTTGTAAAATCTTTATCTTTATTATTTTATCTTTGTTTGGTTTTAGTTTTTTTAAATATGTTCGTCAAATAACTAAATTCTAAATATGTTGATTCTATCGCAAACTAATGTATTATTTTTTCTTAATTTTCATTTAATGATATTTTAATATGTATAGAAAAGGTCACATAGCTAGAGACGATTTTTCGTTTTTACTTTTCTTATTGTTTTACATTTTCTCAGTATAAAGTTTTTTTTACTTTGGCTATTGTAAATTCTCTCAATTAACGAAAAGTTAAAATTGATTTGCAAAGTGGAGAAATGAGAAAGAAGTTGGGCGTTGCTATTGCTAGTGAATTCCGAATTCCGCGTAGTTCTCTTTTAACCATCCTAAAGAATAAAGAAAAGATCGCCACTGGTGGAAGGCGGTAAGTCAACTTATAGGCACCATCAGAAAAAAGTGCAGTTCAGTTGAAAGTTATATGATAAATTGGTACTGGGTATTTAATTTTCTGTATTAATGATTTTATATGTATGTACAAAACAACATTCCCATTAATGGTAATGTGCGTGATGATTTCAACTACAATTTTGTGTTCAATTTTCCCATTTACATTCAGATAAGTGGAATAATAACCACGATAATTCTTTGTTCAGTAAGTCGAACTATTTTTCAGGGTAGCTTAAGTAAAGTAGTAAGCAGGGTAAAGTAAAAAATAAAAATAATTTTAGAAAAAAAACAAAACCGACTTTAAGATTAAACCTACATAAAAAAAATAAAAAATAATATATTAATTTTATCGAAACAAAAACCATTAAATGACAATCAACGAAATTATCGATACTTATATACCTATTCACAATTTATAATCAGTTATTATGAAGTCGGTGCCAACCAAAACAAACAGAATTTGAAAAGAAATTGTAATCGTAAAGATGCTCCCACTGTTTCATCACCGCCACACCGCTGTCTCCGGCCATTCGAAAGTTTATTGCTAAAACAAGATTAAACTGCCCTTCTTGGCTGGCACCGACTCCAAGAATAACTGATCATAAATTGTGAATAGGTATATAAGTATCGATAATTTTGTTGATTGTCATTTAATGGTTTTTGTTTCAAAGCAATTAAAATGTTATTTTTAATTTTTTAGTTCAAGTTTGTTAATGTAGGTTTAATCTTGAAGTTGGTTTTGTTTTTTTTCTAAAAATTATTTTTGTTGTCCTATTCTATTTTAAGTAATAAAATTAAATAATATAAAAAATGTTTCAATGCTTTTTAATAATAAATTGAAGAACGCTATCATAATTTATTACTTTAGTTTTTATTTATGTACATATTTAAAATATATTTTACTTAAAAATTAATTAAAAAAAAAAAAAAGGATTATTCAGGAGGAAGGGGGAAATGTTGATCATCTCCACTCATCTCAATGCCCCTCATCTCGTCCAAGTCACCGCTCCTACTGTTTTCTGATAAGTGGATTATTTTTCATAAATAATCTTCTTTTTTTTTCTAAAATTCAGCTTGCGATTTAATCATCTTCTGTGTTTGTTTCACAATATTCGACCATTCCGCACTTGAGATTAATATAATTTTTCCATTAATCAATTCAATCACACCATTCAAACGAAACGTGTTGTTTTTATTTAACACCATTTTACGAGCTTGTGACGTGAGCAACTTACGGTCTGATGGGCTGCTTTCCCCTGACATTATATAATACAAACTTAAAAAGCAAAAACACGGTGCGACCTGTATGAGAGGCGAAATGACCTAGGCCGTATAATTTTTTTTTTGTGCTTTGTTTCAACGCACCTTTTGTTTGGTTTTAGTATTTGATTGTGATGTTTGTAGTGACTGGCATAGTGAAATGATTTCTGAAGTTAACCAGCCTTAAATTAGAAAACATGAGACCCGAACATTAGCTAAAATCATAACGATTGAAAACGGCATACCTACTTAAGTAAAATTTAATTTAATTTTTCTTTTATTTCTTTGAAAATTTTTTGGGTTTGGGACGTCTTCAAGGTGTCTTCTACCAAAAAAAACTGCTATAATGGATCTGCGTGAACCATCTTCCTCTGAACTGAAGATGAATGTTTAGCATTCGAAACTAGTTTTCTAATAAAATAATCTCAATAGAAGTGGCAATTAATTCATCAATCCTAAGCGTATACATACTTTTTTGAATTCAGAGTGTGTATACTTTTTTGTATACAGAAAATTTTCATTTTGGTATTGATTTATCCACTAGAGATAAGCTATGGGTTGATTGCAAGAATCTTTCAGGTCTCATAAATCACTTTAAATACAAAAAATATATCTGTGGTGATTTGAGAACTGAATTTAGTATATATACCTAAGGAATATATTGACAGAGATATTGTTCAATTTAATAGTCCACAGGCAGTCAACAGTTTTAGTATGTTTCAATTTTTAAATTTATATTCGAATACAAAATAAAAATGTACTTCTAACTTAGATATTTCTTCAATTTACTCAATACATTGTCTTTAATTTTTCAATGCAGATACTTTGCGGTCGTAATGGATTCTGTTACAGCCCGCTTCAAGCACACCAGAGACGACCAAGCGCTGTTTGCACAGTTCCGTGTTCAGGCTACCGTATAGGCTGAATATGAATTGCGGGCGAACCCATAACATGATCGCATTCAGCCCACCCAACCTTCCTGCTAAGTGGGTTCCCATTCCATTCCATCCATCCATCCATGGAACGGGGGGGGGGGCTATCCAAGGGCTATTTGTTTTATTGGGCCATTCGTCAGGATCAATCGGAGGAAAATCGCCCGTCTTCGCTTCATCCATCATCCATAATCCATTCCATCTCATATCTCAATGCAAATAGCCTTGAAGGAGGAAATCACGTTTTATGTCAAAACAGCTGTTTTTTTTCTTTATATTATATACCAGTATACCTTGAATGCGTTTCAAGTGTATATATTTCATAAATTAAAACTGAAAATATTTATTTGTTTTATATTAAAACATTGTTTTATGTTTATACAGGGGTGTCCCGAATATAAATCGCAAAACTTTAGGAACTTATAGGGGACCGAAAAACTAAGACAAAAAGTCCTTTAGAGATTTGCTCGTTTTTACTTAGTTTTAGAGAAAATTGCAAAAAAAAGAAACAAAACAAGTTTTCATTTTTATACTTATTTATTTACATTTATATTTATATCATGTTGTTTTTAATGTAAATATTGCTTAAAATGTTGTCCTCTTGCACCAATGCAAGCATTACATCTAGCACTCACTTGATTGATTGCAGCTAAACATTGTTCTGATCATATTTGGTGCACTACATCTATGATTCGGTCTCTTAATTTCCTCTTGAGTTGATTGACACCGAATAAACATTCTGCTTCAGGGTTCCCCATACGAAGAAATCCATGGGTGTCATATCAGGTGATCTGGGTGGCCAAGGTACTACTCCTCCACGTCCAATCCATCGTTATGGATAATTTATATCCAGCCAAGCTCGAGCAACTCTGCTATAATGAGCTGGTTATCCATCGAGTTGGAACCACATTTCAATCCGCTGCTGTAAAGGAATGTCATCTAAATAATTATAAAAGTCGTTCTCTAAAAAATGTGTAAATGTGGACCATATTTTTTACCTGGAAGATTAAATTTCCAGGTAAAAAATATGGTCCCCACCAGTAACCCGTTCCAAATTCCAAGCCAACGTTAATAGCAAATTCATGCTGAAACCTATTCTCTTTAATAGCTCTGGGATTT